>CM037851.1:317614183-317825825 GCA_021234595.1 Delia radicum | reverse complement strand
TTCAAAACCTAGAAAATTCCCCGAAATAGATCTATCAACACATTCCTGAAAGGGTCAAATAATAAATTTGAAAACAAAAACTCTATAGATTATTTGTTAGGACAATATCCTAATGAAGAAATATAGAGTATATGGCCTCGAACTTGAATAATTTTCATTTTCATTGCACAATTAAAGGTCGAAAAAACATAATTTTTATTTTTAATAAAATTATAACAAACTTGTAAAAAGGCAAAGTACCGCCTAGTTTACTTCCCCTGTTTTGTTTACAAACTTAACAAAACATAAAAAGGAGGAAAAAAACAAAAACGTGTATTGAATATTTACCAAAGGTAGACATACACACAAACAAGTTTTCAATTTATTTTTTGATCAATGGTTATAATCTTTAACTTCAAAATCATATGTATATTAGTTCTCATGTAGTGAGTAAACTAGTTCATATGAATGCTTGATGTTTGACATGGGATTGTTACCGCTTTCAAAACGTGTTCTGATGATGGGAACCTAGAAAATTCCCGAAATAGATCTATCAACACATTCCTGAAAGGGTCAAATAATAAATTTGAAAACAAAAACTCTATAGATTATTTGTTAGGACAATATCCTAATGAAGAAATATAGAGTATATGGCCTCGAACTTGAATAATTTTCATTTTCATTGCACAATTAAAGGTCGAAAAAACATAATTTTTATTTTTAATAAAAATTATAACAAACTTGTAAAAAAGGCAAAGTACCGCCTAGTTTACTTCCCCTGTTTTGTTTACAAACTTAACAAAACATAAAAAGGAGGAAAAAAACAAAAACGTTGTATTGAATATTTACCAAAGGTAGACATACACACAAACAAGTTTTCAATTTATTTTTTGATCAATGGTTATAATCTTTAACTTCAAAATCATATGTATATTAGTTCTCATGTAGTGAGTAAACTAGTTCATATGAATGCTTGATGTTTGACATGGGATTGTTACCGCTTTCAAAACGTGTTCTGATGATGGGAACCTAGAAAATTCCCGAAATAGATCTATCAACACATTCCTGAAAGGGTCAAATAATAAATTTGAAAACAAAAACTCTATAGATTATTTGTTAGGACAATATCCTAATGAAGAAATATAGAGTATATGGCCTCGAACTTGAATAATTTTCATTTTCATTGCACAATTAAAGGTCGAAAAAACATAATTTTTATTTTTAATAAAAATTATAACAAACTTGTAAAAAGGCAAAGTACCGCCTAGTTTACTTCCCCTGTTTTGTTTACAAACTTAACAAAACATAAAAAGGAGGAAAAAAACAAAAACGTGTATTGAATATTTACCAAAGGTAGACATACACACAAACAAGTTTTCAATTTATTTTTTGATCAATGGTTATAATCTTTAACTTCAAATCATATGTATATTAGTTCTCATGTAGTGAGTAAACTAGTTCATATGAATGCTTGATGTTTGACATGGGATTGTTACCGCTTTCAAAACGTGTTCTGATGATGGGAACCTAGAAAATTCCCGAAATAGATCTATCAACACATTCCTGAAAGGGTCAAATAATAAATTTGAAAACAAAAACTCTATAGATTATTTGTTAGGACAATATCCTAATGAAGAAATATAGAGTATATGGCCTCGAACTTGAATAATTTTCATTTTCATTGCACAATTAAAGGTCGAAAAAAACATAATTTTTATTTTTAATAAAAATTATAACAAACTTGTAAAAAAGGCAAAGTACCGCCTAGTTTACTTCCCCTGTTTTGTTTACAAACTTAACAAAACATAAAAAGGAGGAAAAAAACAAAAACGTGTATTGAATATTTACCAAAGGTAGACATACACACAAACAAGTTTTCAATTTATTTTTTGATCAATGGTTATAATCTTTAACTTCAAATCATATGTATATTAGTTCTCATGTAGTGAGTAAACTAGTTCATATGAATGCTTGATGTTTGACATGGGATTGTTACCGCTTTCAAAACGTGTTCTGATGATGGGAACCTAGAAAATTCCCGAAATAGATCTATCAACACATTCCTGAAAGGGTCAAATAATAAATTTGAAAACAAAAAACTCTATAGATTATTTGTTAGGACAATATCCTAATGAAGAAATATAGAGTATATGGCCTCGAACTTGAATAATTTTCATTTTCATTGCACAATTAAAGGTCGAAAAACATAATTTTTATTTTTAATAAAAATTATAACAAACTTGTAAAAAAGGCAAAGTACCGCCTAGTTTACTTCCCCTGTTTTGTTTACAAACTTAACAAAACATAAAAAGGAGGAAAAAAACAAAAACGTGTATTGAATATTTACCAAAGGTAGACATACACACAAACAAGTTTTCAATTTATTTTTTGATCAATGGTTATAATCTTTAACTTCAAAATCATATGTATATTAGTTCTCATGTAGTGGTAGTAAACTAGTTCATATGAATGCTTGATGTTTGACATGGGATTGTTACCGCTTTCAAAACGTGTTCTGATGATGGGAACCTAGAAATTCCCGAAATAGATCTATCAACACATTCCTGAAAGGGTCAAATAATAAATTTGAAAACAAAAACTCTATAGATTATTTGTTAGGACAATATCCTAATGAAGAAATATAGAGTATATGGCCTCGAACTTGAATAATTTTCATTTTCATTGCACAATTAAAGGTCGAAAAAACATAATTTTTATTTTTAATAAAAATTATAACAAACTTGTAAAAAAGGCAAAGTACCGCCTAGTTTACTTCCCCTGTTTTGTTTACAAACTTAACAAAACATAAAAAGGAGGAAAAAAACAAAAACGTGTATTGAATATTTACCAAAGGTAGACATACACACAAACAAGTTTTCAATTTATTTTTTGATCAATGGTTATAATCTTTAACTTCAAAATCATATGTATATTAGTTCTCATGTAGTGAGTAAACTAGTTCATATGAATGCTTGATGTTTGACATGGGATTGTTACCGCTTTCAAAACGTGTTCTGATGATGGGAACCTAGAAAATTCCCGAAATAGATCTATCAACACATTCCTGAAAGGGTCAAATAATAAATTTGAAAACAAAAACTCTATAGATTATTTGTTTAGGACAATATCCTAATGAAGAAATATAGAGTATATGGCCTCGAACTTGAATAATTTTCATTTTCATTTTTCTTAAACTTTTGTAAGTGTATCTATAATTATGAAACACTAATTGATTTTGTTATTCCTTTTTAAATAGTGAAATATTAAATAAATAAATTGTTTTTTTTGTTAAATATTATTAATTTTAATTTTCCATTGCGAAAGTAAGTGAAATTATTGTGTATTTATAGTTTTGCCACGCAGTGTATGTTTTCTGGCTTTACGCCTAGTGTTAACCCAGGCTAGGTCAGGGGGGTTGGATAGGATATCCCCCCCCCAAAAAGGGTTTTTTCAATAAAAAAATGTAAAAAAGATTAAAAAATTAATTAAAAATACTCTAAACACCTAGTATAGGTTCAATTTGATATTTGCAAAAAAAAAAAAATGTAAATCGTTATAACCCTATTCTACATGTTGTGATATATTTCATAATTTTCTTTCTTTTATCTTTTTTTCTCTTTAATTTTTATTTTAGACAATTGCTGCATAAACAACGACAAATAGCTTTGTTTTCTGAAATGGTCCATTCAGCTAGTTTGGTGCATGATGATGTTATTGATCAGTCTGATTTTCGTCGCGGCAAACCTAGTGTTAATGTTTTATGGAATCATAAAAAGGTAAGATAGATATGGGATATGTGGAATGCCAAAAAATAAGAAAAAACAAGATTTTAAAAGCACCTGCAGAATAAAAATTGCAACTTTAAGTTCTAATTTGCTATATTGCTTCTGAAACTGTACTTTAGTAGTTATCCGGCCAGAAAAAATGCGAACGGCAAAGCGTTGGCCCAGTTCTATTAATGGTGGTATTAGCATTGGCAGAGCTAAAAATCTAAAAATAGATTTTCCACAATAACATTAAAAAAAGTTAATTTAAAATTTTGTTGGTGGTGCCGGGACTCGAACCCTTTCCGCCAGATTGGCAGCCGAGAGCACTACGCACTGAGTTAACCAGACACATAATACTTGATAGCTTAAAACGTAAATGAGTGATAACAGCTGGCTAACCGTTGGATGTGCTAGTTTGTCAGCACTGGCAAAACGTTTATTGAAATTAACTTGCCAATGCTGGAAAATAAAAAAAAGTTAGTCCAAAAAAATATTTTCCACAAATATAAAAAGAGCACAATTTTATTATCAAAGTGTCGCAAATTTTTTAAATGCAATGCTTTAAAATTAATTTTTACTAGCGTTGGCAAAACGTTCTAAATCAGGACTTTGCCAGTGACACGTCAAATTTGAGTGGCTTTTGAAAATTGCGAAATTTGTGTGGAAGTTGTGCGAAAAATAAGCAATCGAACAAATTTAATTTCGGAATAAATCAATGTGCTTATCACAGCATGCAATTTCATGGAAAGCCTTTCGAAAATTGCTTATGGGTTTCGCGCACCGGGCTGAAGCCCCCACAAAAATTTATATAAGTTGTTCTTTATAGGTCTCAACAGTTGACAAATTTCTATCGAATCTGTAGTCAACATCAGCTGGATAAACTTTGTTAAGTTTGAATTTTTGCATTTGATCTATGGAATATCACTGGAAATCGCCCATTGAAACTTATCATTAAATTAATGTAGTTTTTCATATAATTTTATGCAGAATTTCTTTTAATTAAAAAAAAAACTGTTTCATCATTAAAACTATGAAGCTTTTTTTTTAAAGTTTAAGAAATCTCTCATTCACTTAGCATTGAAAACTTCATTGGTTTAGTAAAAATTTCATTAAAACTCGTCCAAGAAAACTCTCTCTGGGTACGTGGTGTGATACATGCTTAATTCGAATATGGTTAAATTTTTTTTTTCGCTAAAATTTGCATTTTTTCTATATTAAGGAGTTTCCTATAATTTAAAAGCCCTTTAAAAGATATAAAAAGTATGTTTGTGTCCAACAGCCCAAATTATATTTTTTGGGTCATAACTCCATGCCTTTATAAAAGTTCTCTTAGAAGATGTTGTCAGATTAAAGAAAATTACAATTATCAATTCAATCTTAACTCATTAATGACACGTTATAGATTCATTGAACATTTTGCAACCAAACTTTCCAGATATGTATAACCGCGCTTTTTTGCCCTAAAGAACCCTCTAGATGGTTGAAGATATTTTAAAAATTTAAATTTTGTATAATTTTGTGAACAAATACTTATTTTTTAAGATAACCGATTTTTAAATTTGTTTCAGGGAAGTAAAAGTTATAACTTTTATTCGAATATTTCATTATTAAATATTTTTAATTATTTCTTGTTTCCCTTGTATAATTTATAATTTTCAAATCAAACAAAAACATTTCAAAATATGATGTTTATTTTTTCAAAAAAAATAAATTTATTTTGTTAAGTTGTGCCGAACGTCTGAAATTCGCAATTGCCGAATTTGTGTCTTAGTAACCGAATTTTAATTGGCAAATAGCTAAATTTTTCTCTGTGTGTAAAAGCTCGAGAGCAACTAAATGTAGCAGTTAAAGTATCCTGCTATTGCTATTGTAGTTAGTGATTAACTTTGTTTTGCTGTTGATTAAAAGCAAATTAACCCACATATTTCATCAACACAGGCCTGTTTTAATTTTTATTTTATTCACAATTCAAAAAAAGTTATCAAACAAAAAAAAATCAATAAACAAAGTTATTTTAAAACAAAAATCAAAAATATAACTGGAATTTATGAGCAAATAAAAAAAAGTTAAAAATTATTAAATATTTGAATTAAAAATTTTGCAAAGGTAGAGCTTGCACATAACGAACAAGTTTTCAATTTATTTTTGATCAATGATGATAATCTTTAACTTCGAGCTCATATATTAGTTCTCATTTAGTGGGATAACTAGGTTATATGAATGTTTGATGTTTGCATGTGATTGTCGCTTCTGTCAAAACGTGTTCTGATGATGGGAACCTAGAAAATTCCCGAAATAGATCTATCAACACATTCCTGAAAGTGGTCAATTAATAAATTTGAAAACAAAATCTCTATAGATTATTTGTTAGGACAATATCCTAATAAAGAAATTTAGAGTATGGCCTCGAACTTGAATAATTTTCATTTTCTTTGCATTAATGCATAATATATTTGATTATATTATAATGTATTTGATTATATTAGTGCATTATTTGTTGTTAATTTTTTTGTAAATCAGGGGTGCCCACGGCCTATGCGCTTGGTACTCATTTGTTTTTGTAAAAACACTTAGCTATAGGCTGTGTGTTTTAATACACATATAGAGCGCTCAGCACTAGCAATACGAAATACACAAACAACTTTGTCTTATTAGTTTTTTTTGTCGTTCTTCACTTTATACACGCAAGCGCAAAGCAACAACACTTTCGTATGCTTTGCTGGTAAACATTGAAATATTTTTTTCTTTTTTCTTTGTATGTATTGGTTTTTACAACAAAAAATGTTGAATAAAATTAGTTTTTCTTTAAATGTATTGGTGTTTGCTCTTCCATAAGGAACTTTTGGCGCTCCTGCTGTAAATAATTTGAGGGTGCCTAAAAATGCACTTTTTGCTTTTTTTATAGCAATATTTTTAGAAAGAAACACGGTATTTTTTTGAAGGCTCTACTAATTATAGATTTCGAAAATTTTTACGCTACACCCATCACCAATCTTCAAAAGACATTTTATGAAATTGGCGCTACGAAATAACCCCCAATGAAATAACCCCCAACGGCCAAAATGAAATAACCCCCAAAAAATTGTGTAAAATTGTTTGGGGGTTTTTTTCAATTTTGTTGGGGATTATTTCATCTTACGGTTTGTAGAGTATTTCATTATGAAGCAACCCCCAATGAAATAAAGCCCAAAATTTAAATTCTTTGGAGATTATTTCATATGCAATTATTTTGGGGGTTATTTCATATTTTTTGGGGGATATTTCATTTTGCTAAAAGTGAAATTTTTTTAATATTTGTTAGTTTTTCTGCGTGGCGGCCGCTCTTAGGGGTTTTCTCCTCCATGGGACGCGGCAGGGGGCTTCGCTGAATAAAGTTTCCCTGCGTGCGTCACACTAGGGAAGATAATGAGACGCGCGCAGGAAAACTGTATTCAGCGAAGCCACCTGCCGCGTCCTATGGAGGAGAAAACCCCTAAGATCGGCCGCAGGCCGCCACGCAGAAAAACTGAACAGTGTTACAAAAGAATCAAAAATATGAAAACAAAAAATAAAAAAAATTTGGGACATATTTCATTTCTTTGGAGCTTATTTCATTGGGGGTTATTTCATTTCTTCCTTTGTTAGTTATTTCATTACGAAACAACCCCCAAATTTTGGGTGTTATTTCATTTTCACCTTTGGGGAATATTTCATTTCTTTTGGGTATTATTTAATTTTTTTTTTTGTTGGGACTTATTTCATTTTTTTTGGGATATATTTCATTGGGGGTTATTTCATTTTGTCGTTTGGGTGTTATTTCATTGGGGGTTATTTCGTAGCGCCTATGAAATTGCATGCTGTTCTAATAAACAGGCGTTAATCTCCTTTAGATATATTTGGTCCGGTCGCTTATTTTTCGCACAACTTTCACACAAATTTCTCGTTTTGTTTGAAAATTAATAAGGAAGTTAATTTAAAAAATAAGGTTTCGATCTGATTTCGAAACTTCGATTTGAACTCGTTATGATTGAAATCGAAATGCGGCTATAGTTATGAACAAAATGTTGCGATTTATTGATTTTACATACGACTGTTTTCCTTTCCCGCTGTGTTTAGATCACTTTAGCCATGTTCACCATCAATTCCACGCTTTCTTTCAATCGTCAACCGTTCATTAAAGATTTTTATAACTTTTCTTACCGTGGAATATATTTATTTAACATTTTTTGCTAAATAAACATTTTGCTTGCAGAATAAGTTTTATTTGATTAAGCTCTGAAGCTATTTTCGACAAAACTATATTAAATTTCAGAAATCTTTTTTATTAAAATAAAATGAGAAGATAATAGCCTATTTAAATCATAAATGTAATTTTTAATAGTCAGGTAGTTTTGTAGAAAACACCAACTAAAAATAGTTCGAATTTGGTTATTTCAACCTTTATGGTAAAAAGAAGTAAACACATTTTGAAGTGGATCTTCATTTTCCTACCAGCAGCGATTGAAGTTACCGGTTGTAGTGCATTTTAACAAAAAAAAGTTTCGATTTGTTTTCTCGAAATAGGGCTCTTTTCGACTTTTTCATTAGAAAAAAAGTCGATTTTTCTCCTTTTTTTAATAAGAAAGTAGAATTATAGACCCTACTCAGCCCATTTTAACCACTAAAACATTCAATTGTTCAAAAATGCTTTGTTTGATATTGATCTGGCCAAATTTCGAGTTACTAGCTTTGCTAGCTTAGAAGATGCACCAAACTCCCATTTTTTCAGAGGCTGATTAAAAAACCGGACTTTGTTAACAAATATCGCGACTATATTTCCCTGATGATCAGATTATACACATAAAGATTTATTTTTATTTACCAATATCGTAATGAACATATTTAAACAAAATGTATTGTCTTTTTGCATTATTACATTCTTTATATTTTGTTAAAAATGTGTAGTGTACAATTGTAGTCAAAGGGTTAAAAAAAGTTTAGTAACGTCATCCCAGCAAATAATAGTTGTGGATGCTTCCTCAAAACAACTTTCAAATCTATTTTATAATTATAACTAAGAGAATTTATTGTCAAAGTAGGGACTTATCACGTTCCCATATAGTGCTTACCCAAAAGCGCTTCCGGAAGGCATTATATAATTACGAAGCGCTTCCACAGCATATCCAGAAGGCATGCTTTTTGTTCATGCCTTCTTTGGCAATAAGAAGCGCTTTTTTGTATGTTGACACCATTAATGCTTCATGGTATGCATTCTTTATTGCTTCATTGTATGCATTATTCACTGCTTCAAAGAAGGCATTTTGGGAAGCACAACAGAATGCCTTCCGTAATTGCTTTATAGTATACAAGGCGGTAAAGCGCTATTTTGGAAGCATGAAATGTAGTTACTGCTTACCAAATCCAGGTTGTTTTTTGCTGGGATGCTGCTTGTTAGGAAAATACCCTAACCACGTGTTTGATTACTTAGAAGACAAGAATGGAGCAAAATTGATGATTAATAGGTTTTTTGTTAGCTTTTTTAAAACTTCGGATTCTGATGATATCTTTAGACAGATCGAAATACTGGTATCAACCTAGCTAATATATTTGATTTGCTTTATTTTTGTAAATATACGGAGGTTGAAAATTACACTTTTTGCTTGCATTTAATAAAAGTTACATAAATTAATAGATCTCATTGCTTTCATCACATTTCAAAATATAAAAATACACTCAAAAAAAAATGTTTGGTTATATATTAGAACTTTAAAAGTAAACAGTGATTATTTTGGAAAAACACATTTTTTTTGCCGGTTTTATGATATTTAGTTGGGTTTAGGGTTACTTATTTGCAGTATATCATGTCAATTACTTTTACATTTGAAAAATTTAAATTTTTATATAAGGATGCTTTTTAAGGTTATACAATGTTTTTTTGCTACATAAAATTTAAAGTCCTTAACAATTTTAGATGCCTTATCGATTTTAGTATTAAGCTCATTAAAATCTTGTATTTGGTAAAAGATTTGCCAACAACGAAAAGGTGGAGTCGGCGGTTGATGGCTATTTTAAGGAGCTAGTGAGATCTTACTATAAAAGGGTATCCAAGCTATTGAATATCGCCATTTAGCGCGATACACTAATCACAAGTGTATCGAGTTAAAAGCCAAATTTGTTGTGTTTTCTTTGTTAGGTCGGCTAATATTGGGACCGCCTTCGTACATCAAAATAATGCCGAGTTACATGATAAAAGTGATAAATATTTTTAGATATTTAGAACAGCATCAAAACTTTTTTATAAATAAAATAATTCTTGGCCGATTTTCAGATAAATTGAGTTATTTGTGAATGTAGGTAAAATATAAAAATTACAGAATCGAAGAAATGACAAATGAAATAAAAAACGACCAGATCTATACTGCTTTCACCTGTTTTAATAGGTCCTTTACGGACAATTGAATTTGCATTAGCGTTCACCATAGGTTGTAGGAACATTTTCAAAAGTTTTTAGTATTTCTTTAAAAATTAATAATTATTTTCTATTTAGAATTTGTGCTAATGTGATCTTAAAGTGAACGAACTATCGCTCCTATATTTTAACTAAAATACTTTTGTAAATGCTAAATGGCGTAAATATTTATATCAAAGTTATTAGCAAATCGATCATTTGTTCAATGTCTATCATGTTGCAACATACGGCAAATAAAGCAAATTGTATTGCAACACTGTGATTTTGAATTTAATTCTATCTACTTCCTAATATAGCATGTCTCAAATAATTTTCAGCAAAAACTATTTAAAAAAAAAAATCAACAATCTTTAAATGCATCTAGTATTTTATACCAAATTGTCTTATCTAGTTTTTTTTAACATGTTGTTAAAAAAAACAAACCTTCAACAAAATTAACAACAATTTTATAAACTAACGTGTGTGATATAATTTATCTTATACTAACTTTATTTACAACAAGTTATTTTGAAAATTACCAAAACTTTTTGGCAAATGATATTGTACATTTTTTCTTGCCTAAAACAGCAGAACATTGGAATCAAAATAGCCTTTAAAATGAATAACACTATTTGACAAATTGAAATTTTTAGACAGATCACAAATATATTTCAAGATAAATTAACTTTTTGATTTCTATTAAACACCCTGTTTTTTTTAGCACTTTTGTCTCAATACCGTCGAATCAAACTTAAAATGTTTAAAACTTTTTTATATTTAAAATTCACAGAAGTTAGGCATTCATTTGAGTATAATTATAAGTTAGAAAAAATTAGTAAATTTTTTTTTGCTAAAACTACTAACAATTAGTTAAAAATTACGTTGCAGAAAAACTGCTAAAATAAGAAGATTTTATTTTTGTTTAATATAAGAAAGATAAGAATATCAATAATGAATCGATTGAATCTACAAATATTTAGTTATATTTAAGCTAAATTTTAGTTAATTACAAGTAAGAAATTAACCTGCTAAAATCAGCAAAATATTTGCTAAGTGTTAGTTGACAAAAACTATCATATGCCGTTAAAAATCTGCCCTCCTGAAATCAGCAATTTACAATTTTTTTTAGCAAAAAGTTCTGTTATTTTTAGCAAAATATACTGTTATTTACATTCTACAAAATTTAAGCTAAATACATATAGCATTTTTTGTTTATATTTAGTTTACAAATACTTACTAAAGGTTTTTGCTATTTTTAGGCGGATTGTTATTTTCAATTAACTAAAATTCAACTCTAATTTAAATAAAATTGTGTTTAGTTAACAGGTTTATTTTTGATGTTCTGTGCGCCCCGGTAGGCTAGTTGGTAGCGTGCTGGCTTATCAGTGCGGGGGTCGTGGGTTCGATTTCCACCAGAGGCACTGGTCTGTTTTCGTTACAACGCGCCGAAAGCCATAGTAGTAAAATAAAATAAAAATAACAGGTTTATTTTTGATGTTCTCATTTTATTAATGTCCCAGTGTAGAAACGGTAATGGCATGTCATTAGTTTTCTCACTACCAGTAATGACACTCTCTGCATTACTTTAACACACATATAAATGACTTACTAATAACTAGTTAATTTTCCCATTATTTCAATACAAAAAATAATGCAATATAAAGTAATGATCTTAAACTTTTTTAGAAATCTATTTTAGGCTCAGTATATATGTATGTTATATATACATATATGTTTGTTCTATAAAGTATAGCATGTCGAGATAGCACAGATGGTAGAGCGGTTGACTAACAACCTCGAATCCCTATAGGCACAATTTATTTAAAAAAAAAAATTTCAATAAAAATATATATTTTTATTAAATTTAGTTTTTTAATAATTTATTTTTAGACTAATTATTTTTGTACATACTAGTAAGCATAGTAAGGTAACTACATATTTTTGATTTTACGTAAGTATTTAGTAATGATTTGTCATTATTTCGTGAGACATCCCCATATAAAAGTAATGAGATTTGTAATGAATGTTCCAAGTATTTGCCATTACCAAATATGTACAATCGACAGAGTGTTGGCAAAGCGTCGGCGTCGGTCGATTATGCATTGCCAGAACGTGGAATTAACAATTTTGACAGCTTTGTACTGTTACCCGATTGATAACAGTGGCCAAGCGTTGGTTTGAACGAACTTGTCACCGTTGGCATAACGTTGGCAATTCAAGAAAGTGTGAGCTTTTAAAATTGCTTAAATTAAATTAATTTTAAGTGTATAATAAAACACATTCAAAAAGCCGCAAAACAGTTTGGTCTTAGTATTATAAAGGGTTCGCCAAATAATTTTTTTTTTTTTAACTCCTGAACCAATTGGACTTTGTATGGCGTCATACCAAGGTCTTTATGCAAAATTCGTTTCAATGATGTCTCCGAAATGTTCAATTGTTGAGAACGACGGTGAATTGATGTTGATGCCGCTTCACGCACACTTTCTGCCACATCAACAATATTCTCGGGTGTACGCACTGTTTTTGGCTTTTCACGCTTTGGTTTATCGATGAGGATGCCAGTTTCTTTCACTTTTTTCACAAGATAACGAACATACGGACCATATTCGTTCAGCGGAAGGATAAAACTAATTATCTGTCAAATCAGACATGAGCGAAGTGTTACCATTCACGAAATAAGCACTAGTTGAAAAACGTTAGATGGCGGATGGCAAACACCAGGTTTTTGATTTTTGTTGAATAAAATTTTCAAAAATGCAAAAAAGTCACTTTGAGATACCCCCAAAATATTTGTTAATTTTTTTGACACAAAGTTATGGTAAGTTAGCGATTTTCTGGGAAAGTAATATTTTTTATCTGAGTAGTTATGAGATTAAACCCAACACAAAAATTATTTTATATTTTTTTAATTTTGAAGAAAACAAATTTGTAATTTTTTTTAAATTATGCCCATTTTTCCAAGGGGCCCGATTTTCAAGTGCGATGCGGGACATATTCCCGTTATGCTAGAACTCTAATTTTGTGCATGGTGAATTTTTGTACCCAAAAAAATATTTTAAGAGGGGGGGCAGCCCCAAAAATCGCAAGTTGAAAAATAAGGACCACCCTAGGGCACATTTTATAAAAAAAATGTTTTCATTAAAAAAACTTATTTCTTGATTAAATAAATTATTTTTTAAATTTGTTTTTAGACTTAAGCATATAGGTAACCACATATTCTTCTTGTTTTTGTAAGGTGTTTAGTAATGATATGTCATTATTTTGCGCGACATCCCCATATAAAAGTAATGAGATTTGTAATGGCAATTGAAAGCACTTGTCTTTATAGTAATTAAATGTGCTAAAGTCCCAAAACTTATTTAACAAATTGTGAAAAGCAATCTGATGTAGGCGTGTCCCTATCCGGATTTCATTCCTGCCCAAGGAAATCTTCAGGGGACTTTGTTATTAGAATTTCTAGAGATATTTGTTATGTTAAATCACAAACTCAATGAGAATTTCTTGTCCTCGTCTAGGAGCGAGATTCAAAATTTAAAATATCAAAGAAAAAACAAAAACAACTTGTCATTACCAAATATGTACTTATATAACCACTTATATGGATGGCAATGCTTTATTACACTGGGATTTAGCAAAAAATTATTTTGGTCAAAATTTCGATTTATTTTGCAAATATTTCAAAGATTATTTAACGCGTTTGCGAATTTTATACAAAATATTGTTCGTTGAAGTGCCTCGTTTATGTGAAATTAATAATAAACGAAATCCGTTAGCTGCGATAAAAACTAGAGACAGTAAACTTAAAAATTAGAATTTTCCAAGTCCTTACAAAATCCCGAAAATATCCCTAAACATTAAAAAACATTATTATGACCTTTAACCTTATCTTCAGTTAACCAACGGCTTAACCATAGTTATGCATGTTTATTGTGGTTAAAGTTAAACTCTGGTTATTTATAGAAAAGTTACTAGCCCATATATCGAAATTAATGTTTAACTACCGTAGCTTTCAAACCCATAACAAGTTTTTAACATTTTAAATTCAATTCCACGATATTGAGGCAAAACTGCTTAGAAAAAGAGGGTGTTAATGAAAATCTAAAAGTTTTAATATCTCGGAAACCAACCGTGCGATTTCAAAATTTTTGCAAGATTTGTGAAGTTATATTGAATTGATGCGTTGCAATTGGAGTTCTTTTATGGTGTTTTATAGTGTTAGCAGTGTTAATTGTCATATTATTGTTGAGATATAATTTCGTTAGACATTATTGCACTTATCTAGGGTGTTTATAACATTTATTATACATCGTTAAATTTTAAAATTATTCCGCCTAAAATATATGCTGGATATAGGGATGACTCAATACATTTTAGTCATTCATTGATTTGTTTTTAACTCAAAAAAAGTATTTCGTTAGTTGTTATAACGAAATATTTTTTTGAGTTAAAAACAAATCAATGAATGACTAAAATGACTTGGATGATGATGATGATTATGTTGCTGAAGTTTTGTTTTAATTTCTTTTGTATTTTTTTTTTGTTTTTTTTTTGTACAAATATTTTCAGGTCGCAATGGCTGGTGATTATATCTTATCTGTGGCTTCCATTATGATAGCTCGTCTGAGAAGTGACGATGTTACAATCGTTTTGAGTCATGTAAGTAATAAATGATTAAGAAAAATTACTCACTTTTATTGTCAAAACTATAATTAAATTTAATTGACATCAGGAAGTTTTAAAATTTACAAGATTTATATTATACGGAAAACTTTAAGAATAAACAGAAGATTTTAAATGGAAAGTGAAAAAATCACTATTAATACTACACTCATTATCTGCATGATATTAATTAATCTTCGCATAGAGATAATGAAGTTGCACTGCAACTCGTCAATTAAAACTTTTTTTTCATTAAGCTATTAAAAGTTTTCATAAAATCTTTTTAATTTTTAAATAGTTTCATTCCCTCAATGAGGAACTTTCATAAACTAAACTAGTTTCATAAAAAATATGAAGCCTTTCATTAATTTTAAGAAGTTTTTCGTTAACCTTATGAAGAAAAGTTTCATTAGTTTACCGCTTTGAAAGCTATTTTCGTCCAATTTGTCCGACTACGTAAATTTGCAGATTTTTGAACTGCTAACTACCCCTCTGGGAGGGGGTTCAATTTTACCCAAACATTTTTTAGAGTAACTTTATCCTTTTTGTGTTTTTGTGTTGTTTAGAGTAGCTTTATCCTTTTTGTGTAAATAAAGTCTTTTCCAAATTGTGTCCCTTTTTGGGTATAAAAATACCTAATATGCCGAAATGGGTTAAACGAAATCATCATGCATTTTTGTAGAACAAACAGGAAGTAAAACAAAACAAACCATGAACATAAGTTAATAGTTTTGTTTACAAGTTTATAAGGTTTAAAATCCTACTACAAGGACATTTAAACCACAAAAACGAAATTATCCTTTTTTGGGTTTTGCTTCATTAGCCTTGATTTGTGGCTCACACTTAACATGAAAATAAAAAAAATGATTAGCAGCTCTTTTAATATATTTGTGTACAAACTGACAACTTATCAAAGTTGAAAAATTGAAAGACTTAACATGCGCAAAAGGCTGCTGCTTAAAAAACATATTGACGAATTTTGGACGCGACAACCCTGGGTTAGATAGAGATTCAAAAAAAAAAAAAAATTACAAATGTTTTAAAAATGTTTGAAAAAAATTTAGGTGTCGCTGCCAGATTTTGAAAATTTTCCCGATTTAAAAAAAAATACAGCAAAAAAAAAAATTTATTTTCAAAGCTCCAATTATGAATAAAAATTAAAAAAATATAAAGATGGGAAAATATTAAACGCATTTTTGGAGCTTTTCTTTAAACACGTCATGAGAATCAAAATATTTTAATATTGAAAGGATCCATCAATCCTCTTAGTGTGTAGACCGATTTAATTTTGGCGGATTTTTAGGAAAGTCAGTATTTTTGATAAAAAATAATTGCAAAAATATAATAATTTTACATTGTAAATTGTTTCATTATATCAGAATTACTTAGTTCCTAAATATTAAATTTTTCGCACATCGTTAACCCTTTTTAACCGGAGGTCAAAAATAAAATGGGTGGTTATAACTGATTTTTGTTTTAATTAACCAACTGAAAATAAGCTTAGTTCTTAATTAAGTACAAGTTTCAATGTAATAAATCAGTAGTATTAAAATGTATTATCACTTGTTGGCCGAAGCCCGAAAAAGTCCCGGCAAAAATATCAAAAACGGAATTTGTTCATGTGGTGATTTTGAAGATGAGTAATTTTTGGCAAGTATTAGGATTCAAACAGAGAAACGAGTGAATAATATTAAATTATAATATGTTTGCCTCATGTCTACACTGATACACATGCATAAAAAAAACGAAAAAAATTCCAAAACTACAAAAACTTTCGTAAAGTACACGAAAATTTGTCTATTTTACAAAAGATTTCGTTGTTTCAACTTTTTTTTCGTATTTTTAGCATGGATTATTATGAGTGTATATAAATTATTATTATTATTTACACTCATAATATATAATATATATAATATATATAAAATATATTTTAATAAAAATATGTACATTTTGGAAACCAGGAAAATTTTTAAAGTCTGGTAGCGGCCCCTAATTTTTTTTCCAAAATTTCTAAAAAATTTTAGATTTTTTTCATGAATCCTATTATTTATTTATTTATTAAGTCTATGGAATACAATTTCCTTACAGACTAGATCTTAAAAGTAAATTAAATCTAGGTAATTTCTAAATTTATATAAAGAATCACAAAAATCTAAATTAAATGATATCTTATCCGACCTGAACTGTACAATTCTATTGAACTCACTTAAAGCCCGAACAATTGGTTCATTAGTTGAATAATTTTGTCTATGAACTGGTACAAAAAAGAATTCATTATTACGCAATCTTCTAAGTGGTATATTAAAACTAAGAAGTTTAAGTAAGTCAGGGCAATCAATCAATCCACAAACTATTTTGAAAATAAACAATTGGGACAACATAGTCCTTCTATTCTCCAAAGTTTTCAATTGTATAAGTCTACACTTATCAATATATGGAGGAATAGGATCAAAAATAATGTTTTTAAGGGAATATTTAATAAATTTTCTCTGAATTCTCTCTAACCTAGTAATATGTACTGCAGCATAAGGATTCCAAATTATGCAAGCATATTCTAGTTTGGACCTAACTAAAGATGTATAAACCAATTTATAGGTATATGCATCAGAAAAATCGCTACAGTTCCTTTTAATGAAGGCCAGCAAGGAGTATGCTTTAGGGATAATAGAATTGATGTGGCTAGAAAAAGAAAAGTTTGAATCAAAAATAACACCTAAATCAGTAACTTCCGTAACCCTTTCTAAAAGAATATTATTTATTGAATAAAAATAATAAATAGGATTTACATTTAGAAACGGTAATTTCTAAACAATTATTTGAACACCAATTAACGATACTGTCTAAATTCTCTTGTAAATGAAAGGAGTCCATAAGAGAGTTAACATTCAAAAATATCTTAAGATCATCTGCATATATTAATACTTTGGACCATATGACTTGAGAAGTTATATCATTAATAAAGAGTATGAAAAATAGTGGACCCAAAATACTACCCTGAGGAATCCCAGATGTAGCAATATACATATATGATTTAGAATGTTCAATTGTAACAAAGCAAGTTCTCTTACTAAAATAGGATTTTATCCATTTTAAAAATACTGAGTGGAAACCAATTAAATGCAGCTTATGAAGTAAACTAGAATGTGAAACTCTGTCAAAGGCTTTGGCTAGATGTGTATATATTGTATCAATCTGCAAACCATGCTCAAGATTAGAAATACAATAATTAGAAAATGTTGCCAAATTAGTTACCGTAGAACGACCTCTGACAAAACCATGTTGATTTAAAGAAATTAAATTTTTTTATAACCCAGCGTTGTCCAGTCAAAAATTCGACGTTTCTAAAAATAAGAAGCAGCCTAATGCTCAATGTCAAAATTTGTAAGGGATTTTGTAAAATATACAGGAAGAAAGCAAGCCTATTGAAAATCCATCGTATAAAAATTATTTGGAGTTGTAATTAAAAATTATTAAAATTAAAAAACAATTGATAGAATTAAAATAATAATTGCTATAGATCAATTTCGCAATTTAAAATATACAATAAAAGTTTTCAATTAAACTTTTTATTAAATTCATTACACTACTCAACAAATTTAAACTTTTTGTAGCAGCTGTCTTTGAAATAGATACTTTTTAATCGACTCTGTTTTTTTTTGAACATCATTCACCCCATATTCTCGTGTATTCATTGCTTAATTTTTCGACATTTAACAGCAAAATCATGAATTAATTTTTTTTTATTCAAGTATAATTACACGATTAAGCATATCATGTATATAATGTGTTTGTTTAAGGGTATTGAAAGGAAGTTGAAAATTTGGCATGTTAAGTTTTCTACTTATAAATTTATTTGTTTTTCCAGATTTGAATTCAGTGTACATAGCTCTATTAAAAAATACGCGTTTCAAAGCCATTTTTTTTTGCCGTTGAGTAGTATTATCATTTCTTCCAAAAATATTAACCTGAAAGCCACTGTGCAAGTTAGATTTAAACTTTTAAAGAATTTTCAATAATTTCAAGTCACAACAAAATATTTTCAGGGGGATTCACTTGCACTTTTATTGTACCAGGAAGTAAATAAAATAAAGTAGATAACCTTGAAAACAAGACAACATTTTGTGGTTACAAGTTCTTAATGATAAACTAAAATGCATCTGCAACAAAAAGCATTCTACACTTATTATTCATTAACCCTTATAATGTTCTTATTTTTGTTTGCAATAGTATGAAATAGAAAACGTTGTGATTTCCAATCATAGCCTGAGGGTAGTCGGTTCGATTTCCGTTCAAGGCATACACTTTGTGGGGAAAAGTTTTTCATATAGAGATAATTTAATATCCTTCTTATTTTAAACGAGCTTAAGATCATTTATTTATTAATTATAATTATTTATTTCCAATATTTCGTCTTCACATTGGGTGACTTCTTCAGGGAACAGTGTGGATACGAAATATTGGAAATAAATAATTATAATTAATAAATAAATAATCTTAAGCTCTTCAGGCAACAATGTGGAGACGAAATATTGGAAGTAAATAATTATAATTAATAAATAAATGATCTTAAGCTCGTTTAAAATATGAAGAATTAAATAAAAGAAGATCAAAGAAAACTTAGCATTTTTGATAATTTAATATTTTAAAATAATTTGATCACATCAACTAAAGATTAAACTAAACTTTTTTTACTAAAAAGGTTGAGGTAAAGAAGAAGAATAAACGTTTTCTCTAAAAATTATAAACATTATTAATTTACAAATTAGGCTAAACTAGTTTCTGCCGTTTTTATGGACAGGCGTCATCAGTGATTTTCCATTTAAATTGTATTATTAATTTGTGTTTTGTAATTGTCAGATTGTTTCCATATGATACATTTTTCAACAACCTGTTGGCTGTAAGAATCGAACCTGTGCCTTTTTTTTTACATTAGACACGTAACAATACCAGGACTCAACCGCCTAACGATCACACCAACAAAGTATGGCCTTCAATGTAATGGCCATACGAAATTTCTACTTTAAATATTTTTATCTCCTAAACCGCACACATAAAAATAAAAACCTATTTCAATAACTTCAAAAATTACATTATAAATTTTATGATAATGTTTTTGAATTAATGAATATTCAGATTAAAACCACTGAATTTAAATTATTTAACTAAATAAAATAATAAACCTAATGTGAATTAATAAAATCTTTTTAAAATGAATTCAAAATATTTATTACTAAGAATACACAATTACTAAACGGTTTCACTGTATTGTGTTTTTGAGAATTGCCTGATTTAATCAAATGTCATATTGCCGAAAAAAAACTTTTAGGCAATATGACTTTGCATTTGGTCAATATGACATTTTTGTGTACCAAGTTTTGGGCAATATGCTAGCCTTTTGTGCTATATGACTTTCCGGTTTTTAGGCTTTATGGTTTTGGGCGCTTTTACTAACGCTGTCATACTATGTAATATCGAAAATCTGAGTACGCAGTTTAACCACAGGTGGGTCTCCTGTTTAATATGCATAAACATATTCCCATGTGTAGCAAAAAATATTGAAATTTGTCATAGGGTACTATGTGACTATACAATATTTTATATTAAAAATCAAAGATACTTACGGTAAAAATCTGTTTATTTTTGAACCCTTCTGTAGGGCGATTCATTTACTTTCTTAACAATTTTTATCGATTTCGTTAGCTAAAGACAATTGTCGGTTGAATTACCGAACATGTTATTCAGCATTTTTTAATATTTGACAAGAGATACCGACAAAACCTGTTATTTTAAATTTTATTTGCTTTGAAATGTTATCAATTAACGACAAAAATCGGTAACTTAAACTTCAAAAAAATTGATAAGTTAACGATTAATTTATCGTAAAAAAAAAATTAAAGAATAATTTTAGATAAATTTCGTTGTTAATTATCGACTTTTGACAATGTAACAACCGAATTGTGTCATTAATAAGTTTCGGAATCGCACTACTGGGGGGTTATTACGTAATTCAATTCGAAAAGAAATTCGATTCGAACAGAGTTTTCACATTGAAAATAAAGTAATTAATAGTACTTTTTAATGTTTAAAAATGTTGAAAACGTGTAGAAATGATCTGAAATGCGAAAAGTAAAAAAAAATTGGACTTTTAAGTACGGATATCATTTTACAAGAGTTTTAAAATTTCCGAATTCGTACAAAAAGTTTCGAATCGAATTACATAAAAAACCCCCCTGATAGAGGTGTACCTCAAGGTTCAATACTTGCGCCGCTGCTTTTTTGTCTGTACTTTAATGATCTCCCTGATGTGTGTACCAATTGTAATATTCAGATGTATGCTGATGATGTTCAATTATATGCAAGTTCTAAATTTAACAACATTTACGCCTGTGTCTCTAACATCAACCAAGACTTTAAACAATATTCACCAGTGGACAACGGATAATGGTTTATGCCTAAATCCCTCCAAATCAAAATTTATATTCATCTCAAAAATCCTTGACCCAAATATCAAAATAAGCATTAATAACTCTGCAATTTATTTTGTTCAAACGTCAAAAAACCTCGGAATAACCTTTAATGATCGTCTCGCATGTACCAATCACATCAATGGTGCCGTCGGAAGGGTTAATGGGATGTTAAGAAATCTGTGGTCTGTACAACTATCAACCCCTTTTCGAATGCTTTTGGCTAAGACATATCTCATCCCTGTGCCCTTATATGGATGTGAAGTCTTTGCGAACTGTGATACCCATAATTTTCATAATCTTAATGTTGCCTACAACCATATAGCCAGATATGTATATAACAAGAGCCGTCGTGCAAGCATATCCCGTTTCTCTTACCGCTTATTTAATATGAGTTTTCGTGATATACTAAACTTCAGGAGTCTACTATTTTTGCAAAAATCGTGTGACAACTTCAAAGGATTGTTTGGAGTTGTTTAACTGCAATTCGAATGAGTTTTTGCGTCGTTTTGTAAATGTGGATGAAACATGGATCCATTACAACACTCCAAGCAGCAATCTAAACAATTTGTTTCTCAGGGTGAACCGGCTCCAAAGAAGGCCAGTGTAAGTTTGTCGGCCAATAAGGTGATGTCAACAGTTTTTTTGGGATGCATGCGGGATACTCCACATCGATTACCTTGAAAAGGGGAAAACAATAACCGGCGAATATTATGCCAACTTATTGCACCGATTTAACGAGGATTTAAAAAGAAAAACGACTCCATATGGCCAAGAAAAAGTTCTTTTTCATCAAGATAATGCACGGGTGCAGTCTCAATAGCAAAATTCCATGAATTGGGCTACGAATTGGCACCTCATCCGCCATATTCTCCGGATTTAGCCGCCAGTGACTATTTCCTACTCCAAACCTAAAGAAATGGCTCGGTGGAAAGAGATTTAGCTCCAAAGAAGAAATCAAACAAATGCCTATTTTATGGACCTAGAAAAATCCTATTTTTTGAAACGGATACAAAAATTGGAGAAATATTGGACTAAGTGTATTGAGCTTAAAGGAGATTATGTTGAAAAATAATTTTTTTTTTTTGCAAAAAAAAACAGTGTTTTTCTTTCAAAAAGTCACGGACTTATTGAGCCGCTCTTGTAATTTCATATAAACGCAAACTATGACAAATTTTGAAAAAATAAAAAACGCGTAAACTCCATATAAACTAGGAGAATATAAATACCTCAATGAAATTTGAAAGACCATATTCTGAAAGATGTGTTGAAAGTATTTCAAACCACCCTTTAATGAAACTCCTCGAAATAATATAACTTCTTCTATTAAAAATCGTACATGTTAAAAATACAGGCTAGTCAAAAGCAAAGGCCCCCTTAAAAAGTATCTTTGACATTCGAGGGTTAAACACCAAATGACCGTCTGTCTACCTACACATTGAGATAAAGTTAAAGATGCTGACAGAAGAATGACTTTAATACATAAAATGTGGTCAACTGTTTTCTTGTGTAGATTTCAGTTTAAGTTTAGTAATTCAGTTATGGTCGCCGGTTTTAAATTTTTCATAATTTTTTTTTTATAGTTTGGATTTTTTCTTTTAAAGGTGTGTCAAATATTAATATTTATAAAATTTAATGCGAAAACTACCGAAGATAAAAATTTACCAAAGTTATTTGTATTGTGTGTTAAATATAAAAAAAAAATGAAATAAACGCACCTTTATCGAAGATGGTAGATGGATGGATGGATGGATGGATTGTTGGATTAACATTTGGTTTAAATGTACAAGTGTTGTCAAGTTATATACACCGATTTATATTAACTTAAATATTAGTTTCTTTTGTAAATACATACTTATGTATAAGTTATACGTGTTTTATTTCACATTTAAATATTACATAATTTTCTTTGGTGTGAATTTAAAAAAATTGTAGTATATGATGCCAAATTCCAAAATACCAGTCAAGTAAAATCAGTAAAACCAAAGAGATGTTGCCAAACAAACAATCAAATGAATGAAATGAAAAGATTGGATTTAAAATTTTTCAGAAAGAAGAAGAAGAAGAAAAAACTACGTTAACGTAACTAATCAATTTCCGCATGCTTGACTTGGGTTGTAAAATAAAGGGTCCGCCAAATAACTTTTTTTTTTTTTTGAAAATGCTATAAAAAAAAACTACTGAATATTTTCTCAAATTTCTTTTTTTATTTGAAAGTACAATCCTTCCGATTAATAATGGAAAATAATCTCATTCAAATGGCTGCCTCGGCTGGCCATGCAGTAGCCTACACGATCGGTCCAATTTTTAAGCACATATCGAATTATCGATTGTGTGCAGCTGAATTTCACCAATGGCTTCACGAATATTGTCCTTTAAAGCGTCAATTGTCTCTGGCTTGTTGGCGTAACACTTATCTTTGACGGCACCCCACATATAATAGTCCAACGGTGTCAAATCGCAGCTCCGAGGTGGCCAAACGACATCAGCTCTTCTGCTGATTTGAATTTTCGCACACATTCTGCAACATTACCATGATTTTCAAAGTAATGTCGCAATATTTCCCAGCGTTGTTCAAGCGTATACACAACCATATTCGTTCAGCGGAAGGATAAAACTAATTATCTGTCAAATCAGACATGAGCTAAGTGTTACCATTCACGAAATAAGCACTAGTTGAAAAAAAAAAACGTTAGATGGCGGACCCTTTAGTAAAAAAAATGTGTGTTTTTGGTGATCTTTTTTCCATCTTTTAATATGACACATTTGTTTGAAACGTTTAAAAACTTTAAATGAATTGAATTCATTAATTCAGGGACTTTTTATTTTATTTTATAAATTTAAATTTAACTTATGTTTATTTTTATTAGAAAAAATCTCATGCTAGTGTAAACTTATTAAACAAATATTGTCCACAAAAAAAAAAAAATCCATGAATTTATCTTTTCAAAAAACTTCTTTGAACGGTGTTTGCATACATGAATGAATGGAATAGAGCTCATAAAACGTTTGCGTTTTTTTTTTAGCCAAAATTGTATAAGCCTGTTTAAATGTTTTTTTTTATTGACTTTATCTATTATTTAAACAAGGAGATGAGGGGTTTTTTTTTGGCAGCTTATTCATTGAAAAAGAAGTGTCAATGCCAATTAACATTGTTTTCTCAATATCACTTAAATCCGGTTATTTGAAAAATAGTAACATTAACTATTGTAATTTTTAATAGCAACTGTTTTGACGAATTTTTAGAAGCAAAATGTGCGTAGATGTTGATAGTTTTTCAATAGAAAAAAATCTTATATTTTCAATTTATCTTCTAATACAGGGTGTCCGCCGGGAAGGTATACTACTTTGTTTGTTTATAATTTTTGATTAAATGAAAGCGAATGGATCTTATATTGATAAATGTTTTAATTAATGTCGGCAATTATGTATGGAATACAATATCAGATAAATGTCCTCCTCTGTTAGCCTCACAAATGCGAGCCCTTTTGAGCACATTTTTTATTACATTCTCACACATTTCACGCGGTATTTCATTAATTTCATCACGAATATGTTGTTTTAGTTGCTCAAGCGTTTCTGGTTTGTTTGCATATACCTTGCTTTTCAGATATCACCACAAAAAGAAGTCCGGAGCAGTCAAATCAGGCGACCGTGGAGGCCAATCAACATCACCATTTCTTGAAATAACTTGTTGTGGGAAGAGGTCTCGCAGTAATTCCATTGTAATCCTGGCTGTATGCGATGTGGCACCGTCTTGTTGATACCACATGTTAATCAAGCCCAAAGCATGCAGGTGTGGCGTTAAAAAGTTTTCAATCATATCACGATATCGCTCCCCATTCACAGTTACCGTTACGCCGTAAGGTAAGGTTCAATGATTCCTCCTGACCAAATTGCACACCAGACTGTCACGTGAGTGATGAATAATTTGAGGGTTTTCCATTGCCCAGAACCGACTATTCTGTTTATTCACATATCCATTCAAATGAAAATGTGCCTCGTCACTCATTATAATTTTTTTCATGATAATCGGGGTTGTCATGGGCGAGCTGTAACATCTTATTGGCATATGTACGGCGGCGTAAATGGTCTTGTGAAAGAAGCTCTTGTGTCAACTGAATCTTAAATGAAAACAAATGCAAATCCTTGTGGAAAATTTTGGCCAACGTTGTTCTTTGAAGACCAAGCTCCTGAGCACGGCGTCTAATTGAGGTTGATGGATTGTTTTGAACACTTTCTTGAGCAGCAGTAATGTTTTCAGCTGATCTTGCAGTACGTTGTGGTCCATGCTTGGGCCTATCACCTACAGACCCTCTTTCTTCGAAATCATTCACTACACGATAAATAGTGGGTTTTTGTTGGCACATTGTTCCTCCCAAAAATTTTACTTAGCTTTCTCATCGTCACAGTAATCGATGATTGATTTTGATAAAATGTTTTAACAATTAAAACACGTTGGTTTATCGAATATTTTTCCATAATAAATTTGCCACGTGTCTACTTCACGACTGCCAAATATGAACTGTCAAGATTAATGTTTACCAAAATGGCGGCAAAACAAAGTAGTATACCTTCCCGGCGGACACCCTGTATTAGTAAAAATTTTGGTTAAATCTACTTAAGATTTGTTCAAAATGACGTTGATATAAAATCTGCTTAAATTAACAGTTATGTTTGCTAAATATGAAAAGGATAAGAATAGCAAAGGTAAATCTGTTAAATTTACAAAATTTAATTGGGTATACAAGTTAATAATGTCCAGTTTTTTGCTTAAAAATGCATTTATTATAATAACAAAATGAGTTGATACATTATTTAAAGTATTGTCCATCGTTAGCCACTACTTTTTCCCATCTTTCTGGTAGCATATGGATTCCCCGCCAAAAGAACTGCTTCGGTTTTGAGGTAAAGGTTGAAGCCAATTTCTGATATCCTGATATCTGATTTGTGGGCGTTGTGGTGTAATGGTTAGCGCGGTGGACTTTTACACAGAAGGTCCCGGGTTCGATCCCCGGTGCCGGCAACATCAAAAATAATATGTATGAGTTTTTTCTATCCCTCATACGTATCGCAATGTCCACCTTCGGTGTTCCCATAGCAATTAACCCCACCGAAGTAAAATAATGAATCAGGGCTATGAACCAAAAAGCTTCAATAAGTTCGCCAACTCTCCATCAGGTGGCGAGCAACAACTGTTCTAAGACTTATCATCTCGCGCAATTACAGTGTTGCCATGTCTGAAGCCCTTCATCTTTCTCCACCTTTCATCTCTATACTATCCCTTTCCAAAGAAAGCAACACACTAAATATATAGGAAGTATTTCCTGAGTGTTGCCTCTCTTTAAAAAAAAAAAAAAAAAAAAAAAAAAAAAAAAATCCTGTTCTGAAGTGAAGGGTATTCCAGTAAGGGCGTTATGCATCGATCGAAACAAATTGTAGTCAGAAGGGGCAAGGTCTGGGCTATAAGGTGGGTGAGCCAAAACTTTCCACCGACTGTTTTCCAAATAGTTTTTGAATGGTCTTGCAACATGTGGCCGAGCGTTGTCATGATGGAAGATGATGGCCTCGTGTCTGGTCGAATATTCTGGTCGTTTTTCGTTGATTGCTCTCTTCAAACGAATCAATTGTGTTCAGTACAGGGCCCCTGTGATCGTCTGACCCGATTTCAACAGATCATAATACAAAACACCCATCTGATCCCAATAAATACAGAGCATTACATTGGAGTGATGGATATTCGGCTTCGGCGTTGATTTGACTGGTTTTACATATGACTTTTTGCGCTTGGGTTTATCGTAATGTATCCATTTTTCATCACCAGTAACAATACGATTCAAAAATTACTTCTTTTTGTAGCGTTCAAGCCGCATTTCCGACATTTCAATGTCTCTCAACTTCAATTCATATGGGACCCAACTTCCTTGCTTTTGAATGAATCCCAATGCTTTTAAACGTAGGAAAATGGCTTGGTATGTGACTCCCAATGAGAATGCAAGTTCTTGCGTTTGACAACAATCTTCGCGGAGTAATGCTTCCAATTCCTCATCTTCAAACTTTTTCGGCTGGCCAGCCCTCCCTTTGTCTTCTGTGTCGAAATCACCACTTTTGAATCGCGCAAACCATCGTTGACAAGTTTTTTGAGTTGTTTGGTGGACATTATTATAGCGATTGAAATAAATGTGTGTCTACACTTTGTCGTCTATCGAATACTGAATTATAATGACAGATGTTTACCCTCCAAAAACTATATTTGTTATTATTGACACAAACCATATGTGATAGTTATGCCATATGTTGTCCAAATCGACATTATTTACTTGTATACCCAATAGTTATATGTGAGCTAAATATTAGTTTATAAATTAATATGCTAAATATTAGTAGGCAAAAAAAATCAGAAAAATGTGAAACTTTAATTTTTTTTAAATCTTTGAAAACGACGTAGCGCGTCGTTCCTCAAAATTCAGAAGTTATTCTTAAAAAAAAGACCGTTTTCAGTGATGTTCGTCAACTTATCGAACTGTAACTCTGTCAGTTTTTGTCCGATTTAAATTTTTTTAACGGGTTTGGAAAGAAAACTGATTACGCTTTAAAGTGATGTGCATTTTTTGATACATTTGTAAGTTATAAGTATTGTTTTTGTTACGAATATCTACAAAAAAAAACGAAAATTATAAACTTTTTTGATTTTAGTAGCTTTTTATTGCTTATTTTAATATGAAAGCTTAAAAAAATTTATACCAACGTATAAAGAAAATTTAGTTCTCAACAAAAAATGTTTTTCATTTTTCAAATCGGATGAAAACTGTAAAATTTATTCAACTTTTCATTAACACCTGTTTTTAACTATACATGTTAACTTAGGTTAGCTATTTGTACAGTTTTTAATTTACGTTTGTAAGTCAATTGGTTTACCAAAAGAAAAGTCTGCAATCCCAAAATTTTTACTTTAGAAAAACTTTAGTAATTTTTGCAAATATAAACCGATTTTAACAAATAATATCTCGTTTTTTTCTATATAAAATAGTCTTTAAAGTACAGTGCAAAAAAGATAGGTTTTCATAGAAAAAAATTAAAATAACTCTTGTTGAATTTGGAAAATTAGGAAAAAAAAAATAAAAAAAAAATGAGAAACTTTTGATAAACACTTACCTTAATTTCTTAGAATATATATTTTATGAATACATTTCATGAAAGCTTAATACTTTGCCTTTCCAAAACTGTTTAAAATTTTGAAATCGGTCAAAAAATGTGTGAGTTAGAGGTACTAAAGTGCTACGACCTAACCTAAAACAGTTTTTTGAAAGTAACTCAAAATTTTGAGGGTGTTTCAAAATTTTTGAAAACGGTTTTTATTTATCCTCACCTAGGCCCTCAACCCCCACTATGTCGGTTTTCAAGTTCTGACAAAAAGTTTTTTTTTGTAGCAGTGTGTTATTAAAAGCCAAATTTAAATTAACAATTGAAAAATTTGCCCAGCGGCAACTCAATCTCTAACAAACACTTGGTATCCAACTAATGAATGGGAATAAAGCGCATCATAATGTAATAATTAGTTGTAAAATAAAGATAACAATAGGATTAAAAAAACGATGCATTCTAGTTGAACAATAAATTGTTCATAGGTAGTAGTTAGCTCTGTCTCTTCTGAGTAAAACAATACATTGTGAATGCTGTGATTGGCAAAACTCCACTAAGCCACACTCATCGCTGTGTTGATTGTGGCTCAACTCGCTAAGAGGTTTTGCTATGAGTCATAACCTGATATATGGCTGCGGGTTTGAAACATACTACACAAAAAACTAAAAAGTTTTTCATATAGAGCAATTTAACAATATAAAATACTTTGTTCAATTGCCACAGATTAACCACTGACCAGTCCTTGGAGGGGACAAAACTGTTCAATAAAAATGTTTTCTTCTTCCTGTAAAAATATTACAAAAATTTTTATGTCAAACTAAAATTTTTGAAGTTTGATATATTTAATTGTGATGTTCTTCTAAGATATTTTCAATGAAATTTTTTGCGTTGATATTAAAATTTTAAGTAGGATGTTATGGATTTCAAAACATAAACGTCACTTTCCAGACCTTAACCCGTTTTATACTACTAATCGATCCCTTTTGAATTTGTTGACGAAATTTGGTAGAAAATTGGCATCCTAATAAGATTTTCTGAAGTTTTTATACTCTTATTCGCAATTTAAAATAACATTTTTACACTTTGTATGTACCCAGGTGAAAAAGTTCATATATTGTCATATATGGCCACATATATGAGTTCATATATGAATCCATATATGTTCGGATCCGAAATTTGAGGGTATATGGACATATATGATCATATATGGTCATATATGAATGTTCATATATTGTCATATATTATTACTTTTCTATATTCTCGTATATGAAAAAGCTTTTTTTAGTTTTTTTTCCAAATTTTTTCAAATTTGAAGTTTTGTTTTACGATTTTACACAAAAGTTGTGAATGGATCTGCATCATTTAGGCATCATCGGAAAGGTGTTTTAAATATCTTTCCAAAGAGTAATATGTCCCCATTCATTAACCCATTACGAGTCAGTTTGACATTTGGTATTTTTTTAAATTTTCCTGTCTTTTTTTTTTTTTTTTTTTTTAGAAATTATCAGTATTATAGGTATGTTTTGAGGTCAGTAATTTATAAACAAGAAATTGAGCTTTTATTTAAGATATAATACGACACTGTGAATCTATAAACTTGGTTAAACTTAAACTTGGAGGTTTTATTAGTTTTTTAGTTGCGAATTTTTAATAAAAAATGATAAAAAAATACAAAATTTAAAGATAGCTTGTAATGGGTTAAGGAATGGGGACATATTATACATTTCCGATGGTGCATAAAGCGTTCCGATCCATTCACAACTTTTGGATAAAATCGCAAAATTTCAACTTTGAACCATTCCCCCGGAAAAGGGGTGCGTTCGCCAACAAATTTTACCAATGGTATATTTAGCGTGATAATATCAGTTGATGGACCAATTTTCATAAAATCTGAACTCAAATTTCAATTCAAAACTGATTCTCTGCAATCGTCTTTATAAATCAATAAAACATTAATTAATATATTTCTGTCAAGAATTCGTAGACCGGCAGAATAAGGGTTAAAAATAAAAAAAATCATCCTCATATATGTTCATATCTCATCAAAAATTAAAACATATTAACCATATATGGGTACTTAAAGGGTTAAGATTTTCTTTAAATTATAATTTTTATTTGTTACTAAAACACCATAATACAAAATTTGATCTATCGGATTTTCATGATTTTTGAGAATTTTTTTATGTTTTTATATAATTTTGCAAAATTATAATATTGCCAGACTGGGGAATCAATTGTTAACATATTTTTTAAATTAAAAAAGAAAATTAAGTAATTTTCTAAATATTAATGTTTATACAAATTTCTTGATCCGATCTTTTAATTTTACATTAAAAGTATATACTGTACAACAAATTTTTCTCGTTAAAAAGTATCTAGTTCTATAGACTAATAATTTTTCAAAAAAATGCTATTAAAAATGTCAAAAATTGTATCAATCCTTTGGTCAGCGCAACTAGTGGCACATTTTGTAGCGCAGTGTTATTATTAATATTTTCATTATTATTGAATGCTGTTATTATAAAGGGTCCGCCAAATAGCTTTTTTTTTTTGAAAATGCTATAAAAAAAAACTACTGAATATTTTCTCAAATTTCTTTTTTATTTGAAAGTACAATCCTTCCGGTTAATAATGGAAAATAATTTCATTCAAATGGCTACCTCGGCTAGCCATGCAGTAGCCTACACGATCGGTCCAATTTTTAAGCACATTATCGATTGTGTGCAGCTGTATTTCCTCCTCTTCAATTTTTGAGAACAAAAATACGTTCAACATTCCCCGATAACGATCGCCATTGACTTTAACGGCCACTCCTTGCTCATTTTCGAAGAAAAATGGTCCAATTATGCCTCTGAACCAAAATCCGCACCAAACAGTGACTCGTTTTGGGTGTATCGGCACACATTCTGCAACATTACCATGATTTTCAAGGTAATGTCGCAATATTTCCCAGCGTTGTTCAAGCGTATACACAACCATATTCGTTCAGCGGAAGGATAAAACTAATTATCTAATTAGCTAAGTGTTACCATTCACGAAATAAGCACTAGTTGAAAAAAAAAGTAATTGATAATAATTGTAACTGAATACATTTTTGAAAATAATTTATTTTTAATGTAATGATTAAATTTTACTTATTATTTCATTTTAAAATCAATTCCTTTTTTTAATTACATGTAATTGTAATTCACATTTCTCAATTACAAGTACATGTAATTAGTAATTAATATTATTTCAATTACAATTACATGTAATTTGTAATTGACATTTTCTCAATTACAATTACATTTTTTGATAATTGCTTCAGCTTAATTAGAATTAGATGTAATTGTAATTGAGTTTTTTTCAATTAAAATTACATGTAATTTGTAATTGAAAGCGTAATTAATTACAAAATATAATGATAAATGACCATGTCTGGTATCCACCCCTGATATAGGCCAATAAATACTGTTGTCTCAACATACTTCTTCCTGTAGCGGAGCAGTTGGCTTGGAAAGTCTCATGTATATTTGGATGGGTTCCGAAACTAAAACTTTAATACGTGTTTGATGCATTTTAGAGAGTTATTTAGAAAACATTTATTTTGCATTTAGTTATTTTCTACACCTTTTGCAATTGTAATTCAGAATATAAAAATTGAAATTCAGAATTTCCATTAGAAATTCATATATTCATATCCAATTTTCCATTTGAAATTCCGAAAATATACATTTAAAATTCAGAAAATATCATATGACAGTCATAAAATATCAATTGAAATCAGAACACATCATTTAAAATTCAGAAAATATCAAATAAAATTCAGAAGCTCATCAATTGTAATTCAGAAAATATTAATTAAAATTCAGAAAAAATTACTCGAAATTCAGAAATTCATCAATTGTAATTCAGAAAATATCAATTGAAATTCAGAACACATCATTTAAAATTCAGAAAATATCAATTAAAATTCAGAAACTCATCAGTTGTAATTCAGAAAATATTAATTAAAATTCAGAAAAAATCACTCGAAATTCAGAAATTCATCAATTGTAATTCAGAAAATATCAATTGAAATTCAGAAAAACTCAGAAACTCATCAGTTGTAATTCAGAAAATATTAATTAAAATTCAGAAAAAATCACTCGAAATTCATCAATTGTAATTCAGAAAATATCAATTGAAATTCAGAACACATCCTTTAAAATTCAGAAAATATCAATTAAAATTCAGAAACTCATCAATTGTAATTCAGAAAATATTAATTGAAATTCAGAACACATCCTTTAAAATTCAGAAAATATCAATTAAAACTCAGAAACTCATCAGTTGTAATTCAGAAAATATTAATTAAAATTCAGAAAAAATCACTCGAAATTCATCAATTGTAATTCAGAAAATATCAATTGAAATTCAGAACACATCCTTTAAAATTCAGAAAATATCAATTAAAATTCAGAAACTCATCAATTGTAATTCAGAAAATATTAATTGAAATTCAGAACACATCCTTTAAAATTCAGAAAATATCAATTAAAACTCAGAAACTCATCAGTTGTAATTCAGAAAATATTAATTAAAATTCAGAAAAAATCACTCGAAATTCATCAATTGTAATTCAGAAAATATCAATTGAAATTCAGAACACATCCTTCAAAATTCAGAAAATATCAATTAAAATTCAGAAACTCATCAGTTGTAATTCAGAAAATATTAATTAAAATTCAGAAAAAATCACTCGAAATTCAGAAATTCATCAATTGTAATTCAGAAAATATCATTTGAAATTCAGAACACATCCTTCAAAATTCAGAAAATATCAATTAAAATTCAGAAACTCATCAGTTGTAATTCAGAAAATATTAATTAAAATTCAGAAAAAATCACTCGAAATTCAGAAATTCATCAATTGTAATTCAGAAAATATTAATTGAAATTCAGAACACATCATTTAAAATTCAGAAAATATAAATTAAAATGCAGAAACTCATCAGCTGTAATTCAGAAAATATTAATTAAAATTCAGAACAAATCACTCGAAATTCAGAAATTCATCAATTGTAATTCAGAAAATATCATTTAAAATTCAGAACACATCATTTAAAATTCAGAAAATATCAATTAAAATTCAGAAACTCATCAGTTGTAATTCAGAAAATATTGATTAAAATTCAGAAAAAATCACTCGAAATTCAGAAATTCATCAATTGTAATTCAGAAAATATCAATTGAAATTCAGAACACATCCTTTAAAATTCAGAAAATATCAATTAAAATTCAGAAACTCATCAATTGTAATTCAGAAAATATTAATTGAAATTCAGAAAAAATTACTCGAAATTCAGAAATTCATCAATTGTAATTCAGAAAATATCAATTGAAATTCAGAACACATCCTTTAAAATTCAGAAAATATCAATTAAAATTCAGAAACTCATCAATTGTAATTCAGAAAATATTAATTAAAATTCAGAAAAAATCACTCGAAATTCATCAATTGTAATTCAGAAAATATCAATTGAAATTCAGAACACATCCTTCAAAATTCAGAAAATATCAATTAAAATTCAGAAACTCATCAATTGTAATTCAGAAAATATTAATTGAAATTCAGAAAAAATTACTCGAAATTCAGAAATTCATCAATTGTAATTCAGAAAATATCAATTGAAATTCAGAACACATCCTTTAAAATTCAGAAAATATCAATTAAAATTCAGAAACTCATCAATTTTAATTCAGAAAATATTAATTAAAATTCAGAAAAAATCACTCGAAATTCATCAATTGTAATTCAGAAAATATCAATTGAAATTCAGAACACATCCTTCAAAATTCAGAAAATATCAATTAAAATTCAGAAACTCATCAATTGTAATTCAGAAAATATTAATTGAAATTCAGAAAAAATTACTCGAAATTCAGAAATTCATCAATTGTAATTCAGAAAATATCAATTGAAATTCAGAACACATCCTTCAAAATTCAGAAAATATCAATTAAAATTCAGAAACTCATCAGTTGTAATTCAGAAAATATTAATTAAAATTCAGAAAAAATCACTCGAAATTCAGAAATTCATCAATTGTAATTCAGAAAATATCAATTGAAATTCACAATACATCAATTGAAAGTTAGAAAACATTTCATATAATTTTTTTTTTTTATTATTTTCTGAATTTCAATTGACATTTTCTAAATATCAAATGACGTATTCTGAATTGCAATAGATGTATTTATGAATGTGAATTTAATATTTTCTGAATTTCAAATGATATTTTCTATATTTCAATTAATATTTTCGGAATTTTAATTGATGTTTTCTGAATTACAGTTGCAAAAGCTGTAGAATTGTCGAAAATTCTTTTATAATTGTCGAGTTATTGTATCAGTTAAAAAAGCAAACTTAATATTTGTTTATTACTCATACGTCCTAAATTAAAAAAACTATGTGAGTTTTTGGCATAAAATTTTAATTGATTTTTAAATTTATGGATTTCTGTCAAGTTTAAAGCTATTATTATGGCAATAAACTTATTCATGCTTACAAGAGGAGTGCAGTTTTTTTTTTTTTTTTAACAAACTTTGTTTTTGATGAACTCAAGGTTTTTACTTATAAACCAACTAATATTAGAAATCAATGTTATATAGTCTTCCAAAAATTACATGAATTCTGAATTAAAGTTGCCTTTAAAAAAATACCTTAAACTTGTTAATTAAACAATTAAATACACGCTATTAAAAAAAATCAAAGTTGCATTAAGAATGTAAATTAAAGTTAACGCAACAAATACTAAAACACAAATTTATTTCCGTTAAAAAAATTTTAAATTGTCGTGTTACAATTTAAATGGCTTTTGTAGGGGTTTTATAATTAATTTTAATATAAAATCTGTCTTCTTTAATTGTCTTCTTTTATATTTTTTGTTTTGTTTTATAGATTTTGACTGATTTGGTTCAAGGTGAATTTATGCAACTGGGTTCAAGGGAAACTGAAAACGAACGTTTTGCCCACTATTTGACAAAAACATACCGGAAGACGGCCTCTCTGATAGCCAATACATTAAAAGCGGTAAGTGCATCATTATTGATTATCTATCCATTGTTTTTCATTAATCATGCGTAGATAAAACTCTATTAATTTAAATTTTAATGCAAAACCTTAACCTAGTCATTAGGTGCATTAGGGTGTCCCGAATTGAAATAACACTCCATCGATGCATATTAAAGAGCTAAATATGGGAAAAATAAGTAAATCATTTTTGAAGTGGATCTTCAGTTCCCTACCAGCGATTGAAGTTACCGGTTGTAGTGTGTTTTGACCAAAAAAAGTTTCCATTTTTTTCTTGCAATTTTTGGCTTATTACTGGAAAATATTTTTAAATTTTCTGTAAAGAAATTTTGGTCTACCAGAGGAATTTTAGTTTTAAGCTAGTGCAATTGTTTTGTGCACAAATGAAAAAAAAAAAAATATAAAGTATAGAAATTGTACATGGTCTAAATTAAAAAAATCATGTGGTGGACCAAAATTACTCTAGAGAAAATCTAAAAATATTTTTCCAGTAAAATTCAAAAAATTACGAAATTTTTGGGCACTATTTAAAAGTTTTTTTTGTCAAAACTGCACTTAAACCGACAACTTCAGCCGCTTTTATTGAACTAAAGATCCGCTTCAGATTTTTTTTACTTTTTTAGTTTTCAGCTCTTTAATATGCATCTATACCCAGTAAAATACTAAAATCCAAATAACTGGTTGCAGAACAGCTTATACTGTATTACAACAGGTTCTAATTTCTGTTCTGCAACTGGTTCTTTTTATATGGAGTTTGTCCTATTTGCAATAGGTTCTTTACCTCCAAACAAGAACAGGTTGCTTTAGAACCGGTTGTAGAACCAGTTATAGAACTGGTTCTGGGGCAGTGACACCTTACATTTCGACTTCCAGGAACACGTTCTAGAACCGGTTCCATGTAACCGGTGGTAAAAGAAGTTGTTCTAGAACAGGTTCAGAGGTAATCTGTTCTAATAAATTTGCTGGGTATGCATTTGTATTCCTTTAACTAATTCCAAAAAGTGCCATATTCGGGACAACCTAATGTCCATACAATAATTAAATTTTTAATTGTTTTTTTTTTTTGGATTTTTCAATTTTCAATTTACAGACAGCTATTATTGCTGAGGCTGATGAAAATATAACCGAACTTGCTTTTCAATATGGTCGTAATATTGGTTTAGCTTTCCAACTAGTCGATGATATGTTGGACTTTGTTTCATCAGCAGAGACAATGGGTAAACCAACAGCAGCCGATTTAAAATTGGGTCTTGCAACGGCGCCGGTTTTATTTGCCTGCGAAAAGGTAGGTAGAAGTATTTTATTTTTTGAAACTTAATACGTACTAAAGTATAATTATTTAAATTGATTATTTATTATACACTTTAATTTCGTTTAAAATATTCTTATTTTGTAATAACTACCTTGTTAATCATCAGTTTTAATCAGTTTTTGTTTTGTGTATTTCGGAGAATTAAGTTTATTTCCTTATTGGTTTTTGTTGCACTTTAGAATATTTAAACAGAAGCATGTTTTTATTAAATAATTTGTTGTTCAAATTGATTTTTAATAAGAACGCACAACAAGTTGTGAGTTTAAAACAAAATTTAAAAAAAATTGGAAAACATTTTTTTTTGCAAGCTTTGAACCCAGCTTCTTCCAATATAAGTGTATATATTTGAAATTTATTAAAACATAAGTGCAAAATTCAAACGAATTGACTCTTTCCTGTTTATGCTTGCACTAGTTTAGTGATGTCTCTTCTTTTTACCGGGCGCGGGATAAATTTTCCATACCAAATGATATTTATTTTGAGAAAAATTTGAGAAAAAACTTTTTTTGGGTTTACCCATTAAGGACACATTACACTGTGCATAGTCCCCATTTAAGGAGTGGGCAAAAATAGAAGGTGTTACCGCATTTGCATAAAAATTGGCAATGAGTTTAAAACAAAATTTATATAAAATTGGAAAACATTTTTTGCAAGCTTTGATCCCAGCTTCTTCCAATATATGTTTGAAATTTATTAAAACATAAGTGCAAAATTATTTCCTGTTTATGCTTGCATCAGTTTAGTGATGTCTCTTCTTTTTACCGGACACGGGATAAATTTTCCATACCAAATGATATTTATTTTGAGACGAATTTAAAAAAAAAACTTATTTTGGGTTTACTCATTAAGGACATATCGCACAGTGCTTTGTCCCCATATAAGGAGTGGGCAAAAATAGAAGGAGTTGCCACATTTGCATAAAAATTGGCATGCTGGTTTCGTTTGTCAAAATTTAGAAAAAAACATAGTTTTTGAGAAAATCGTCGCAACGCATATCTCGCATACATCCTGAATTCTGAATTTTGTATAAGTTCTACAATTCTGCTTAAAATGTCATAGAAATTGGCTATTATTCTAGGAATAAATTGGGTATTGTTTGCGCCAATTTACATTTTGATCGCATCAAGGACTCGTATAGCTGTCATATATCCTTTTTCATAAAAAATACTTTGAAAAACATCAGATTTTAACAATTTTTTTTAATTTTGTTAATAATATATGCACCCTTTAGATATATGTATACTGAATTTTATTAATTTTGAATAAAATCTCTAATTCTCCTTACAATGTTTTCTTGGTTATTCTTCTTGGAATAAAATCAATAATATTTGTGCCAATTTTCATTTCAATCGCAGCAAGGACTCGTATAGCTTTCATATATAATTTTTGTTAAAATATAAATAATTTAAAAATCATTAATTTTTTTTTTTGTATTTGGTCAAAATTATAAAATATTGTTTTTTCTTAAAATAGTTGAAAGGATATTCCAAAATTCCATATATCGTGAATTTTGTAAATTTTGAATAAAAGTTGAAAAAAAAGTTGAAAGTGTATTCAAAAATTCCATGTATCCTGAATTTTGTAAATTTTTAAAAAAAGCTACAACTCTCCTTACAATGTTTCAAAAATTTGTTATTATTCTTGAAATGTAATCATTAATGTTTGTGACAATTTTCATTTCTATCGCAGCAAGGACTTGTACAGCTGTCATAAATCCTTTTTTTAAAAAAGGCTATAATTCTTTTATAAATCATCGTATTAACAAAACATTTGAAAATCGAAAATGTGTTTTAAGATTGTTTTAACTATTTAAATTTTGTGTCAATTCGGTTTGGTAATAAAACACTTATCATGAAAATGAAAATTATTCAAGTTCGAGGCCAAACTCTATATTTCTTCATTAGGATATTGTCCTAACAAATAATCTATAGAGTTTTTTGTTTTCATTTATTTATATTTATTTATTATTTGACCCTTTCAGGAATGTGTTGATAGATTTATTTCGGGAATTTTCTAGGTTCCCATCATCATAACACGTTTTGAAAGCGGTAACAATCCCATGCCAAACATCAAACATTCATATGAACTAGTTTACTCACTACATGAGAACTATTATACATATGAGTTTGAAGTTAAAGACTATAACCATTGATCAAAAAATAAATTGAAAACTTGTTTGATGTGCAAGATCCACCTCTGGTGGATATTCAATGCACGTTTTTTGTTTTTCTCTCCATTTTATATTTTGTTGTATCATAATATACTTTTTATATAATTTTTAAACCCACAAAAACTAAATTTATAAATAAGTACATAAAAGATAAAAAATATTCTTACGCCATAGGACTGGACTTATTAATAAAAAACATAATACCTTTCTGCCCAAGTTTCCTTTTTCCGAAAACATTGATAGTTCTAATCACTTTTATGAAAAAATCAGACCATTCTGATAAAAACTACGAAAGTTAGAGACATTTTCGTTAGTCATAGAAGTCGAGATTACAAAAATTTAAATTTCGGTACTTCAAATAAAAAAACAATACTTTTAAAGTTTAAGTAAAAGGAAAAAATCGGTTATTTGTTTTAGTTCCCGTAATAAACAAATATAGAAAGTATGAAAAAAAATTATTATTATTAATTTTAAAATCAATTAACATACACATTATGTATTTTTGACATTTCTCAACCAAATTTCGTATATATAAATCTTAGCCAACTTCCCCTATATTTTTTGTCTTATATACGACAGAAATAATTATACAAAAATGTATCTAAACATCGTCCAAATTTTTTTTCAGCGTTTAAAAAAAGATGCCATGTTTTTCTATTGATTCAGAGAGTTTCACTGTGTAACTCGGACTAGTTTTTGATAAAATATTCGTTGAATATTGTCTATCTTAAATATTCTAACATTGGTAAGCTAAAACTTCATGGCGTATGAGGAATTTTTTTTATATGTATTATTGATTAATATACGCCATATAGTTTTAACCATACATGGGTACACTGCAGTATAATTTTACTGCATTACGATTGGCAGTAATCAGTAACATGTTACTGATTACTGAATGCAGTAACCAGTAACGTTTTACTGATTACTGATTACTGAAAAAATTGCAGTACCAGTAACGTTTTACTGATTACTGAAATAAAATTGCAGTAACCAGTAAATTTTTACTGATTACTGAAAAAAATGCAGTAATCAGTAAAATGTTAACAAAACAAATTTATTAAATTGCATCACAATTTTTTTTTTTTAATTAAAGCGTACCATTACTTTTTTGTTAAAAAGTCAAAAATCTGACCTTGGGTTTTCAAATTTCAATCATATTTTTCTATTCAGAGTCTTTATGAACCCACTTAAAAATTAACGTTTTCAGTTTTTCAAATATCAAAAAATTGGCCGACATACTATTTTTATTGATATTATATATTATTAGCTTTTCTCAACACAAACATTTCAAAATTTACATCGCTGAGTTTTTGTCTTCTAGAACGATTCACAATTCCAGCGAATGAAAACAATCGTTCTACAGCTGCAGATGAGGGTAATGCAGTATTGTATTTGAGAAATACGTTTTTTAATGGCAATGTGATTATTTAGGCAATTCTTTGTTGTGTCTTGTTCGACCATGTATAAAATTGTTTCCTGGAGATAATTTACCGAGTCACTGGAATCACACTATACGCTAACATCTGTTTAAGAAAAGTAGATACAACACATATATTAATACAAATATTTAACATCAAATTAAGGGTAACAAATTTACCATTACTTTCTTCCCCGAAGTCTAGAAAAGAATTTTGGGTTGTTCAGCTACGGGTATTTTGCCATATTTAAGCACATAAGTGTTGAACATTTTCTTCACTTCATCTTCTGTTTGTGTTGTCGCTGTTTCTAACAGAGCTTTAAAAAATCTTAATTTTATTTAAGGAACAGATATAGCAGCAATAATAGCATCCCAGGCTTCATTAGGAAATATTTCTCAAATCTTTGAATAAAGATTTTTGCATTTTTTCGCTTACTTCAGGTAAACTCTTAAAGTTCACACGCTCCAAACGACAAAGTTTTATTCTTAAAGACACTATAGACGAAACAAAGTAACCAAAATACATTGTCTTTTCGCCCTGAAGAAAATCGATCGGTTCTTCTATAGGCTCCATAAGCTTTATGTATTCCACTAAGTACTCAACCTCATCACTTAGAATGGTGGGAATTCCCAGACGATAACACAATTCGGGTAAATTTGTGTTGTATCTCGGCAACTTCTTAACGGAATCATAAAGTGAGTTCCACCTTACTTACTTACTTATCTAAGAAAATATAATTTTTTAATTTAGATATTGTGTCACTAACCAAACAACTTTTTCAGTTGTATTTTACCTAAGTACTTCGATGATAATACACTTTTTATTTTTTGCGTGTAGGCATTTTTTTTATAACACGCATTTTTAGTTGGTATATTTAATTGCTATTAAGTGCCTTAATGATTTATTGGTACAAATTTACTGATTACTGCATTTCTTCAGTAATCAGTAAAAAAAATACTTGTTACTGCTATTTTTTTCAGCAATCAGTAAAACGTTACTGGTTACTGTAATTTTCTTTCAGTAATCAGTAACAGTTTACTGGTAATAAAAATTTCGTTGCAGTAACCAGTAAAATTTTTTTGTTAATGAAATTTTACTTGTACTGCAATGTGCTCATTAGCGTGTCCCGATAGAAAAAATTTTTCGGTAATAGCACTCAAACGATGCGTATTAACGCCCTGAACAATAAAAGTTCAGCATCAAAACTTTTTAAGTTGATCTTCAGTTCCCTACCAGCGATTAAAATTAGCGATTCTAGTACATTTTGACAAAAAAAAAGTTTCGACGATTTGTTTCAAATGTGGCTCAAACGTTTCGTATTTTAGTCCTTTTTAAGAAAAAAATAATTTAAAGTTTTTGATAGAGTAATTTTGGTCCACTGGAAGATGTTTTAATTTTTATCAAGTAAATTTCCTTACAATATTTTCTTTAACTTTTTGCATTAAAACACTAAAAATCTTTTCATATATGACCTGTATTTCCAAAACGTTTATTGTAAGATTAAAAATGTTTTTTTTTTTCGCTAAACGCGAGAAAAATCTGTAAAATTCAAGATATTACCTTTTTTTTTCAAGATATTACATTTTTAATCTTACAATACATGTTTTTGAAATACAGGTCATATATGAAAAGATTTTGAGTGTTTTAATGCAAAAATTTAAAGAAAATATTGTAAGAAAATTAGCTTGATGAAAACTAAAACATCTTCCAGTGGTCCAAAATTACTCTACCAAAAATTTTAAATTATTTTTTTCTTAAAAAGGGCTAAAATACGAAACTTTTGAGACACATTTGAAAAAAATCGTCGAAACTTTTTTTTAGGCAAAATGTACTAGAACCGCAAATTTAAATCGCTGGTAGGGAACTGAAGATCAACTTCAAAAATTTTTATGCTGAACTATTATTGTTAAGGGCTTTAATAAGCGTCGTTCGAGTGCTGTTACTACAACGAAATCGCAAAAACGCTGTTTAACGGGACAAGCTAGTGCTCATCTATGGTTTTAACACACAAATTTAAAAAAATATTTTTTTAAATTTTTTTTTTTTTTTTTTCAAATTCAATTTTATTTAAAATTCACCACAAAAAAATCTATTAGTATATTCAAGTGTCTTAACATTTTCCAAATTTAATTAAATAGTTATAATCGGCAAATGCAAATATTTCGTTGTGGTACGACAATAAATCTAATGTTTGCGCTGACATACAGTGGGGAGCACTCTTAAGTAAGTACTTTTTACACCTAATGATTCAGGCCGAAAAATATTTCACACTAGTACTAATTTATACTTTTCTAAAAGTTAAAGGTACGCTGAATGCAAATCCGGACTCAGAATCACTTTCCGACATCAGGCGTTCAAAATGCTCCGATTTTTCACCTTCCTGGAAATATATTATTTATTATACTTTTAACGGTTCCTCAACAAACTACTCTTGCCATTTTTGTTAGTTTTTGAATTTAATATATCTTATTTTTTCTTGAAATTATCGTCGGTTGAACGTCGGACTGGGTCTTTTGGTGTAAAAAGTACTTACATGCACTCACGAGTGCTCCCCACTGTAAATACATAATATACATGTTTTGCCATTTAAAACCATTTTTTTTATTGCAACTAGTCTTTTTAAATAATATAGATTTTTTTTATTAAAACTGTTTTTTAACTTACGTTGTGGTGTAATGGTTAGCGCTTTGGACTTTTACACAGAAGGTGCCGGGTTCGATCCCCGGTGCCGGCAACATCAAATTAATATGTATGAGTTTTTTCTATCCCTCATACGTATCGCAATGTCCACCTTCGGTGTTCCCATAGCAATTAACCCCACCGAAGTAAAATAATGAATCAGGGCTATGAACCAAAAAGCTTCAATAAGTTCGCCAACTCTCCATCAGGTGGAGAGCAACAACTGTTCTAAGACTTATCATCTCGCGCAATTACAGTGTTGCCATGTCTGAAGCCCTTCATCTTTCCCCACCTTTCATCTCTATACTATCCCTTTCCAAAGAAAGCAACACACTAAATATAGGAAGTATTTCCTGAGTGTTGCCTCTCTTTAAAAAAAAAAAAAAAAAAAAATATATAAAGAATATATATGATCATAATGAACTTTTTCAACCGGGTAGTAATGATATGTCATTATTTTGCGCGCCATCCCAATAAAAAAGTAATGAAATTTGTATTGACAAATGCAAGTACTTACCATTACCAAATATGTACTTATATAGTAATGCTTTTCCACACTGGGAATAACTGCAGATTTTAAGGGTATATGAAAATTTATGAAAATAGAAATTTGATCGCTTTTTAAATGTATATTAAATATGGTCCAATTATGTAGCACCGCGAAATGAATTAACCTGATACTATAAAGATTTTTAATTTTTAAAAATTCAAAATTCAAAATTAATTGCAATTAAAATAATTGGTTTGTGCAATACAAATAAATTATTCTGATAACTTTTGACAAGAAAGATTTGTTTTAATTTTATATTCGTGAAAAGAATGTCAATTAATATTTCTATTAAAATTAAAACTATTGGCGGAAAATACAAAACATCATAGCTTAATATAATACAAATTAAAATAAACGCAATTAAATTTAAATGGGCGTGGTTAAAAAGGGTGTAAAATTTCCATACAATTAAAATGTATTTATAACGTAGTGTAACAAAATGGGTTCAACTAATTGAAAGTTGGCAACACTAAATGCATTATGCACTCATTTACTATTAAATTAATTATTTTTTTTTTTTTTTTGCAAAATACAAATAGTCGTGCATAAAATACTTAAAATCATTAAACATTATTTAATGATTAAGTCATACATACCGATTGCTTTTTAAGTAAAGTACGTAATAAAGTACGTAAGTGAACGAAATAGCAAATATGTATTGATATAAGTTTTCGATTTATTATCAATCAATATCGTAAAAAAAAAAATTGGCAATAATTCAAAAAAATTTTAAATAAAAATATTGCGTTATGTTTTTTGCTGCATAAATTAAAATTCACTCCGAAAAAATACTAAATGAAAGCGTAAATGCTGTTAATAAAACTAAATTTAAAACAATTTGTAATAATTAATCTTCTTCTAAATGTCGGAAGCTATTTAAAAAAAAAAAAAAAAATTAATTCAACATTAGGCAATAAAAAATATTGGAATTTTTGTTAAAATAAAAAAAAAAAAAAAAAAAAACACGGCACTATAATTGTAATGCGCCACTAAATACTTAAGTAATGCACGTGCCATGCATATTGTTTAACAACACTCAACCAAACAATTCAAAACCAACCACACATTTATTTTCCTAAATGCGTCAATTGTTGTCATGTACAGTTGTACGGATGGGATTGATGGTATGTACTTAATATACATAGGACGGCGGTCCCAAAATTAGCCGACCTAACAAAGAAAACACAACAAATTTGGGAAACATTTTCTTTATTTCCCAACAAAATCTCCTTTTAGCTTCATACACTTTTTCCAGCGATATTCAATAGCTTAGATGTCCTGTCTATAGTAAGAATTGTCGAGCTCCTTAAAATAGACATCAACCGCATACTTCACCTCTTCATTGTTGGTAAATCTTTTACCACCGAACCATTTTTTCAAGTTTGGAAATAGAAAATATTCCAAGGTAGCTAAATCTGGCGGATAGGGTGCGTGATGAAGCAATTCGTACTTCAATTCATTGATTTTGGTCACCGCAATTGTAAATGTGTGAATTGGTGCATTGTCATGCATGAAACAACACTTTCTTTTTGGCTAATTGTGGCCTGTTTTCCTTTCATCACCTAAACGCTGCAATAAGCAGCATAATACTCGCCGTTGATTGTTTTTCATTTTTGAAGATATTCAATATAAATAATCCCACGCCATGACCTTGCCTGCAGATGGAATTGTCTTCGCCTTCTTTGGACACAATTCTCCCATTCCAGGGTACTGCTTTTACTGTTCCTTTGTCTCAAGTGTGAAGTGGCGGAGCCATGTCTCATCCATGGTTACTAATCGAAGCAAAAACTTGGCTCTATTGCGTTGCAACATCGTCAAATACTCTATTGAAACATCTTCACTACGCTGTTTTTGTGTTATTGTGAGCAAACGCGGCACGTGCCGTGTAAGCAGCGTTTTTTTACTGGTACCTATCTTGCGCACTGCTTTCTCATCTCCAAATTTTCGTTCAATATGCAATGAATAGCAATTTTTGAAATGACTATCATTTCAGCCAGCTAACGCACCTTGAGCTGACGATTATCCAATACCAATTTGGGGATTTTCTTAACGCTTGCACACCTCAATAGGTCGTACGGCCTCGTTTAAATTCTGCCACCTAATATTTTATAGTCGTAAACGACTATAGAATAGTTGAATTTAAATCTGCTTTAATATTGTTTAGACTGAGATCTTTCAAATGAAAGTATTGAATTACATAACGGTGACCAATTTTTTCAATGTTCATTAAGACCGTTTTTTTTTTTGATGGCTCAAAAAAAAATTCTAAACAACGTGGCGTCTTGAAACTTAAAACATATGTTTTATAAGGTTGTCACTTTTTACCAAATAAAATTTTTTAAAACGACCGCCGCATCTATGCCTCAGGTCGTTGGGACCGCCCTCGTATGTACCGCATATATGTGGTATATGATTATCAGGGCAGCGACTTTTATCCCAAGGCATATATATATATATTTATATTTGTATACACTATTTATTCTTGTTTGGTATCAGATAGTACCAAATATTTATAAAATTTGTGCGCAAATAAAGAATTTTTTTCTTTTCCAAATAGATTGTAGATTATAATTAATACCATTGACATCAAGTAATGTCAATTAAATCGTCAATTAATTGGTATGGTTTTTTTTATCCTAGAACGTACATTACTCCAGGCTACACAAATTTAAGAAATCGGTCCACATTTATAAAAGTAACACGCCCAAATGTTTTTTTATACGCGATTTCGTCGACTTTGACAACCTGTAACAATTTCCCCTTTTTCAATTTCCAATTTGATTCATATCAATCGGATTAATAGTTTAGAAGATCCATATATATTACCATTATTTTTTTCAAAAATGCTACCGAATTATAAAAAAAGATTCTTAAAAATCATAAAATTTTAAGTGCATATTTTTTTTTTTGAATTTTTAGTGCATATTTTTGTATTTTTTGTTTTTAGTTCTAATTTTAATATAAGTGCATATTTTTTTAGCGCATATTTAGCATTTTTACTGCATATTTTTTAGACGCAAATTTTTGATGTTGTAGTACATGAAAGTCGCTGCTCTGATGATTATAATGAGCGTCGTCTGTGATATGTGATATGTGATTGAATGATAGAATTAGACATCATTATAATTGACAAAGACAACAGTTGGATATTTGAAGTTATTGTCAAGAAGTGGTATTTAAAAATAGATTTGTTCAATCGTTTTTTTTTTTCCTAACTAAACTATTGTTTAATGATTTCATTTGTTTGTTTTTGGTTAATAATTTCGTATCCAGGCACACATTTTCGAATCTATATTTTTAAAGTATGCATACATACATGTCTACTTTTGTTCATATCTGTGTCGTTTTTCCATAATCACTTAAGTGGACTTAAGCGCAGATAAAGTTTGTTATGTATGTCCTCACTGGGAGGCGTTCATGCATCTGACTCTCAATTCAAAATGGCATTTAGTTCGAAAATCATGAGAATTTTTTAAAACGGCCTTTTTCGACAAAAACCTTTTTATCTGGAAATGTTGGCTTTAGTATACAATTATTGCAGAACAACTTATACTGTATTATTGTAATAGGTTCTAAATTATGTTCTTCAAGCGATTCTTTTTGTATGGAGTTTGTTCTATTTGCAATATGTTTTTTAAACATGTTGCTTTAGAACCGGTTCTGGAACCAGTTATAGAACTGGTTCTGGGACAGTGAAACCTTACATTTTGAATTCCTGAAACCTGTTCTAGAACCGATTCCATGCAACCGGTGGTAAAATTAGCAGTTGTTGAGTTATTGATTCCGAGCTAACCAATACTAAAATATTAGCTGGGTTAAAACGCACATGAAGCTCAAGTCTCTTTTCAAAATTCCATTTAGTTCGAAAGTTTTAACGAATATTCATTGTAACAATTTTGCACAAATCGCCTTATTATCTCAAATCAACGAATTTCGACTTAAGTGATTATGCGAAAAAGACACAGACTTGTATTCATTATAGAATTTTGTCCTCTTACTTGTTTTTGCTTTTGCCAAAAAGATATGTTTGTGAATTATCTACTAGGTGTCATAATTGTAGTAAATGATTTAGTTAGGGTATTCATTTGCGATTGAGAAATGGTGTAATAAAAAAACAAACTTGGCTATGCTGAACTTTTAATTGATGTAACGTTACAAAAAGTTTCGCAGCGAAACGAAATTTACGCATAATAAAAAAAATGAAAAAAAAACTTCTATACAAAGTTATAAAAAAAAATTACTTCAAGAAGAAATCTTTGAGTTGCCGTCATATTTTTAGTGTCCGACCGAGTACTCGGCTTCGGCTTCGGAGTTCGGCCAAAAAGAGAAGTTCGGCCAAGTTCGGTGTTCGGCCAAATTTTGGCCGAATTTGGCCGAACTACCGAACTTTTTATGATTATTTATAAAAAGCACAAATAAATAACAACTGTAGTTATATTTACTTTTCAGAATTTACAAAAAAAACTACATAAAAAATACAACGTTGAATATGATAGAATACCAAAAAAAAAAACAACGATATTTAAATATCAATGTGTGTGAAAAAATTTCAAAAAGCCAAAAGAGTTTAAAAAAAAAAATACCAGAAATATACCTACAAGACTTATAAGCAAATAATCAAATTTAATGCGATATAATTAAATATAAATATAAAAAAAAAAAAAAATTCGAGTGGTAAGTAATCCTAAAAAGAGAATAACAGGTTCATCAATTTGGGATAGACATGATGCAGTACCAGACTTAGAAGTAGCAGAACCAAATGAAAATTTTATTGAAAAAGAAATTAAAATGTTTATTACGGAGCCTTTAAGTCCCGAAATATAAATATATTTGAGTATTGGAATTCAAGTCCATTTACAAATATAAAAGCTGTAGCAATAAAATATTTATCAGCCCCACCAACTAGTGTAGCTAGCGAACAGCTTTTTAGCGCTGCCGGACAGCTGTATTCTGATAGACGAAGCAATTCACATGGTGTAAATGCGGAAAAATTGATTTTCTGTCATTGCAATATCAAACTTTTTGATTTTAAATATTAAATATTAAAGTTTAAGTTTTTTTTCTATATCGACTTAAAAATAGATCAACTATTTTTCTTTGACTGTAAAATATAGTACAAATATTTTATTCTTTTTTTGTACATAAAATGGTACAACTATTTTCCAAATATGATTTTTTAAAAAAATAAACCTATAAATTTGTATTTTGTTTATGTTTAATAACTTTTTGGTTTAAATTTATTGATCTAAAAAAACAATTTATATTTTTTTTTTATTAAAACAAAAAGTTCGGCTTCGGCTTCGGCCGAACATTGATATTATGGCCGAAGTTCGGCTTCGGCTTCGGCCGAAAAAAATGAGTTCGGTCGGACACTACATATTTTCCCTTTTAACTTTTGATACGCTAAACAGATTTTGTCCATTTTTCATGCCAAAATTCTTGGAAGAACGACAGACATTTACGATATACAGTGAAGGACAATGCAATCGCATTAGTTAAGTTTTTTTTTAATTTTCCATTTGTATGAGTAACCCCAAAAAGTTGAAAATGTTCACAAAAACATAGAGATTTTGTATGTATTGTTCGTTATTGTAAAAGTAAATCACAGTATTACTGATCAAATCTATACAAACTGTGTATCATTGGAAAGCTTATAAAATGATCTTGAATAATCTACTATTAGTCGCTAGATTTGTAGTGACACCTCCTAAGCTATGAACAATTATTTAATTGGTTTTAACGATTTTAAAATATAGCCAACAACACTGGAACTTTAAAGTGAATTTGATTGAGTTGTGCCAAGTGTTACCATTCACGAAATAAGCACTAGTTGAAAAAAAACGTTAGATGGCGGACCCTTTACTTACGATGATATAGCAAATCAGCCAAGCTATCTTTCACATTATATACACAGAGAACAATTTATCTATTTGCCAACTGAAATACTGTTACTATGACTATGACTCAAAGGAATTTCAGTTTGCTGGTAAAACTGAACATTATTTTTCACAACAAAGTTTGGTTAATTCAACTGAATTTTAGTTGAAACTCCCAAAATATTCAAAAATCTAATGTTGATATCGTTGTACTAACTGAATTTATAAGTTGTTACCATTAAAATACACTTTTCAATTCAGTTGTCACTTTATTTCTCTGTGTGTAGTATTAAGCATTTCGTATCGAAAATCAAAAACAATACATTTTTTTATCATTGTAAAAAACAAAGCACTTAAATTTCAGATTTGAGGCGCTATCATCAAAAATCTGGTAACACGTTAATGATATAATTAACGCAAAAATTACGACAATTTCATAAGTTTTTCCGTGCTATACAGTTTGTAGCTCTATAAACCCAAAAATAACTTAATTTATTACGTGTAATTTTAGATATAGCCGATATCGCAAATTTTAATTTAAAAAACAAATTATTCATTTAAAATTTGAAATTTTTTTTTTTTATATTTTTGATTTTTGAGGCAGTTGAGCATTTATTTAGCATTTTAAAAGTGAAGGCAACCAGTACAAAATTAGAATTAGTAACTGTACATGAGCAATCCCGCTTGGGTTTTCGGAGGGAAACCGAAACGTGAAACTATGCGGTTACCAAACGTTTCCTTCAATAAATCAATTGTGGCACGAGCTGTGTGACATGTTGCGCCGTCTTGTTGAAACCACAGCTCCTGCACATCATAGTTGTTTAATTGATGAACGAAAAAGTCAGTAATCATGGCTCTATAGCGGTCACCGTTGACTGTAACGTTCTGATCAGCATCGTTTTTAAAGAAGTACGGACCAATGATTCCATCAGCCCATAAAGCACACAAAACAGTCAGTTTTTCTGGATGTAACGATGTCTCAACATACACTTGAGGATTATCATCACTCCAAATGCGGCAGTTTTGTTTATTTACGTTACCATTTAACCAAAAGTGAGCTTCAGCGCTAAACAAAATTCGCTTATGAAAATCGGGATCAACGGCAATCTTGTTTTGGGCCCATTCACCGCGTCAGTCTACCGCCCATTTATTCTTCAGTCTATTCATGTTGAAATGCCAAACCAAACTAAACATAAATCACAGCTGACAAAATGGCCGCCAGTTAAAAAAGTGTTGCCAACTTAAAGTTCTATACCTGCATAAAACATCCTTTATTTGCAAAAATATATAAAATTTAAAAAATCGCCGAAAAAAGTAGCTGAAATAAAAAAAACGCTAACATTTACAAAACGCTCAAAGTGGAAAATATCGCCAAATTTGAAAAATAGCTAAAATTAAAAAATCTCTTATTTACAATTTAAACATCTATATCGAATATTTACCTTATGGTAACGATTTGTTAAAATTTTTTTTAGAGATGTGTAAAAAACAATTAAGAATTTAAAAAAATTTTATATTTTTTTAACTGAAATAAACTGGGCGATCTCAAAATTTGTTGCTTTTTGTATACAAGTGAAGGCTACACACAGAAAACAGTTTTGTAGTTGCAACCGAATTTTTGTGGTTCCACGTACTATAACTATTATTAAATTTTAATAAGTGCGTCCCGGTAGGCTAGTTGGTAACGTGCTGGCTTATCAGTGCGGGGGTCGTGGGTTCGATTCCCACCAGAGGCACTGGTCTGTTTTCACTACAACGTAATAGTATATAATTTGTAATTATATGATTATTAATTAATAAAATAAAAAATTTCACTTTAATATTTTTTTTTTTTAATTTTGGTGGTAGGAGTATGTTTAAACTTTGTAATTTTTTTTTTTTGTCATTATGGGTTTTAAAAACCAAAAACATTTTCAAACAAACATTTTGTACATAGTATAAAACTTTTAATTGAAACTGAGTTTGAAAACAAAGAAAAGTTTAATTGAAATTTTTTTGACCAAAATTTTTTCTGTGATATTTATGGATATACTTTGGAGCCGTTATTTATAGATATATTTTAAATTAACAACTAAAATATTGGTTAGATATTAAAGATTATGCTTGTTTTAGGGAAATATAAATTTCATACCAATTTCTTTCTCCTCGGGCCAATATAATATTTTATTCCAAATTTTATGCAAATATCTTTTACTCAATCTATGGTGAATATCCTTAATGTGTTGGCTCATCAGCAAATTATAATTCATTACACTACTCAAAATGGTAAAAACGATTTGTATGCTAACTTCATGTATTGAGGGTTTATTTATTTAGCAAAACAATTGTTTATTTAAGATATTTATTTTTGTACGTTATTTAACATTTTATTAACATATTCGATAGTTATTTATATTGCATTGGTGTGTGTGTGTGTATGAGTGGCTGTGAGTACCTGTGTGTGTGTGTGTGTAACTATGGGTGCGTAAAATTAATTTAAAATAATTATTTTAATTTAATGTATTATGTAATTGTAAATAATAGACACAAAAACAAATTATATTAAATATAATTAAAATAATTAACATAATTAAATTGAAAAATACACATTTTTTGTTTAACTTTGTCTTTTTAGTATCCTGAACTTAATCCCATGATTATGCGCCGGTTTAGTGAACCCGGTGATGTAGAACGTGCCTTTGAGTTAGTACACAAATCTCATGGTTTAGAACAGACACGCTTCTTAGCCAAGAAACATTGTATTGAAGCGATACGATTGGCTCAAGACATGACCGAATCACCCTATCAAAAGGGTCTACAAGTGGTAGCTGATTTAGTCATAAATCGTATGAAATAATATGAAAATACAAAATATTTAAACTAATAATACTAAAAATATTTAATAATGGAAAATTTTATAATAATACATTTTAAATTTAAAATAATGTATAATTTTTTTTTTTTTTTTTTTATGTGTAAAAAAAAGTAATTGTAAAATTTATAATAAAATATAATTTAAAATTATAAATAATAATCTATTGCAAGAGAAAAAAATAAACATAAAATAAATATTTAGTTCTTAAGTCTTGTTGACATTGTAAATAATTTATATAAAAAATATAATTAAATGATAAAAAAAAAAACAATTAAAAAAGAAATTATATTAAAAACAAATATACAATTTTTATATTGTACATACATTTAATAAAAATATGTACATATTTACACAAAGAAAATAAGAAAAAACTGAACAAAAATTTATATTGAAGTTAAAAAAAAAAAAAAAATTCAACTTAATAAAAGTCAATATTTTATATGATATTATTTAAATATATAAAATATACAAAAAAAAATCCCCTTAAAAAAATTGTTGTTCATTTTTCTTTGTGGTTTTTTTATGAAATAAAGAATTTTTAATTGTTGTTATACATTTGTTAAATTTGTATGTACTTTTATAGTCAAATAAAAAAAAAAAAAAAAAAAAAAAAAAATATTTCTAACTGCTCTAAAATGATATTGTACAATTAATGCATTATAATTTTTTCATTCATTTTGGAGACAATTTAAATAAATTATTATCTTTTGGAAACTGTATTTTTTTTTACACTAAGCAATTAAGACACGAAAATTGAAAATTGATTTTTTTTTTTAAAAATAATTGTATAATTTAATGATTTGATATTTAAATAAAGATAAAATATAAAAAAGTGCAAAAATAATTTATATTTTATTTTTTTTTTCTTTTATTTTGTGTCTAGTAACCTATAGACACAACTTTTTTTATAAAAACATTATAATAACACTAGTTTACAGCAAAAAAAAAGAACCCGATGTGCTTCGCTACCCCTATCGTTATATGAAAAAAAAAATCTTATGAAAAAATGTAAAAAGGAAAGAAAACGAAATTTCATATAAACACGGCCCTTTGAAAAAGTCAACAAAAAAAATTGACGAAACGTCAGGGAACATGTAATAAACTGTTGTTTTATTTACATTAATAACTTTAGGCTTTATTCGCTCAAAGACTAAAGTATAAAAAATTCTCAAAAAAAAAAAAAAAATAATAATGGCCTGTTTCTCGATTTCGAAAGAATGATTTCTTTCGCTTTCTAAGCGAAAGAAAATTGATTTGGTTTTCTCTAACTAAATTTCTATGCGAACGATGACTTGAAGTACAAGTCGAATGAAAACGTAACAGTTTTCATTCAAAATTTGGTTTCTCTATTTCGAACGAGTTGTCAACAGTGCGAACGTAAGTGTCAAAACCAGTCACTTGCTTTTTTGATTTCGAGTAAAAAAATATTTTCAAAAAAATATATCATTCATTCCATTAGAAAACGCAAAAAATCTGAACAAGGGTCCTCTGATATTGTTTATTTTTTGTACATATGGTCCCATTTGTACATTTCCTTTTTCAGATCTAAAAATTTGTAAAAACTCGTGATTTTATGCACGTTTTTAGTTCTCATAAATATCTAAAAAATGCTAAAAGTACTTCACTTTGAAGTGAAATAACTTTTTAATTGTATATCGCATGTTATTTATGTAAACGATATTTGGATGATGCACTTGTGTACTTTATAACTGGATTTTTAAAACAAAATGATTGCTAAAAAAATGCATATTTAATGCAAATGCAGTTTTCTAATGCATTAAAAAAAAAAATAATAGAATAAAACAAAACAATGTTTTTTTAAAAAAATCATTAAAAATAAAAGACATGTTTGTTCCATAGAAATCAGTATTTGTATATTTAGCTAATATTCCAAATTTTAGTAAACTGTACTTTTTTTTTTTTGAAAATCGTAGGGGGAGGGAAGAGAGTTTTGAAAAATGCATTAGAAAACTGCATTTGCGTTACGTATACACTTTTTTAACAATAATTTTGTTTAAAAACCTCCAGTTATAAAGTAGACAAGAGCATATTCCAAATATCGTTTAACCCTAGAATGGTATGTATTCGTCGAAACGACGAACACAGTTTTTCTGTTCGTGTTTTCTCTTCTCTTGTTACTCGTATCACATTGATTTTTTTTACAGCTCTAGTCGTTAGCTTATGTGTGTATTGTTGTTGTTAAGTAACGCTGATAAGTAAGTTTTTTTTTTTAATTCTCTGAACTCACTTCGTCGTTTCGACGAAGTTTACCGTTTGTGTAATTTTTTTTATGGAATGTTGTTTTTAACACATTTATAGATCACATTCAGTATGACCTCTAAAAATCTTCTTGACTTCGAACTTGAAAATTCTTTGAACTCCTATGATACTGATAGTTCTGAGAGTAGTGCAATCAACTCGAGAATTTAGTACCAACATTAAATACTGATGAAAATGGCTATGGGAATCGTTCTGTTCATCTTAGCGATGTTGAATGTATACAATATAGTGATACTGAAGATATGATTTTCGACAATGACAAACTTTGGGAAGATATTGACCACTTCTCTCACGAAGATAACACTCCGCTTAATATTTTGCAGGGAAGGCTTAAAAAATCTAATATAATTACGATATCAAAAGTGAGTTTATATGGCAAAAATAGACACAAATGGTCATGCTCACGTAAAATCGATGGCCGATGTGTCTTTTTTTTATGGAATTATCAACATGGCTATTGTAAATAGCTACATTATATATAACCATAATATGTTAATTACAAAAAACAAGCCTTTATCTCGTAAAGAATTTGAAAAAAGACTGCATAATGATCTCGTCAACGACCATATTACCGCAAGGCTGACCGTTCCAACATTACCAATTGCATTACGGAACAATATAAATAATATAATTACTATTGGGGGTTCAGAAAAAGCTGAAACTGATAAACCTATAAATAAAAGAAGCAATTGTAAATTTTGTCCGTATAAAAAACGGCGAATGACTAAAAGTGTATGTAATTACTGTAATATGAGCATATGCGGCGAACACAAAATTGAACCCTGCACATCTTGCGCAAACTTATTGCCAAATTGAGTCTTTTTGTTTTTTATAAGTTTATTATAATATTAATTATAAAATATAATTTAGTCATTAACATAATTTCATGCAGAAGTTGCATTTTTAGTTCCTTATTTAACCGTACATTAAAAGCGAGACTGATTTTTATTTAAATTTTTATTTTTTTAAAAATTACATTAAATAAAAAAAACTATTTGTGTAAACCACAAATTATTTAAGAAAACAATTCAAAAAACAAAATCTTTTTGTGTTTTATTTAAAAATGTGAACAGTTTCTTATTAATAGCAATTCAAAGTAGGTGTTCGTCGATTCGACGAAGTTTACTGTTTAAGGGGTAAATAGAACCATACCATTCTAGGGTTAAATAAATAACATGCGATATACAATTAAAAAGTTATGGCACTTCAAAGTGAAGCACTTTTAGTATTTTTATCAAATTTATGAAAATTAAAAACGTGCATAAAATAGCGAGTTTTTACAAATTTCGAGATCTGGAGAAGGCGATGTGCAAGTGGGACTATAGAGTATTCATGTACAAAATATAATAAAAATTGGAGAACCTCAGAAAAAAATCCTAAATTTTCAGTGTTCTTTGCTGAAATGAATGATATAATAAAAAATTATTAATATTTAAAATAAAAAGAATGGATAACAAAAGGTAAGAATAAAATAACAAGAATATTCATAGATTATTAAGAACTTTAAATTTCATCTTAAAGAAATCCACAATGGAACAGCTGAAAACGCTGGTGTACTTTTTTGATTTTCTTTTTTTGATTTATTTATTTTTCTTTTATTTTATTTATTTGTTTTATTTATTTATTTGTCAAATACAGCTGATCACTGTTGAGTAATGTTTTATCTGGTGCCAGACCGGATAAAATATTCGGTCTGGCACCACTATGATTTGTAAATACGTAAAACACAAAAATTGGCACACGTAAGTATAGGCGAACGATAGCTTTCGAAATACAGAAACCCAAATTGATTTGAATTCGATTGACTAGCTATCGTTCGACTAGGTTTTCGTTCGAGATCGAGGAACAGGCCATAATTTTAAATTAAAGTTAAAGTGGGTGAAAAAGGGGGCTTGGCGAATAAAAAAATTATGGCTAACTTACCTGGAGATAAGAAGTGTATACAGTTTTAGGTAAATACATATGAAAAAAATATTTTGTATGCCAAACGTTCTTTAGTGATATAAGTAAGTATATAAATTAAAAAAGAGTGGGCGTTGAAGTGGGAGTGGTTGATAGTTATATGGCGAGGTTACTCGGACTAGGCGCAATATACTACCAAATATAAAAAAAATCCGTTGAAATTAACAAATTTGTACAGCGAACAAAATAGTTTAAAACTTTTAAACAAAATTGTTAGTAAAATTGGGACATGACACATGAAAAGTTTATTTTTTCCCTTCCCTGGAGTATCATGTATATAAAATTGGAAGTAAATCTGTTAAAAACTATATGGAATGGCAAACATTCTTAGTGAAATGGTCTATTATTCCTTAAAAAGCACCAGTTACATGCTGTGAAAATTTCAGGAAGATCGGTCCAGAGGTCTGGCCTCCTATAAGGTACAAACAAACAAATAATATAGTTTTTTTTTATTTTTTGTTTAAGTTTTTAATTAATTTGACTAAATCTCGATTTAGGATCAAACTAATGCGGTAGGTCAAATTGCAAAACAAATATCACTTACTGATCAACATATCTTTTGAACTTTGTTTTTAAATCGATCCAGTTGTTGGAGCTATTGGTCGAAATTAAACGGAAAAATCTTTTTCGACAAAAATTAAAAATGAAAAATTTAGAAAAAAAAGAAATAAAACATTTGTCTTGCAATGGAAAATATAGAATATTCTATATAGTTTTTCTACTTTTCGACTTTTTTAAAAAATTTTAAAATCGACTTTTTGACTTTGTTGTATTTTCACTTTTTGTATGAAAATTTCTAATTCCCCAAAAACTCATTTTTAGATTATTTTGGGGTCAATTAATTGACATCTGAACGTAGAATTGGTGTTATATTAGTAATGATAACGAGCTCGACTTCTATAACCATTAAAAACTATTATATTTGTTTACAGCCTTGCACAGTGGTTCGAAACATAAAAAAGTGGTAATAAATATGCAACTTCTCAAATTATCATCTGATTTAAACTAATGTATGTAGAAGGAGTAAGGCCTTCAAAAACTAATTTTTAGTCAATATAGTTTATAACATGGAGTGCAACAGCGCACAGTGGTTCGAAATACACAAACAAATAATGATTATGGGTCTACTAAGCTCCTGATCCAATAGGGAAAAACGGGACTTCAAGAGGGGACTCAAACTTTAAAACAATTATTTCTTTTAGAATTGTTGAGGTTAAGAAGAAGATTAAAAGTTTTTCTCTAAAAATTATAAACACTATTAATTTTTAAATCAGACTAGACTAATTTCTGCCTTTTTTATCGACAGGCGTCATCAGTGATTTTCCATTTTTAAATTATATTATTATTTGTGTCATATTATTATCAGATTGTCTCTATATGATACATTTTTAAACAACCTGCGGCTGTAAGAATCAAACCTGCTGTCTTCTTTCATTACAAACGTAAAAATACATAGTCATGACCGTTTAGCGATCACACCCAAGTATGGCCTCGAATGTAATGCAGCTTAATTTGCAGTTTTCTTTCCTATTAGCTTTTCTGTTATTGTATATTATTGTATATCAGAAGTGACAACACTAACAAACACAAATATTGTATTATTAGATTTTTGTTTATTTTTCTAATCTTCTCCGTCTCTATTTATTTCGTCACCCTGTTTTAACAGGGTGTGCTAAAGCATGCGCGGATACAGGGGGAGGGTAAAAAAGACATTTCCCCCCGAAACCAAAAAAAGAGAAACAAAATAGAAACGATGAAATTAAAAATAGGAATTAAAAAGGAAAAGAAAACAGAAGAGGAAAAAGAGAAAAGCAAATAGATTTTAAAATTTTATAGTTTTTGCTACCTTAACATACCCTCATCCATTTAAATGAAAGTGTGTATCACATTATACTATATTTTAAGATGAAAATACATAAGACAATATATACATTTTTTAGTCGGGTATTCACGATTTCTAGACGATATATTTGTTATTCTGACGCTACATGTCGCAAATATTAAGATATTTTGAAAAATTTAGACTTATAGTGGCCAAAGGACAAAGTCTACGAATTTTCGCAAAATCTATACATGTTTAGACCTAGTGCTCATATATCGATCCTACCATAGAAATGGTCCTTTTTGCTTTTGTGGCTATAGGCCACAAATATTAAGATATTTCAATGCAATTTGGTTCATGGACAACACCTTTTGATTTCGATTTTGGTCCATGTAAAGACCTAGTGGTCATATAACAACTTTGTTAGTATTACTGCCTTTGAATTGAAGAGCTTATTCGCCCATGTTTTTGAATACGAGTAAATTTTGAAAGCACATGAAATTTAAATTTGGTGCTTCCTAATTCCCATAAATGTATAAAATTCGAAATAGTAATCGAAAAATGTCGAAAAATTATCGAAAACATATGTTTTCGGTCAAAATGTTAAATTTTAACTTACAAAGCAGTCTTATGCTTTTTAAAAACTTCTGTAAGGATAAAAGTGCTTTCGTTTTACTTTCTACAGGAAAGTAAATCGAAAATAAAAATGGGTATGTGAAAGACAAAGCACTAAAAAGTCGTATTGATTTCACTTTCATGGGAATGTGAAACACAGGACAGAGGTAAAAACTTGATATTTTGTTTTGTGGGTTTTTGCTGTTTTCTAGACATGCAGTGGTTAATATTTTTCTGGTGTATGACGTCCTGATAAATTCATATTTTTTTTGCATTTGTTAACCTTTAAAAGGCGAAAGCAAACTAAAAATAAAATGTGGCTGATCATGTTTTTAAAATAAGACCTTCAATTGTAACTACAATTCATATTTTTTTTGCATTTGTTAACCTTTAAAAGGCGAAAGCAAACTAAAAATAAAATGTGGCTGATCATGTTTTTAAAATAAGACCTTCAATTGTAACTACAATTTCAAAATTATAAAAATAACTTTCTTTTGGAATCACAATTTTTTTTTAACTTTTTAAAATTTCTCGCCAAATTTACAATTGTTTTGGATATATAAACTGTTGAATATAAGATTTAAGATGTGGCTTTGTAGTATTTAATAAAAAAATGTGTCTAGGTTACTTATATCAAGCGCTGCATTCAGTCAAATTATTCGTTACCTATATATGTAACACCATGCAGTAAAGGGTTAAATGCGATTTTGTGTTTTAGGATGCCATAATATATGCCATATAATAGTCACATGTTTGTCGCATATTGGCTGTAAACTAGTGTAATCATGCTTTTAATATGCGTTATTTGTTGTTATTTTTGTTTGTTTTTTTTTTAGTTATTAAGTGGGCCAAATAAATATTAACATGAAAACGTTATAGATGTTGTGTAAGGACTCGCCTACCACTTTTATGCTACAACTTGTTATAGACTGTCGTAGTCTGTTTGTTGTTTATGTTGTTAAATGATGTCAGAAACGCTATGAAAACAAATCCTTAGTTCTGTCATGTTTACAATACATCAAGGATTTGAAGACTAACTTGTTATTGCTTTAGCATATTAGGGGGTAAAAAAATTTGCGATCGATTGTGATAGACAGAATTTTGGCAGTAGGTTAAATTTAGTGAGGATAAAGTATTAACTTCATTTTAGTGCAATGTTAGTATACACTCATAATAAATAGTTCTTAACATTTTTTAACTCATTAAAGACACGTCATAGATCCGCAGGACATTATTCAACCTAAATTTTGAAGATATCTAGAACAACGCACTGTGGGATATATCACATAATTTTTGAAAATAATTCGGCCATTTCTTACTAAGTGATTCGATTGCAATGAAATTTGGAACAGGCATACGTGACTTAAGTTTAAGTTTTGATGTTGAACCTCCCAGACCAACGGGCCGGCAATATAACCACCCAAAGTGGGGCACTTTTTGCATAAAACTTTCGAATGCTCGCAATTTTTTTGTTTCTTATCCGATTTACAAAAAATTAACACATTTGTAGCCTAGTAGTAGCGATCAACAAAAACATGCTTACTTGTATGGTTTATCTCATATAGTTCCCGAGATATTCAGATTTGAAAATGTGAAATTTCAAATTTGTTCCTACTCAAGTCCAGTTTTTTTGCGAATACCGGATCGAAACAAATTTTTGTTTAAAACATTATTTCCGTAATCAATTAAATTATTGATTAAATAAAAAGAAATTAATTCAATATCTTGTTCTACTCAAAAACTACGTTCTCTTAAAGTAAGAATTTAAAAAAATCTTATTTTTGCGAGTTTTCCCCAAAAAAGCACTAACCAATTCCTCTGTCTCCAGATAAGTGTTTTCTTTCAAAACATATAAAGTATTTATACTATTCTGTAAGGGGTTTTCATGTAAAAGTGAACTGTGTAAAAAAAAATCGTTGATTTCAATACACTTTTCCCAACAGCCAGTGCTGTAGCCAGGAATTTATTTTGCGAGGGTCCCGACATTTTTTTTTTCAAAATTGTGTACCAAGAATTCAATTTTTGTTTCATCCAAATTTGGCTTGCATCGAGTAGTCAACAGCGAAATGGCAGTTCTCAATGTCTAAACAAAATTTTAGCTGCGGCTAAAACACCTACCTAAGTCAAGTTAAAATAGAAACAAGAACACAGAGTTTTTTTGCGGGAATAAGATATATTTTTCGAAATTCTGGATAGTACTTATATTTTGTTTGCAACATTTAACGTTGGGGTATCATAAGTTTTTTTTTTTGCATCTAGAAAGTGGTGCAAAATTTGTTTATTTTTAACACACACAATGCCAACTGTACACTGATAGAAATTTGTGCGTAGTATTAATGAATTCCTTCATTAATCCAATGAATTTTTTCATAAAAAAGTCACCAAAGAAACGTTTCATTGAGTCAATGAAAAGTGTTTCATTAAAACAATTTTAATGAATGGTTTCATTGACCCAATGAAAATTTCATGAAGTATATGAAATTTTTTTCATTTATCCTAGCCTAATCGTTGCTAAAGCTCATACTTTTTGACGAATTCGAAAAAGATAAAATTTGAAAAGTATCTGATTAGATTTCAGATCGATTAATTTTTACAAAATTGTTCAATCTTTCTTTACATTTTTTATAAATTGTGTTAAAAGATGACATATTTTCTTATATGTAGGTACAAAATATGTAATTTTTTATCGATCTGGCTTGGAATTCTGTAGAACGATCGATGATTATAGTCCACTTTTTATATTTAAATTACGACTATATCAGATAAAAATGGTAAATAAAGTTTTAGTTAATTCTGTTTAAAATCAATTTTTCAGTTTTTTTTTATTTCAAAATGATAGTACAAAAAAAAATTTTTTTTCTTATTACAAGTCAAAATTTTTATTGAAAAAAAAATTGAAAATTTTTCATTGATTTAATAAATTTTTTTATGAAATTATGACAAAATCATAAAAAATGTTAATGAAAAACATACCAATATTAATGAATTTTCATTCAGTTAATGAAATTTTTCATTAAACTAATGAATCGATTTTAATGAAATCGTTTCATTACTACTATGAAGGAAAATTCTATCAGTGTAGAAGACTTAGGTTTCTAGGTGATCGCTTCATTACGCCTTCCGACATCACGAACATTTTGCCTAATAGGATAATTGGCTTTATAGGTAGCTTGAATCTGTAGGTAATCTTAGGCAGCACAAAAGACCTACATTGGTCGCGGTGCATAGTGCCTTCTGATCTAATCTAATCTAATCTAATCAGTGTAGAAATCGTTTAAGACGAATATGGTTAATACGAACCCTACGATCTCGATTATGACGAATCGTGGATTAAGACCAGTGATGCCAACTTAGTACTTTTGGCACTATTTATGGCGCTTTTCAATGTCAAAAAAACGAAAAAAAATTTGCCTAGGGTGCCAAAACATAAAGAACTAACTTTGAGCTTTTGTAATTTATCATTAGTGCTTTTGGTGCTTTTATCTAATGTCGTCTTAGAGACTAGTACTTAGTTCAAAAAGCCCTAAAGCTGCAGTAAAAATGATCGAAAACGATAATTTTTACAGTGTTAAGGAAATTACAATCAAATGTGACTTTTTCGGTACATTTGAAATGGTCTTATCTGTTAAATTGATACAAAAACCTTTTTTTTTTGATATGGAGTTTGACAGATATTTTGGCAAAAGTATGAAAAAAATGCTAGAATATACACATAAGTTGTAGGTGAAGCAACCCAAGGGAAGGAATCAATTTTGGTTATCGAAATGTTTTAGTGGTACAAATGGGCTGAGAACTTACAAAAATTCTATTTTCGGACCCATTTTTTGGTGGGTAGGAGAGGACCCCTAACAAGAATATGAAGTCAAATATAAATCTATTCACAAACAAAAACTCGGTAGTGAAAGGGTTAAGCCCTGTGCTCAGTAAGAAATATTTACTTAATGACTACACTAAGAACTTATGGTTTATTTTTTAACTGCACGTAGAATTTTGATGCAAATATTTCAGAGCTGAAAGAAAAGAAATAAATACAATATAAATAAAATCACATTTTTTCTCTCTTTTCACGCTATTTTTCTTTCACTCATGTATCATTTATTATCGGCAGCTTTGACTTTGGAATTTAGTAAAAACTGGTCGTTTAAAAAAACTATAAATGATAAATAAACAGGGATGGCAGGCAATACCGCTAAAATAGCATTATCGATGCAGAACCATTTCAACTGACTATCGTTATCCCAAAATACCGTCACCGAAATAATTGAAATATCGTTATCCTTAAAATACCGTTAACGATGCAACTAAAATACCAATATCCTTAAAACACCGTTACCGAAATAACTAAAATACCGTTATCGCTAAAATACCGCTGTCGAAATAATTGAAATAGCGTTATCCGTAAAATAGCGTTTCCGAAATAATTTGACAAGATGAAAAAAGAAAAAAATAAATGCTGTTAATAGATATAACTTTCCAAAGTTTGATCGTAAACTAGCCGGTCATTTTAATTCGGGCATAATGGGGCCTTAAAATATCGGTGTTCATTAACATAACCTGAATAACTAAAATAATGTTTGCCTTAATATACCGTTACCGAAATAACTGCAAAACCGTTATCCTTAAAATAACTAAAATGCCGTCGCTGCCAAAATACCGTTACAGAAATAAGTGAAATACCGTTAATGCTAAAAAACCGATACCGAAATAACTGAAATATCTTTGCCCCTAAAATACCGTTACCGAAATAAACGAAAATAGCGTTATACTTACCGAAACCCGCATCGAATCGGTTAACATCCATGTAAATAAATAAACAGTTTGCGGAACATGTGCACTTTTAAGCAAAATAAACTTAAAATCCCGACATTGGTGGGAACATTTTAAAATTTAATATGAAATGAGGGATGCTTTTTAAAATTTCAAAATATTTCGCAGTTTTGGAATTTTTGTTTATACAAATAGAACATTTTTGGTCTTCAACGTTTAGTAACGTCATGATGCTTGTTATGAAAAAAACTCTAGCCACGTGTTTGATTACTAAGAAGATAATAACACAGTACAACATTTTTAAGCTGATTGATTCGGGACTCAATTCTGATAATTTTTTGTGAAAGTAGCCCCAAAAATAAGACCTTCTGCAGCATTCCTTTGGTCAAGTTACATCAATAATAATTTTTTGAAGTTAGAAGGTATCGTATAGTGGAATTTGTCACGTTTTAGGCTCTTTTGTTTGACCTAACTCGAGAACCACTAGTTTGATTTTGCTGGAACAAATTTAGAAAAATCAAGAATTACAATTTCTTTCATCTGTTCATAACGTTTCGCTACATAAGCCACAGTTTCGCAGTTATAAATAAATGTATGAAGAAAAAAAAAATATTTTTTGCCTAAAAAATTTAATTTTTTTTCTTTTATTCATAAAAAATCTAAAACGGTAAAAAGTGTCAAGTCCTTCACGTAAAGTCGCATAACCTATGAACAAAATGAGACATAAATCATGAAAATGGTTGAGCGCGTTTCGCTTTTATTCACAATTAAGTGAAGGTATGAATTTCAAAAATTTGCTCGAGATATGCACAAAATTCTTTGGAAAAAACATAGATGACTTTTTTTATGATTCTCACAATCCGACTAATGGTTCTCGAGTTATGTCAAACAAAAGAGCCTAAAACGTGACAAATTCCCCTATACTTACTAACTTCAAAAAATTATTAAAATTTTATTTGATGTAACTTGACCAAACGAATAATGCAGAAGTTCTTATTTTTGGGGCTACTTTCACAAAAAATTATCAGAATTGAGTTCCGAAATCATGTATTGTACTGTGTAATGAAGCGAAATTGATGATTAATAGGTTTTTTTTTGGAAATCAGCTCTTTTAGTACTAAAAAGTGGTCCATTCTTCTTTTGTTTATCTTGTGATTAACAATCAATACTAATAAAGAATAAAGTACAAATAAGTATTATTTATTTCTATTGGAATACACAAATTGTTAATATTTCTTAGGAAACAACTACACACAATAAAATAAAAACTAATTTCAATCACGAAAACAGTCGTTTCAATTATTTTTTTTGCTGAAATTCCGCCAACAACGAATAGTACTCATTCAATTAAAAATTTATCTCTCTTTTATTGAATTATTTTCAATTAAATTTAAATACACATTTGAATAGGACTTTTATTATATTTGTTTACACATTTTTTTTTTTTTTGAAAGAGAAGCAACACTCGGGGAATTCTCCCTATTAATTAATGTTTTGCTTTCTTTGGAAAGGGGAAAGTGGAGAGATGAAAGGTGGTGAAAGATGAAGGGCTTCAAACATGGCAACACTGTAATTGTGCGAGATGATAAGTCTTAGAATAGTTGTTGCTCGCCACCTGATGTAGAGTTGGCGAATTTATAGAAGCTTTTTGTTTCATAGCCCTTATTCACTAATTTACTTCAGTGGGGTTAAGAGTTATGGGAACACCGAAGGTGAGCGCAGTGGTACATATAAGTGATAGAAAACTCATACATATTATTTTTCTAAATTGATGTTGTCGTCACCGGGAATTGAACCCGGGACCATCTGTGTAACAGTCCAACGCGCTAACCATTACACCACAACGCCCACAATATCGTTTACCTTATCACAAAAGGTCTTGAAAGTGTGTTGTTGTCATGCCAAATGTATTTCTTATAGCTTGCATTTTATAAAATTGTTTTTATTCCTTATAATTCTTATTTAGTTAATATATTTATTTAGATTTATGTGAACAAATTGCTTACAGAAATACTTTCTTTCTATTGAAACGTAGGGACCATGCAACATTTTTTTTTATTTTAAACATTATTTGTTGACTAAATTATGCCTCAATTAGACTTGCCCTTACGAATCATCTGTTTTGTTCATACACTCAAAAAAATATAAATTTCAATTACGAAAACCACCGATGCAATAACTTTATTTGCTGAAATTCTGCCAACAACGAAAATTTCTAGAAATTGATAGCTCTTTAATTGAATTATTTTTCAATTAAATAATAATTCATTTGATTAAAAAATGGTCAATATCGTATACCTTCCCAAAAACCGAAAACATATTGTTGTTGCCATACAACTACAATGAATAAAACTACAATTGTAATATAAAGGGTCCGCCAAATAACTTTTTTTTTGAACTCCTGAACCAATTGGACTTTGTATGGCGTCATACCAAGGTCTTTATGCAAAATTCGTCTCAATGATGTCTCCAAAATCTTCAATTGTTGAGAACGACGGTGAATTGATGTTGATGGCGCTTCACGCACACTTTCTGCCACAGCAGCAATATTCTCGGTTGTACACACTGTTTTTGGCTTTTCACGCTTTGGTTTATCGATGAGGATGCCAGTTTCTTTCACTTTTTTCACAAGATAACGAACATACGGACCATATTCGTTCATCGGAAGGATAAAACTAATTATCTGTCAAATCAGACATGAGCTAAGTTTTACCATTCACGAAATAAGCACTAGTTGAAAGAAAAAACGTTAGATGGCGGACCCTTTACATAGAACAGGAACAATTTTCAATAAAAAATGATTTTGTACTAAAAATTATTACAAAAACTGTAAATTGGAATATGAACGTTTTATTAATATTTCTACAAAATTTTTTATTTGTGTGTATGATTAGAAGTGTTAAAGTTAAAACTTTTAACATGATATTGTTAAATTTGGTTGTTTCGCAATAAAAGGGTCAGTAAGGAAGTAAGTTTATATCAACTTTAAAATAAATGGCAAACTTTCCCTTGTCGAACTGGCAAAATACACAGTTATATTATGTTATATTGTTTAATATTTTTGAATATAAATATTATCTACAAGGACGTTGCCTGAACATATTGTTTAAGAATTAAACAACGAAATAAAAAAGTTATAATCTCTTTTCTATTGTTTTTTTTGTTTTAACATTTGGCCCTGCCAATACAAACTCTGCGCTGTTAAACGAAAATTTAATATAAAAAAGTTGAAAATAAAAACTAAAAATACACGTGCTTTGTATAATAACAAGAAACTACTTGCAATTTTGTAAACTTTTTTCATGCCAAAGACAGTAACAGTTTATCCAAAAGTAAAGTACACAATCATGGAAGTCCATATTGAATCAATAGTAAAGCGCGCGCATTACAAACATTTTGTTTACCAGGTACAACCTGGTACGGTAGGTGCCTTTGATACGGTAAATGTCTGCTATATGTGGTTGTAGTTGTGCGCCTGTAATAAAACGAAAAGAATAATAAAAGCGGTTTTATGTATTTTCGAATTTTTGTTGGTAGGAGATTTGCACGAGACTTTTAGTTTTGAACAATTACTTGAACGCACCACTTCCACTTCCGGTTAAATTATCCTTGACAAAGACTATTACAATAAAATAAAAATTGTTATATTTTCTTTTTTTTTTGTTAGAAAGGCACCAAAGTGAAGTTTATTTGAATTTAGTATTGTAAGTGTGTGCGTGTGAGTGTATGTGTATTGTGCTTTTGGATGCCCTAAACTATATTTTGAAAACTGTGTAATGAAAAATTTGTCACAGACATAATGACGACTAGTGATGAAGCGGGTACATTTTGCCACGACCACATCGAACATCCATTGATGTGGTGTGATGAGAAAAGACGTCTGGTGGAACGTAAAAATGCCGAAGAAAGTTTAAGGATGTGGAGGAGAAGAAAAACTGAAGAAATAGCACGTAAAGAAAAAGATAAACAAGAAGTAAGTATTAAATAAGTTTCACGTAATGTTAATGTTTAATAAATGTTGAAGTAGAAAAGAAGTTTATTTTTTAAAAATATAGCAATTTTAAAATTGCTTATATATAAGTACAGTGCTGGTCAAAACATTAGCAACTGCTATTTAAATTTTCGCCTTGAGGTCTTTGAACGTAGGCTCTTCCATGTGACCCCGGAGGTTAAGTTTTGACTCATCCTACCATAGAAAGTCTTACTTTTGTTGTGGGGGCCAATTTTATTGAACGCAAGCAAAGTCAAGATAGATGTTTTCTATTTTTTTTGCACATTGATTTTTTTTTTGTACCTCTGAGAAAATATTATCGGCAAAACCACCTATTACCAAATAATGGGTAAAGTAATGTCTCGCCAGAGGGCTTCACGCATTATATTTACACCATTATTCACCGATGAATTTTACAGTCAATGAGCCCAAAAGTAATGGGTGGACTCATTACCTTGTAGGGGGTAAAGTAACTGGTTACTGATATGGTAACATGGTTGGGTAATGTGTCTATAAATGGATTTTCATAAAAAAATTTGATAAAAAGATATTACAAACATTTGGTTTAATTTAATAAAAAAATATCGTGGTAACGTGAGGATTCAAACATGGGGTCTCTGGTTGCTAGGGGAGAACTCTAACAACTGAGATATCGTCACATATAATAATCGGTTGCTTGAAATGTAAATGAACTGTTGTGCTTTGAGTTTTTGTTGGTGAGTTTAAGAATATATACCTTACTCTCATGTGTACAAAAAATCACAAAGTAATGTGTCTAAATATAGATTTTCGAAAAAATATTTTAAGTATTTCTTTACGTTTTTATTTTATGCATTATGTAATTGATGATCGGTAAGTCATTATTTTATGTTTTGTAATAGCATGAAAAGTAATGGTCGGTCATTACAAGGTAATCCACGAGTTTAAAATTGCTGGTAACTCATTACTCTATGTTTCGAAATAATGCTGAAGGTAAAGAGTATTCATTACAAAGTAATGCATTATGTAACCCCTTATCGGTAACTCATTACTTTTTGTTGGAAAATGATGATATAGGTAAGGTATACATTTCAAGGTAATGCATTACTTTATCGCAACCATTACCAACGTTTTCGTGGGACTGCTTTTAATTTGTTATCTTTAACTCTTCAGTGCATTTGGCTTCCCAAAAATTTTTATACACGTTCTGCCATAAAAGACCCCAAAAGTCTCAATTGGACGTGTGTTTGGTACGTTTTTAGTATTTGCGTATTTCAGTACAAAAGATATGTTTTTAACATTAAGCCATTCTAACGACGTTTCGGTATAATGACAGCATGCTAAATCTGGTCAGAATAATATGTCGTATTTAGACTGTCCATCTATGATAAATTTTGCCAGTTTTAACATTTATTAATGTAAACATCCGCGCTTACAGCCATAGCTTTTGAATCGTGGATGTAAAGTTGTGGTATACCTTTTGCCGAAATGTCTACCCGCACTAGTGGTATTGGTTCAAACTTCGAGTGAAAGTTTTTTTCAAGTCATCACAATAAACAAAAATCATTTCTTCTGGATTTTCTTCGTAATTAAATAATGCCTTTCAGAACTGCTTCTGAGTAAGCATTATATTTTGCTGGGATTCCTTAGAATCTTTGTGTTTTATTTCGAAGGAATCTAAGGGCTCTTTAAAAGGAAATGTTATCAGATACGATACGTTTAGTGAAAGTGAATTCTAGAGTTATACAGTTTTTCTCTTAAAAAAGCTTTAAGAATCTGCCAGTGTTACCAGTGCCAGTGTAAGTGAACGTCTTTGCAACAATTAATTGATCCAAAGTAGAACAGATACTCTTATAACCACTTTGAAAACTTGTTCTTGCTAGATATATCTTGCATTTTTCGTGGAACGGGGTTGGGCACCATTAAGTTTGATCCACTTTAAAATTGTAGTGATTGGGAACCGATTTTAAAAAATTGTTTCTAGATGGAAGACGAAGTTGAAGTGCTACAGAAGAAATATGTAATTTGTCAGCGGTGTAACATCGATTTAAAACAGATTCAACTTTGATTTACAATTTTCAAAGAATTAATAAATAAATTAAAAATGTTCTTACTAATTTTCCAAAGACTATATATCACTTGCTTGAGGTTGATTAAAAAAGTTATCTGTAGTCACAATGATCGCTTTCATTTGATTTTAAATGGATTTGATTATATTTTATAAAGAATTCCTTTTTAAAAGCTTTTCGTTTTTAGACAAAGTTAAGAAAATAAGTAAGTTTTGAGAAAAAATAATGAAAAAAATCCATATAAAATATTTTACCGGTTTAACCTATTATTCTGGTCGAATAATTATTTGTGTTTTCAATTATTTGTTTCGACATTAACCGAAATAAAGGCGATTAATTGAGGAATCGGTTTATCTATTAACCGAAATGGATTATGGTCAAGATGTTAAATTGTTTGATCGTTTTGAATTCACTGAATTATCGTAATTAAGTAAAAAAAATAAAAATATATAGTCACTTAAAGGTACTATGTTTCAACGAAAAAAGTGTCCATAATGAGTTACTGTATAAATATTGAATTTATGGACATTCTCTTTTATTTTAAAGCTTTAAAATTCGTTAAAATTTGTCTATGGAACTGTTTTTTTTATATTTTTTATTATATTTTTAAATCAATAATTTGGCAATCTTATATCAACATTTTCCACTGTATAGTCCCATAAGGAGTGAGATCGAAAAAAACACGACACACATTTTCACTTACAACTGTTTTTTTGTTCTACACTGAACTTTTTTCTTATCAAGTTACGCTTACAAATGAAAGCTAAACAAAAAGTGAGTAAAAGAGTTTTTTTTTTTGCATCTTTAGTGTCCTAATTCATATGAGCTAGATTAGATTATAGTGGCACTATGCACCGCGACCAGAAATTGGTATTTTGTGCTGCCAGCGAATACACCCTATAGGTTCAGGCTCCCTACGAAGCCAATTATCCTACCAGGTGAACAGTTCCAAACGTCCGATGGCGTCACTATTCGATCACCAAAATAACGCACCCTCCTGCCGGAGAGCTTTGGACATTTGCAGAGAACATGCTCAGAGGTCTCGGGTTCCAATTCACAAAACCTGCACGTATCCGTAGAGGATCGTCCCATGTTGTACAATTGATACCTAAGGCCACAGTGTCCTGTGAGGTAACCCGTTAAGGTCCTTAGTTCGCCCCTCGTCATAGACAAGAGTTTCCGCGATCTCTCCCCAGAGGGAGATATAAACAGCCTCGCCTGTCGCTGCCCAGGCGATCTGGCTCATTCCAATTCAGAGACCTAGCCAATATAACCCCCAAGTACTTAACGCTATCAGAGAAGCAGATCCTCGTCCCCTGAAGCGATGGCTCAGCGAGACATAACTTACGTCTCCTAGTAAAGGGCACCAGGATGGTTTTCGAGGGATTTATAGTCAATCCCTTCTCCTGGCACCACTTTAAGGTAAAGTTCAGAGCCTGTTGCATGCGTTCAGAAATTGTCCTGTCATCCCAGCCTGTGACAGAAATAACAAGATCGTCAGCATATCCGTAGGTTCTGAAACCCTGGTCATTAAGCTGCTCAAGCAGCTCATCAATGACCAGAGTCCACAGCAGAGGCGATAGCACACCACCCTGAGGACAGCCCCTAGTCACCCCTATGGTCCTAGAAGTGTTCCCGATGCCGAATGTAATGACTCTAGAAGTCAACATCTCCAGAGTCCAACTAACGATAACACTGGGATGTCTTTCCTCAACATCGCAGTCCTAATCGCATCGTAGGACGTGTTGTCAAAAGCGCCCTGAATATCAACGAAAGCACACAAGGCTATTTGCTTCGCCTCCAGTGCCTTTTCGATCATAGTGACAACTTGATGGACAGCCGTCTCAGTGGATTTTCCCTGCTGATACGCAAATTGGTACCTATGAATGGGTTTGCGTAGCAGGTACACATCCCTGATATAGTGGTCCAAGACTTTCTCCATGGTCTTAAGGAGAAAATAACAAAGACTTATTGGTCTATAAGATTTGGGCAAATGTTCCGCTTTGCGCCCAGCCTTCGGTATGAATACAACCTTAACTTCGTTCCAAGCCAATGGAACGTGACCAAATAACAAACTCGACTTAAAAATCCTGGTCAGTTGCGGGAGTATAAGATCCATGCTCCTCTGCAGCAGACACGGATACACCCCATCTGGTCCAGGAGATTTAAACCACGAAAATTTTCTCACTGCCCATGAGATCCTTCCCTCCTGAAACACCCTGTTCGCAAGTCGTATGTCCCTCCCAGATAGGCTAGAAGTCCTAGGAATCCTAGGTAGCCTCTCAGGTGACACACAATCCGGAAAGTGTGTTGGTTGGTTGGTTGGTTTAAGTGGCAGCTCACGCTACTCGTGAGCATCAAGTAGAGTCAAAAAGCGACTCCGTTTTGAAGAGACCACACTACCTGTAAGGAACTGGTATCCGGAGTACTAGACCCACCCCGTTCGGTTAAGATAACGTATGAGATCACCGAATCCCACACGTGATATTACCGAGAGGTCGTCCAGTATATGGTCACCCAAGATCCGGAGTCGAATATTCTGCAGCGGCGGACAATCGCAGAGAAGATGCTCCACAGTCTCCTCCTCGCCCGGTATGCTGCAGCTGCGACAATGCGAACCGCGTACAATCCCAAGTCTAATGCCATGCCTACCAATCAGCCAGTGACCGGTCAGAACAGCCGTCAGCCTCGAGACATCCCTCCTGCTCCTGCTCAGGAGAGAGTTTGTACGCACTAGGTCGTAGTTGGGCCACGTAAGTCTCGCGGTCCTACAGGTATCCAAATTATGCCACCTGTCCCCCGCCCTGCGAAAGTAGTGCCGGAAAATTTCCCCCTTAACAGTCCCCAGCGGTGCAGCGACTGACACCGATGTGGAGACGTTTAAGGCAGATCCTGCCCTTGCCAATTCGTCTGCCCTTTCATTACCGTAGAGGTCTCTGTGGCCGGGGACCCAAACTAGAGTAACTTGGGATAGACAGCTTAGCCTGGACAGTTCCTCCCTGCACTGACCAACGAGAGCAGAGGATGTGACGTACGAGCTCAGGGACATTAAAGCCGCTTGGCTATCGGCGAAGATGCCCACTGTCCCTCGAGCCCCCCTTTCAGACAGGAGTCTGCAGGCTTCCCTGATAGCCAGAATTTCCGCCTGGAAAACAGTAGCATGATCAGGTAGCCTGAAAGAACACCGCAAGTTACACTCACCCGAGAAGACCCCGGAGCCTACACCACAACTCATCTTTGAGCCGTCGGTATATACCCTGATGTCAAAACCAAAAGTTGGATCCCCCATATCCCACTCCCGCCTGGAGGGAAAGCTAACCCGAAAAGGTCGGCAGAAATCCAATCTAGGAGTAACATAGTCGGACTCAAATCCCACACGTGGAAAGTGTGTATTCAGTAAGAGTTCACAGGTCTCCTCGGGCGATTCAGTATAGGACCCGTCCGGTCTCTTCAGGGTACTAAGTCCGTTCGTATGATCTTGTGAAAGAGCCTTCTGAAGCCTAACCGCTCATATGAGCTAATATTTTGTACACAAAATCTGACGACTTTTTAAAATATAACTTTATCCAAAAAAAAGTTCACTTTTAAACACAAAATAAAGTTTTAAGTGATAATCTGTGCCGTTAATATTTCAATCTCACTTCTTACTCCTTACAGGGTTATTAACCTTTATAAGATAAGATAGTACATAACTAAGAGACAATTTCCAAAAGAAAAAATATATTATATTCAAGAAATTCCTTTATTTTCTAGTAATTTATATATAAGTAAATCCGCAAATACACATACACATACAAATAAACAAATTTTATAAATATAATCAAATTTTATAAATATATATATATTTTTTGGCAAATTGTGTGACTGTTAATATTATGAGTTCTAGTTTGGCAAAGTCAGAATAAAGTATGTTGCCAGTGTATGTGTAAATATTTATTTATGTGTTTGTGTGTGTGTGTGTGTGTGAATATTGCAACTATAACAACAACCTATAACTTTCAAAAAAAAAAAAATAAATCATGCTAAATTAAGAAACTTTAGCAACAATTGTAAAAATTATAAAAATGGAAAAGAAGAATTATACCGTTTGAAAAGCAATATTTTGAGGGTGAAATTGGTGTCTGCACGTGTTTGGCGAAAACCATTAATAACTTTGTAGTAATAAATAATAATTGTCTATAGAATTTGAACAAGAAATCAATAAATTTTCATTACATGGAAAATAAAGTTAGACGAAAATTATAATTTAGGATATTTTAAGAAAAATAAATTTTTTTTTAATAAAACAAGTGTTTTATTGAATTAACTAGAATTTTAATGGAATTTAATTGAAATATTCGATGTTTCTAACAAATTTTGTTTTCTCCTGAAATGTATTTAAACTGAACTTCTCCATTTACTTAAAAACTAAGTTATACTTTATATATTTATAATACTAAGATATACTTTATATATGTATACAGTGGCGTACCCAGGGGGGGGGGGGCTCTGGGGGCCAAAGCCCCCCCCTAAATATTTTCGATTTTTTATTTTATTTTTGTTTTGGTTAGTATGTAATAAATTAATTTATAATATTTTTTTGAGGCTATAATTTTTCAAACTAATGTTATATTAACTGAAATTGATCTATGGAACCACTACCATAAAGACCATCGAATCCGCTAGATGCTATTCAAGATTGCAACAAGGAGCTTTTTCCAAACGTTTACATGTTTTTACATTTACTGATAGTAATTCCTGTTACAACTGCATCTGCGGAGAGAAGTTTTTCCACCCTAAAAAGAGTGAAAACATATTTAAGGAATTCTATGGGCGAAGCTTGACTTGGTGCTCTAGCTCTTGCATCAGTGTATCGAGAAAAGGTTAAACCTGACAAAATCATTGACACTTTTATGAAACAAAATCGTCGAATTAAATTTTAAGAGTTTTGTTAATAGTATATAAGGATCTTAATTAATATGATAGCTCACTTTAAAAATCAAAATAAAATTATTTAATTGATACATAAATTTGTTTAATATTTCAAAAAAAAAAAACTTTTTTGTAGATATAAAAAAACTTAAAACACAAAGACATGTCAAAACATTTTTGCTTCAAAATTGCTATCATAACTGGGTATAACTTCAATGGTAACTTTCCCATCAAAAACTTATGTAACAGATACAAAATATTAGTGTCCGACCGAACTCATTTTTTTCGGCCGAAGCCGAACTTCGGCCATAATATCAATTTTCGGCCGAAGCTGAACTTTTTGTTTTAATAAAAAAAATATAAATTGTTTTTTTCGATCAATAAATTTAAACCAAAAAGTAATTAAACATAAACAAAATACAAATTTATAGGCATATTTTTTTCAAAAATCATATTTGGAAAAAAGTTTTACTATTTTAAGTACAAAAAAAGAATAAAATATTTGTATTGTACTATATTTTATAGTCAAAGAAAAATAGTTGATCGATTTTTAAGTTGGTGTAGAGAAAAAAAACTTAAACTTTAATATTTAAAATTAAAAAGTTTGATATTGTCATGACAGAAAAGCAATTTTTCCGGATTCACACCATGTGAATTGCTTCGTCTATCAGAATACAGCTGTCCGGCAGCGCTAAAAAGCTGTTCGCTAGCTACACTAGTTGGTGGGGCTGATAAATATTTTATTGCTACAGCTTTTATATTTGTAAATGGACTTGAATTCCAATACTCAAATATATTTATAGTTCGGGACCTAAAGGCTCCGTAATAAACATTTTAATTTCTTTTTCAATAAAATTTTCGTTTGGTTCTGCTACTTCTAAGTCTGGTACTGCATCATGTCTATCCCAAATTGATGAACCTATTATTCTCTTTTCAGGTGAAGTGAAGTTCGGCCGAATTTGGCCGAACTTCACTTTTGGGCCGAACTACAATGCCGAAGCCGAGTACTTGGTCGGACACTACAAAATATTAAATATAGTCTCTCGTATGTAAAAAATTATATGCTTTTCAAACAAAAAAAAATTAAAAAAACAAAAATTGGGCAACCCCCCCCGAAATAAAATTCTGGGTACGCCGCTGTATGTATATATACTTTATATATTTATATATAACCTTTATTCCAATTCCTAAGCAATGCACACTGGTCGAAATCATTGATCTAGCGGCGCTTAAGTCAAAAATTAAATCTTTAAAATCGTTTAATGTTTTGCATTGTATCGATTACCGATACTTTTCTGAGAAACTCTGCGTTTTTACTTTTATTTTGCTTTCAATATTCGCTCAGCTGTTAGCTGTCAAACATAAAGTTTGCTGCAGCAAGTGCATTTTAGGAATTTGGCGCCTAATTACTCAGTACGTGTTTCTTGTCACCTTTAAGTCAATTGTTTATCAATTTTGAGCCTAAAAGTTGTAATTGAAAGACAAAGGTATGTATTAACTAAAAAATAAATGTTTGTGACCTGTGTGTATCTAGTTTAGTAGTAGTGAATTGTAGAATTTGGAATTTGTGATAGGGCGTTTAAAGTGTTATATACTATTGTTTCATGGAGTGCAACTTTTGGCGTTCGATCGTGTTCGGTCCAATTCTTTTTTGTTTATTAATTTGGATTATTGTTGTTGTGAATCGTCCAATATGGCATGCCAGTTCGCGCAATGTATTTGGTTAATTAATTTTTTAGGCACAATGAATGTTTCCAAACGCACACTTTTCTTAATTTGGCACAATGAAAACATCCCAACTAGAAAATTTTCGGCTGTGGAGGACCACGTATTTAACAATATAATAGACAAAACAAAGTATGCTGAGGAACAGTGCCAAGAAATAAAAAGAAAGTTGCGGAGCTTTATAAGCAAATTAGTTGAGAAGTGGAAGAGTTGCCACAGAACATTATCTTATTTTGAAGAACGTAACAAAGAATGGTTGGACAGTGAAATAATATTAGTTGAGCCGATAAGTACCACTTCTTTTGGACGACCTGCAAAGGATTTCACAGAATGTACCTCTAAAACCCAAGTCAAAAAAGTTTCCCAGCTTGTAAATAAAACTTCTTCCCATGAACTTATGGTAGCGACGCGCGTAAGTTTACACAAAGCAGGAAAGAGAAAAGCTTCAGATGTGGTGTCCATGGTACATTCTGATACCGAGGTCGCAGCAAAAATTCAAAAAACCATTACTTCTACGGAAAAAAATTCTATTCCATACAGCCCTGATGAAGCTTTAGCTCTTTACGTGGACGGGGATTTCACAAAACACTCGTATAAATTAATGCAATCTGGTGCAAAAATAAGAAACTCAAACATATATCCAACATATGATGCATTGTTATTAGCAAAAAAGAAGTGCTATCCCGTCGGAGTCCAAATAACCGACACATCTGCTGAAGTGCCCCTACAGACCTTGGTTGATCATACTGTTACAAGGATCGTTGAATCACAGAAGGAAATTTTCGTCAACCTCAATGAAGACATCATTACTGCTATATACAAGTGGGGATGTGATGGAAGCAGTGGACATTCCACTTACAGGCAAAGCTTTTCTGACCCTGAATCGAACAGAAATGATGAAGCTTTATTTGCAGTGTGCATTGTGCCACTACAAGTCAAAATGGGAAGCGTTATTCTATGGGAGAATTCTCGGCCTTCTTCTACTCGGTTTTGTAGACCAATTAAATTGATTTATGAAAAAGAAACTTCTAACTTAGTCAGAACTGAAATTGAAAGAGTAAAACAGCAAATATCTGAAATTATTCCAACACAGTTTGAGTCGTTTCAAATTCATCACCAATTTCACCTGACAATGATCGATGGAAAAGTTTTTAGTGTGATTGCAGAATCCTCGTCACAAACATGTGGCATTTGTGGAGCAACACCAAAAGTTATGAATGACTTAAATTCTATTAAAAATCTACCACCTAATACTAATATGTATGAGTATGGCTTGTCAACATTACATGCTTGCATAAGATGTTTTGAATGCATTTTACATATTGCATATAGATTGCCAATTCAAAAGTGGCAAGTTCGTAGCACTGATAAATCAGTTGTACAACAAACTAAGCTGGATATACAAGAAAAGTTAAGAAATGAGATGTGTTTACTAGTTGATATACCTAAACCTGGTTCGGGAAATACCAATAGCGGAAATACAGCTAGACGTTTTTTCCAACAACCAAAATTGGCTGCACTTTTAACTGGAATCAGTGAGGAACTAATCAGTAGATTTAGTGTTATTTTACGAACTATGGCTTGTGGGTATAAAGTTAATACACATGCTTTCAAAATATATTCCTTTGAAACAGCGCAAATATTTGTAGAAAAATAAACATGGTTCTATATGCCATCTTCCGTTCACAAAATTTTAATCCACGGTGCTGACATCATAAATAATGTCTCGCTCCCAATTGGCATGATGTCAGAAGAAGCACAGGAAGCCCGAAATAAAAATTTAAGGAATTTTAGAGAGCACCACACACGCAAAAATTCAAGAAAAAACACAATGGAGGATTTAATTCACTCACTTCTTTTCTCTTCTGATCCTCTCATATCCTCGCTCTCCAAACAACCATCTAGCTACTCCCGAAATAATATAGAAATAGGCAGTGATGTACTAAATTTGCTTTCAGAGCCAATTATACAAGATGACGCTGTTGGTTCTGATGATTCTGAATAAAAACTCGTATATTTGCCTTAAGCCTATTATTTCCAACATAACTGTACCAATATATACATATGTCGTTTTATTAACACTGAAATAAGCACTGAAATAAATAAAAATTGTTTAAAGTTTAATATAACAGAAAAAAAATTTTAAAAAATAAATAAATTAATGTTTAAAAAAAAAAAATGATTTTAATATTAATGTTTAATATATTTTTAGCCCAAAAGAATGTGAAACATTAAATATATTAACTTTATAATGTTTTCCTGAATGAAATAAAAAATGTCGTAAATATGAAAATAATTTAAACTTTCACAAAAAAAAAAAAATATTAATATATTTTTAAAAATTTTTTTTTTTGTTTAACATTGTAGCTTAATCTATTTTCAACTAAAAAAAAATATTACACAAGCAAAAAAAAAAATTCCCTAAGCGCTATTAATTAAACGCCGCTAAATGAGCCTTTTCGACCACAGTGCAATGGCCTGAAACGAACCACACTACGTATGATTAATAAAAATCGCTCATACGCGCAGCTGTTCCAAACACAAACATATTGTAATAATTATGGATCTTCTAAACTACTGATCCAATCGGAAAACAAAATTTCACAAAAATTAAACATTTCAAAAAAAATATAACGCCACCCTGTTTTAACACAGGAAGTGCTACAGGCCAGGCAAAAAATCAAGAAGGTTTGTAATCAAGCATTTTGGGCAGAACACACTCCTTACTAGATTACCTACTCGATTCTTTTAACAGGACGGGAGACTAAAATAATTGATTCTTTAGAATTGTTAATTTTTTTAATCGATAAACTATTTACTTTATATTTTAAAGAACTATATACATTTTTTAATAAAGAAATAGTTCCCTGGTAAAACTACGAAGTACTTACACAAAAAAAAAAATAAAAAATAGCTCCCTAAGAAGTACTTACATTTAAAAAACGAAGTACAGTAGAAACTAGATTCTTGCACGTAATGAAAACCGGGCTTGGTGCAAGTTTCGAGGTTGTCGCAAGTACCGAGTATTAATTTCCCATACAAAATAAAAGGCACATACATCTGTTTAGAATCTAAGTTTAATATTTCAATTCAAAACATTTAAGTTCAACGCATTCGTATAACAGTAGATACATATTTTATGTGGAATTAAAGAAATTTTAAATTTTTGTTTGTTTTGTACAAAGTCGCTTGTTCAGTACTATACTGCTTCTTAGTCTCTGGAGCATCATAATATCGTCTACTGAAGCATTGTTTTTCTCCGCCCATTCTAAGCAAATATTGAACGCTGATATATATACATAATACAAAAATGTTGCAAGTATCGAGTTCAAAATTTTTGGATGTCGCAAGTACTGAGTGCGTAATGAAAAATATTCCTATGTTGCAAGAATCGAGGTGTGCAAGTATCAAGTATGTTCAAGAATCGAGTTACTTCTGTAGTTCCATATTAAAAATAATAACTATTTCTTTTAAACCATTTGTAACTAGTTACTATTTAAAAAAGGAAGTACTTCCAATATTGTCACACACACACAGTGAAAAATTTTGCTATTTGACAACTGAAATTCAGTTACTATGTCTCAAATTCGATTATTACGAATTTCAGTCGGTTGGTACAAATGAACATTAGTTTTCACAACAATGTTCGTTTAATTCAACTGAATTTTAGTTGCAACACCTAAAATATTCGGAAATCTAATGTAAATATCGTTGTACTAACTGAATTTATAAGTTGTTACCATTCAAATACACTTTCTCTGTGTGCACAAATAACGGCATATATTCTTTCAAAACGTGAACATGTGAATAAAGAGACCTTAAAACGCTTAATTCTTTTTTGAATTCTAGTTAAATTGAAATACGAATAAATTATATAAGTTATTAATTGAATTTATATTAAAAACTTAATGTAGTGCTTTGCATAACACACCGTTCTAAAGATATCAACAATTAATTTAATAAATCAAATGTATGTTGTAGAGCCACTCCAAAATCTTAAATCTAAATTAAAATTAAGGAATTCGTTCTTTAAAGGTCCACAAAATATCACAGAAGTCAACATGATCATTTTTCTAGAACAAAATAAACGATTCAACTAAAACATTAAAAAAACTACTACATTTTCCCTGCAAATAAAAATTTGTTTGAAAAAATATATAAGATAAATTCTTTAGAATTGTACAACTTCTTTTTCAAAATGAAAAACGTCCTTTTGTTCCAATAACGTCCTTTTATTAAGAAAAAGTATATGATTACTTCTTGAGTACAAACAGTTATACAGTAAATAAAATTACTTTGCTATTGAGTTCATGCGTTCTGGTTTAAATTTAAAGATCGAAATACTAGTATCAACCTAGCTAATATGTTTGTTTTGCTTTATTTTTGTAAATATACGGAGGTTTAAAGCTCGTTATGAATTTAAAATAACATAAAAATAATCTCGATGTATATAAAAACAAAAAACTAATATAACTGTAAAAAAAATATTACTTGAGCCAGAGTACAAACTAAAAATTTTTTGTATAAATAGAACATTTTTGGTCTTCAAAGTTTAGTAACGTCATGATGCTTGTTAGGAAAAGACCTAACCACGTGATTGATTACTAAGAAGACAAGAATGGAGCAAAATTGATTATTAATAGGTTTTTTGTTAAAGTTCTGCCTATTATGGAGGCTCTAACTTTTCTAAAATTTCGGGTTCTGATGAGATCTTTAGCCAGATCGAAATACTAGTATCAACCTAGCTAATATGTTTGATTTGCTTTATTTTTGTAAATATACGGAGGTTGAAAGCTCGTTATAAATTGAAAATAACATAAAAATAATCTCGATGTATATAAAAACAAAAAACTAATATAACTGTGATTACAATACTACTTGCTCTGTTGACTCTATCGTTGGAATGTGTTTGGTATTGCAGTTACTAAATTTGGCAATGAAATATGTAAGCAAGTGTGGGCATCACCCTCTATTTGGAATGCGTAATTTTTTCCTGGGGTGTGTCAAAGTTAACTGTCTTGGGTATATAAAAGCTTTACGGTCGTATAACTCTTACAGTTGTTGACAGATTTGGCTGGTTTTAGATTTTTAGGAGATAAAGTCATAGTTTGAAAACTATTTAACTTTGAATTTCAAAATCTTCATTTTTACCCTGACTTTTTTTTGGGGTGGGTTTTAGCCAATATGTTTTTCATTATCATAAGACAATGTTTACTTCTTTTTAGGCAATTGTCATAACTTTTCTAAAAACCGGAATGTAAGTTTTTTTAAATTATCTTAAGCCGTTTAACAGTGAAAGTTTCTTTTACTCAATTCATTTAAATGTGTTCTGAAAAAGAAATTTTTTCCCCTAAAAAGGTGTTTTTTGTTCATTTGCGTCTCCATTTTTTATTTTTTTAAAATATTTTTTAACATTTTAAAAGTATACACTCCAAAAATCGTTAATATCGCAAATTGAAAGATTTTTGTAAATACTCTAGAACCGGTCGCACCCCACCCAAAAAAAGTTGTGCCGGCCAGACAAAGATAATTTGAAGACGATTTGGAAAAAAAAAAATTTTTTGCCAACAAACCAGTTTTTTTTTTGAATAAAAAACAAGTTTTAAAGAATAATCCAAATCAGATTTTTGTAAACGGTAAGAATTTTATTCAAAATTTTAATTAATTGATTCCAATTAAATAATCAAAAATTTAAAAAATTTATTTTTCACAATGTTTCCTAAAGTGAAACTTTAATATATTTTCTTATTTTTTTCTTCAAGTTTTAGTTTTTTTTAAATGTTTTTAGTCTCACTTTAACTGTTCTCGTTTATGTTGGACAATTTTTCAACATGTTTCCCAACAAACTAAATATCGTTTGTTTACCGCAATTAAAAATGTTAGCATTACATATAAAACACTTAGGCAGCTTTAAACGATGCATAAAGTTTGATATTTTAAGAGCTTTCGGATTTGATTTAAAAAAAAAAACACACATACAATTTAGAAATATATATGAAATCTTTATTTGAGTCGATAGAAACTGACCATAAATTGGAAGAAGTGCACGATGCACTCTCTTAACCGAGCATGAATTTTGATAATAAAATTCAATAATCTGCAAGCGTTGTTCGTTTGTAAGTCGATTCATTATTAAATTATAAACCAAACTGAACATGTTTAATAGTAACATGTTACACGAAAACAGCTGAGCAGCCAAAAACAGTGTTGCAAAAAAAAGTTCCTAAAAAATCACCCTTTATAATATTTTAATGAACACAATTTAAGTAAATTTTAAACAAAATACAAATTTTAGTCTATTTTAAATTATTTTCTAACAATTTTATATGCTTTTAGAGAGTTTTTTTTTTTAATTTAGGTCCACATTTAGGGTACATGATCTTTAATTTGGATCTTTTAAGTTGTTGTGAAACTTATAATATGACTTTTTTTTAATTAATTGTCACAAGAAATTTATCTATAGCCGAAAAATGACCAAGGAGTTGGTTTTTAAGTTGATGTATTTGGATTTGGAATATTTCACTTACATGGAATAATTTACTCATGGAAATATTTGGAATATTTCACTCACGAAATCTGGATGTGTTATAAAGAATCAAAAATTAAGAGACAATTATTTCTTTTAGCTTCCCAATCTTACATTTAGGGGTTAAAAAGTGGTATCAACAATTTCCCCATATTCCGTTTTTTTTGCGTTTTTTTTTCCTGTTTTTTTCAAAGAAACTATATATAAATTTTGTATACAATGAAGTTTTTGAAATGTACATCACCAGTATAAATTAGCATGTCCTAGCATGCTTATATTTTAGTGGTATTCGAAGAAACACACACATTTGGGGGGGGGGGGGTCTTGCACTAGGAGGTATAGTCGGTTCAGGTCCAAAATCACATTTATAACTCGCTAATAAGTTTTAGTGGACTCGTATTTTTATTTTTGCTAAATTCGATATTCGTGCGAGTTTGGATTTTAGACAAAGTTTCCCGAATCACTATATTTTGACGTAACTTGACAACTCTAAGTCCAAAACATACGCAATATGCGTAACAAACTTCATATTTTTGAAAAGACATTAATGCTATTTAAAAATAATTTCGAATATCTCAGTTTTGAGACGTGCTCACGAACGAATTTTTTGAAAATAGTGTGTTTTTACAGATTTTTTTTTATATGTAAATATATATTATAAATCCGATTTTAAAGGGTGGAAGATATGGATGTGGACGATATGTGGTTTCAGCAGGACGGTGCCACTTGCCACACAGCTAACGAAACAATGGCTCTTTTGCGCAACAAATTCAATGGCCGTGTCACGTAATGGCGATGTCAATTGGCCGCCAAGATCATGTGATTTGACACCGTTGGACTTTTTTCTTTGGGGTTATTTGAAAGAAAAGGTGTACGTCGATAAGCCAGCAACAATTCAAGAGCTAAAGGATGAGATAATTCGGCACATTAACGGCATAGAACCTCCATTATGCCTCAGCGTCATCGAAAATTTGGACCATCGGATGGAGGTGTGCCGCCGTGGTCGCGGCGCCCATTTGGCCGATATTTTGTTCCATACATAATTGACTAATACCAATATATCATAATAAAATAAAATTACAATAATTTCCTAAATAGTTTGTGTTTTATTCAAAATCAACATCGGCCCTTGAAATTTAACCACCCTTTATTATGTGAATTTCAAAAAGTTTTCCTACGATAAATAATACTATACACATTTAACGAACACAAACGTAATAAGATTTTGGATCTTATTTTGAAAACACTTTGTGTTGAAAAATAACAAAATATGTAAATAAATTAGTCCCTTGTAAGGGACTATAGCATAATTTTTGACCCCACTTTTCTGCCCCTACATGAGAGATTATGCATTGTAATAAACGATTTGTCGTACTAAGCCCTTCAGACTACTTCTTTTTAATTCTATCAAATAGTTCAGAAATTCACTTAATAAATTGATATTTAAATGTTGTTATAGATAACCCATTTTGCCACACTATCGCGAAATTGTGTTCGATACAAGGAATAACTATCGAATTTAGCTTATTAAATTATAGTGTGAACAGGAAAACAGCTTATATTTATCAATATATTCGGATAAATATCATATTTTACTGAAATTTGTTTTGTTTTAACGGAATTTGATGTGTTTATTCTATTTATTTGTTATCGATAACATCAATTGCTGCAGCTGTGTTGAATAGTGTGTAAACACCTTAAACATCAGCGTGGTAACCCGGTTTTAAACCGATTCGATATCTCTTGGTATACCAAAATCTCTTTATACTTCCTTTTTCATCTACACGTTGATCTATAAAGAAGTATTTATTCCACATAAAAATTTTATTAAGTCAAAAAAATTAAAAATCATAATCTTCAACAATCCGTATTTTAAATCGGTGAAAAAGTTCTGAAAATATTCAAATAACAATTTATACAGAAGAAAAAAGGTAAAGCATGTCATATTTTAAAAGATTATACAATTTTCTAAAAGTTTTGAATAACCTACATCCATAGGTTACTGAAAACATCGGGGAATAGAATCATTTGGCTAAAATTTCATTTCTACAAACGGAAAGATTCCTCCCCCATACTTTCATCAAAATCGTCAGTATAACAGGTAACGACTCGATATAAATCTCAATATTGGGCCTCGCATTAATAAAGTTTACAACAGCAAAATTGGCCATCCACCTTGGCACAATCAGTTTTATTTGCTGGTATCCAAAGGGCTAAAAATCATTGGTTGCTCCCGGCCTCACTTGTGTTCCCTGTCCACCGATTCTGTGAGAGAATTGCATAGAAGGCATAAAAGCAAACACCAAGAAGAAGAGTAGAAATGAACCACACCCAAAACTGTCGGTATCAAGTAAAACAAATCAAAATCATAAATTCTTACAACGAGAAGTAATAACGGCACGCGTAGAATATTAAACACGTTTTAAAAATAATAATTCTGAAATTGAATTCTTAAATTCAGAATAACCTAGTGAAAAATATTTAGAAAGTAGAGTAAAACTTATTATAAATTTATAAAGATTACTACGATTCGCTAATAAGCAATATCCCAATCAAGGAAAAAAGTTAAATTTGTAATTTTGACAAAATACATGGTTTTATTCCAAATAAACCTATAATAAAACGTTGGAAATCATTATAATAGGGAATCGCGTTAAACCATGTGCTAAGCGGGTCAAAATTCAGTGTCAAAATTAAGATTTCACAAACATTGTTATGTCGAGTTTAAATCGTGTCGAAACTCCCTCAACTTTTCTATTAACGTCATACAACGAATTACCCCTTATAAAATTTTGATAATAGTAATCATTTAACGTAAAAATCTAAAATTTCCAGAAGAATCATTTAAAATATCCAATTCGTGTACGTTTTACATTTCCGATCCCCAAAGGGTTTAATAATCGGTAAAACAGAAATCCTAATTCTGTTTAAAAAAGAAAATAGTAATTAAATTAAGCTAAAATAATTAGTTCTAAGTGCAAAAATAGAAAAATAATTAAAATACTTGTCAGATGAAAGTGCATACGATTTGGTAATTATCCCAGAACAAAATTTTAAAACTAAATGCTAGAATTTGGATTTTGAAAATATACTTAATTAATAACACAAGGGAACAATGGTTCTGTTGATTAAGAACTGAATATTGTTTTTAAGGTTATTTGGGACGCTGAATCCAAATCTGCACTTGGTTTTTTTCTATCAGCTCGACTTTTCGAGATATACCGTTATGTTCAAAATTAAGGCACTTCCGCTACATATATTGGAATAACTTGAAAACGGTTCACCATATTGAATAAAAAAAAAACCGAAACTCGCAAACAATATTCTCTTTAAGCCGTGCTTACATTTTTTTTAAATTTTCCAAGAGATATTTTAAAACAAGTTCTGAAAAAAAATTAAAATTTTTAAAAAAAAAAAAAAAATTTTTTGTTCTTTAAAAATTCCTAAAAAATAAAAATGGGACAAAAATCACAGTTTTGGTCTAGAAACAGTTAGTTAAATATATTTCGAATGAAATGAGCTTTATTTCAATCGGTGCACAACTTTTGATTTTGTTCACGATTTACTGAATTGATATAAATCGCGATTTCCATACAAAAATAACATTTTCTAATGTGTAAGTGTTTGTATGTAATAAGTTAGTTTTTTATGATTCTAAGAATTAAAAAAATTAAGTAATAAAAAAAGATTATTTAATTTTTATGGTTGCGGTAGCAAACTCATAACGCCTATAAGTTTTATTGTTCCTTTATGACACCTAGTCAGTTCACAGTCAATTAAAGAGAAAAAAGAAAAGTGCACTTGTTTTTATTGATGTGTGGTTTACCGTTGGTTACGGATGATTTTTTAAAGAAATTCCCCTTAACACATGTGTTCATTCATAAGTGACTGTCAATAAAATTGTGGATATAATTTTTTCTAGGTACTTCAGTAAAAAACTACGAAGTATTTATATGGGTTCATTCAACCAATTTTTCTCATTCAACAAGTGTTTACGAAAGCGAAAAGTATAACGACAAAAAATATTAAAAAATTTTAACCTAGAACATTTCATTAGTGAACACAAAAAACTTTTGATTTTTATCCCTTGTTTTATTTATTGAAAACTGTGTGAAAAACTGTGTGTGAAATATATGTCAAAATTGGGCTATGACTACGTCAAGAAACACCTGTAAAATCAATTCCAACTATTTTTGTAACATATGTGGCGAATACACGTTTATAAAAAATAGAAAAAGTGTGTCAGATTTTATTAAAAAAATTTATTTTGACTACTTCGGATTTACCATGGAAACCCGTGACAAGTACTGGATTCCTAATACTGTATGTAAAAACTGAGTAGAGTATTTAAGGTTATGGGCAAACAAGCAACGCACCCAGTTCAAGTATAAAACACCAATGATCTGGCGGGAACCTTCGAATCATTATGATGATTGTTATTTTTGCGCTGTCAACATAACAGGCATTAATAAAACAAACCGGTCTAAATGGATTTATCGTAACGTGTTGTCTATTACCCAACCAGTCCTGTACTCTAGTGAGGATTCAGAACCACAACCATCTACATCTACACACAATTTTCACGACTTACGACAAAATGTTCCTTCACCCAATTTCTGAATGTGGATCAGATGACTTGCATTTAGATATTTCTTCTGAACGCCAGCAATTTAATCAGGAGGAGCTTAGTGATTTAGTGAGAGACCTTGGACTCTCTAAAAAAGCATCTGAAATTCTTGCTTCTCGATTAAAGCAAAAAAATCTGTTAACCCAAGGAACAACAATTTCATACTACCGTAACAGAGAAAAAAACTTACTTCCATTCTTTTCCGAAGACGATGAATTTGTTTATTGTTCAGATGTTCCTGGTTTAGTAACAGCGATGGGATTAGAGGAGTATGATCCAAATGACTGGCGACTATTTATAGATTCTTCTAAACGCAGCCTAAAATGTGTACTTCTGCATAACGGTAATAAATTGGGTTCGTTGCCGATTGCACATTCAACTAAAGCTAAAGAAGAATATTCTACAATTGCCTCAGTTATAAATAAAATAAAGTACAACGAACACCGCTGGCTAATTTGTGTGGATCTAAAAATGGTCAATTTTCTTCTAGGCCAACAAGGTGGCTACACAAAATATCCGTGTTTTATTTGTTTATGGGATAGCAGAGCCAGATCTGAACAAATCAAAAGTTGTGCACCGATTGTAACGAAATAAAGCTCATTTCATTCGAAATATATTTAACTAACTGTTTCAAGACCAAAACTGTGATTTTTGTCCCATTTTTATTTTTTAGGAATTTTTAAAGAACACAAAATTTTTTTTTTTTTAAAAAATTTTAATTTTTTTTTCAAAACTTGAACGATATCTCTACAACTACTTGGAAAATTTAAAAACAATGTAAGCGCGGCTTAAAGAGAATATTGTTTGCGAGTTTCGGTTTGTTTTTTAATTTAATATGGTGAACCGTTTTCAAGTTATTCCAATATATGTAGCGGAAGTGCCTTAATTTTGAACATAACGGTATATCTCGAAAAGTCGAGCTGATAGAGAAAAATGAAGATTAGATTTGAAATCAGCGACCTCAAATTAGTAAAAATTTGCTATAAATTTCAAATCAACACAAAAAAAGTTCAATTTTGTTCCCTTGTGTAATTTAAAACTTATAAGCTACTCTCACAGATCAAAAAAATAAAAATAATTATCCTAATGAACAAATAAAACAATAATTAACAATATTAAGCCATAACCAACACTATACGAATTCAAATCTAAACATATATTATCAGAGGTGACAATTATGGCCACCACTGTTATATAGAAACAGAAATAATTTAATGATCATCAAAACAACAAAAACTTCATTAGCAACACCAATTCATCGAGCTTGCTGAAGGCCTTCATCAAACGTCGTAATTAATTTGGGTGAGTTACAATATGTTCGCTCATGTTTAAATTTTGTTTTGTTTCTTGAAAATTATTAAAAACTAAATTTTAGAAAAAAAAAAAAACAAGAAAAAAAAAGCAACAACTATTGTTTAAACGAATATCTCTTGTAAATACTCGTTTGTCAATTAAGTGTAATTCTCTAAGGAACGAAATGGTGAAATTGTGTTTCAAATAAATTTTTTTTTATATAGTTTTTGCTTTTTGCTTATATATTACTCAAATTCAAAAAAATTAAATTTCTATTTACTTCAAAAGTTCAATGCACTTTAGATTTGCGTAAATATAAATCAGAATTGTTCTGAATCCGTTTCTTTATTCGTAAATCGTACGGTAATTTCAAATTTCAATGCACTTTCATTTCTACTTATTAAGTGTAAGCTTTCCTAATAAATTTTAAATATATTTAAAAGTTTTTTTTTAAAAATAATATTTACTTTTAATAAATTTAATCAATTTAAATAATTCATATGTATAAAAATTAAACATTAAACCACTATTATATTATTATTGTTCAAGCCTATCATGCTAAGGCGAAATTATATTCAGATGTTTTCTCTATTTGCGAATTTTTTCAGAATCTGAATACTTCTGTTAAACTTAAGACATTTTTTTTTTAGTATTCCTTATGTTCCTATATGGGTTAAATAAAATAGGAATTGTTCACTAATAAATTGGTAAATTTAAACAACAGTGTTTTCTTACGCAAAATGTGGTTGAAGTAAGTAGGGTTGAAAGGTCCCTTCTTGGGGTCCTGAGATTTTAGTTTGCGCTTTTAGGACAAAGGTTTGGGAGGGTATTGATGCGCATTACTCCTATAACATCTTGGAGTATTTTTTAAGGTATATTGCCAATCGATTGTTACCATTTCTTTTTATAACTTGTTTTTATATCATAATGACTACAGTAGGGTTCACATTTGATTAACTTGTAGTTATTCGGTCCATGTAACGTAGCCTTATTATAACAAAATAGGGAGTCTAAAATAAATTTTGTAGTGAATAAATTATTCTTAAAGGGAAAGGACGAGAACCCCCCAACCGACTGAAGCTAGCAGCTCAATGGCTCCCGCAGTCCTCCTCCCAAAGGATTTTCTTTACCATCTTTTCAACAGTGAACTTTCGGGTCACACTGTAGATTTATTTTGCCCATTTATTGGGATGTTACATTACAGCATATCCAAATTTATAACATATCCAAATTTCATCGCAATTGGCAGGAACCCATTAATGGACTCTCTTTATTAGGTTTTTTTTTCTATAGCTCAAATACCAGATGTAGGGCCACATTAGGATACATTCCCTTACTAAAAATGAGCGACGGTTAACTAAGCCTACTTTGCCTTCTTTTTGGAAAAATTTAAAATTTAGTTTTATTGTTAATTCTTCTCATCTAGAAAAAAAAATACTGTACTTAAGTTTGACATTGCTACGATATTCCCTTTTTTTTAGCTGTACAGTTGTTTTGGAAAGCCACATATTTTCGAAGGCTCAAATATCTATCTTTCTACATCCGTTTAAAAATGAAAACTTGCGTCAAAATTTAGTTATTATTAAACATTTTGGTCTGTGAAGTCTTAAAAATTAACTTCAGTTTTTAGGTGTGTATTAAAATATCAAATTATTGTTCATGGAACTACTGAACTTCTAGTAATCTTAAGTATATTTTCACTGTAGCACAGTGTAATTGATTATGAACCAATAAAGTTCTATTTAATTTTTTGTTAAAAAGTAACATTTGCATTTTAAATTTCTTTTGTTTTTTCTACCATTTTCAGTATTATGAATTATTTGTTAAACACTGTCCTTGGGGAAGACCGGGTGGTGGTGCACCCAATATCGATGTACGACCGTAAAGATATAACAGCCATTGGTTTGCACTCAACAGCACCCATAGTAAGTATTGGAGAAAAGCTAAAATTTATGAAATTACTAATTAATAGACTGAGTTTAGACTACAACTCATCGCTTGACATCATTGCAACCTTGTCGTTTTAATGATTATTTTGCTAAACATAAACGTTGTTTGGATCCCGTAGTAGCATATCATCCTCATTATCATCACCATTCAGTGCCACGTGTAACCGCACACACCCATCATGCAGTGCAACATGTAAGTGGTGAGAATACACGTCCCATACATGCCGGTAGCACTTTAACAGTGTGTGAACGTGATGTGGGCACTACAGCTACTGGTAGTGTGGGTGGTGGTATTGGCCCTGCTACTGCAGCTGATGTTAGTAAAAATGCTGAAAGTTTACAAATTACCTTAAAAGATCATCCATCCATGTCATTCCGCAATAAAGGTCATGTTGACATAGAAGTGCGTTATAAACCAAATGCTGCCACAAAAGGTAAACCAATGTTGGAGAAAATTGTAGTTACGGAAAGTGATAAATGTCCTCTGATGGAGCATAAGATGGCGACAAAAGTGGAAGCAAAAGTTATGTCAAAGCTAAAGAAAAGTTTGGAAAAATCAGAAAAGCCGGTGAGATGGGTATTTTCATGTAAAAGCATTAAAACTTTATTAGTTTCCATTATATTTTTTAGTCTAGCAAAGATCCTTGGGGTAAAAAAGGACCAGGTGGCAAGCCATGGCGTAGTCCAAAGGCAGTTGGTAGTTCATTTATGAAATCATTGGTAAACTAAAGACAAACACTTTATAAAGAAACATTTTTTAAAAAAAATCATTTGAAATTTCTTTTTCTTTTCTTTTTTTTAACCAGGGTTGGACCAATAAAGAAATGCTTAAAGACTTAGATCAAGATAATCCTGCCACTCCGGCAGAGAAACCTACATTTCGTAAATCTCGTGCTTCCCGTAAACCAACACGTTGTTGTGACTTGTGCACCTGTACATGTTCGGCCATGATTCTAAATTCTAGTCCCATGAAACCGGTACAAAAACAAAATATGAACAAAATGAATGAACAACAACAACAAAAATCCAAAATATGTCCACGTCTTTTGCGTCATAATAAAACCATGGACACTACTACCGATAATAGTGCCAATAATATGCGACGTGAAGGCGGCATTACAATGGCCACAAATGGCAATGGCGTTGAATTGGTTCCCTTATTAGCACGGAGACGTGCTTATGATCGTCCCATAAGTTTATCAACGACGGATGTAACAAAACGTACAGCATCAAATGATAGGTACGCATCCAAATTGAACACATTGAACATGCATTGTAACAACATCAACAACAACAATAACAACAATATCAAAAACAGCAACAACAACAAATACAATACCAATAACAACAACATTAGTAATACAAACAGCACTACATGTTGCTTGAAAAAATTCACATTGCATATACGTTAGAGAGCAAAAAAAACAAAACTCAGAAACGAAATTTTTAACACGAACACGAAATTTTGAATTTCCATAGAAACTTGAATTTCCAAAGAAATTTGAATTTCCAAAGAAATTATCTGTAAATTTAGACTTGCTTACAATTATTGAAAGAATGTATTAGAGAACATACAGGATTGGCCGCAACATAAGATAATTCCATTGAATTTTTATAAACATTTCACTTTGATGTAGAACAGAGTATTTAAGCAGAATTTCATACATTGTAATGCACAGTTGAATGAAAAGAATATTTATTTTTAACATACATTTCTTTAGTTTTCTCATTTTATTTAGTAATAAATTTATAGTTCTCATAGGTTCATAGGTTGAAAAGAGGAATCGGAAGTGAATATACCCTTTACAACCGACGCATGTTCAATGAAATATGACATGTAATTAAGAGCGAAAGTCGGCCTGTTGTGTGCTCTCATTTCCGATAGTTCCCGTCCCTATCTATTCCAGAAACTCCGTCCCGTTGATCAAATTTCGTAGTCTCATCCAACCCATTTTATTAAGGTTTATTGTCAGCGGCCATATGTTGAGCCCTAATTCTTGCGAAAGTGGGACAGCCACAAAAGATAGTGTTCTATGGTCTCGTCAATCTTCCTACAGGCCCTACAATTTAGTGACAAGGGAGGATTCAAACCCGAACTCGCAGATTTTAATGAACTTTGAATATGTTGTATAGGAGGAAAAAAGAGAAACGTATTTTTTTTTAGCTGAACTACTCAATATTACGTTTAAGGGTTAAAGAGTAGGGTTACAAATTTATTCGTTTTTGAATGAAAACTTGTCTTTTCTTTGAGAAAACTAGATTTATTTGTCCGTAGGATTAAAGTACTCAAGAAAATTCAGATACTCATATTGCTTTTATAGTGGTCTAAGAGTTGCCACATTTTTGAAAGTACTAGTCCCGTGGTTGGTGAAAACAGTACCGTTTCTAAAAGCTTAAAAGTCTCTGTCACGTGATGGGTCTGACAGTAACAGGCCTGTGGTAGGTGAACATAAGACCGGTTCCTAAAGTACTTATGACGTTACGGTTTAAAAGTGTCTTTGAACTCTAAACAAATTAGTCTTGGCCAAAAATATGGTATTTGTGATTCTGTGATATGTTCCTTTGCTATAGTTCCAGCCGGAACCGGTCCCTTTGATGTGATATGGACGTGATATGTCCCTTTCCCGCAGGGTAGTTACTTTTAATAGAACGAAATAAACCGAGAAAACATAAAATGGGGTGATTTTTGTGACCCCACTTAGTAACGCCTAAAAATGAGATTGGGCAGCTAAAAAAAACACTGGGTCCTTAAATTTTTATACTCTACAACATATCTGAAGTTTATAAAGATCTGCCGGTCCGGGTGGGAATTCCACCCTTGTGAGCCCGCACGACCCATTCGAAATAGGCGCGTCCTCAGCATTCCACGTTCCCTTTTACTTAGTTTTAAAAATTCTTTAGTTTCCCCCTATCCGGGCCTTCCCACATAATTTTAGTGGTTTCACCTACTTCCGAGGTGTGCCATATGGTATTACGTAGTTCAGTCATAAAAGCCTAAAATGGATTCGCGCTCTTCAAGGTGAATGTGCCCACAGAAGAACCTTCAGTGGCTAATTCGTCAGTCATCTTGTTGCGATACTACAATGCCTTGGAAACCATATGATTTTAATACTGCCCCCGGTTGAGATGTTACTGATTTCTTCCTTGCACCAGAGGCTGACCTTACAGAGTACGTATTATTTGTTTAGATAGCCACCTGGCTGTCTGTAAATATACTTATATTTCCAGCGATTCCTTCAATATTAATAAATTTTATGCATTCCGTTATTGCCCTGTTCTCCGTCTGAAACACGGTATTATGATCCGGGAGGTGGAATTATTTTCCATCTCAACACTATTAGATTCGCAACAAAAGATTAATCATAGACGGTTAAAGATATTTTAAATATTTAAATTTTGTAAATTTTTACGGAAACATCCATGTACGAATTAGGGATTGATCCGGAAAGAGCTTTTAGCAGAAAATTCTGTTGATTTAGCTAAATTCTTAGTTAATTGAACTAGAACTGTAAACCAAAATTTAGTTCTTCTAAAATGTAGGTCTCCTAAATTTAGCAGACTGTGATTCTAACGTCATTGGAAATTCTGCTGGCGCAAACTCAGGTACTATTTTCGTTTGACGTAGCTGAATTTTCAACTTTTTATATGAGTGAATGCTTTCTTTATAGTTTCAAAAAAATGTATTAAGGAAAGTACAAAAAAAGCCTTCCTTAACTGCTTTATTATAAATAGCCATGGAGTTTAAGCGCTTTCTTGAAAGCATACAAATGTACGCAGTAAGAAAAATACAAACGGTGCTGGCACCAATTTGCAGCCGACAGCTCTCACCACTAAGCTAACAAGGCATATAATTAGGGAGACCATTTTTTTCTGACAAGAAATTAGCACAACATTTTAAAATTTTATAAATTTTGTGATGAATTCTTCACAGCGAACTTACTTTTGCAATATAAAAATTCAGATTAGGGAATATTTACAAACAAAAGTGACTTGATATTGTGAAAATTACTCACATTTATATAAAGATTTCAGACTTGATCGGATTGACAAAACAATTTTACAAGCTTAAGGTCAAAAGATAGATTCAATTTCTTTAAAACGATCTGAGGTTTGATTACTTGAGTAACATATGATTTAAAGCAATATGCTATAATCGGTATAGTTGGATAGCTTGTTCAAGATCCTTCAAAAATATATGTAATTATTATTCATTTCCAGAGATGGCAGTAATCTAAAAATATGTTATTCCAATACTTAGCAAACTTGTTATAAAAATATGTTTGTGTTAATTTGGGCAAAGCATTTCATGCAAACGCACGTTTGTTGTCAGTAGCCCAAAATCGATTTTGACCGAACACTTTTCCGAATCAAAGAAAAATGTCATCGATTTATTGTTGTATATTTTTGCATATTTTGTTATAAATGCATATTTTTGTATTTTTTTCTATAAATGAATATTTTTGAAGTGCTTGCTATAAATGCATATTTTGGCATTTTTTGCTATAAATGCATGTTTTATTGTATATTTTGCGATTTTTTGTTCCACATTTTGAATATTTTAAATTTAATTGCATATTTTTGCATAATCTGTAAAAACTAAAACTATGCTTTAATTAAAAATAAATCAAAGAAAACATTTGTAACCCTAAACATAGCATTTAGTTTCCATTTGTTAGACATTTATGTTGAATTTTCATTTTTATACCAACAAGCGCGAGTAATAAATCGATTTTTATAAATCCAAAAATTGTACGTGCATATTTTTTAATTTTTAGTGGATATTTTTTAATTTTTAGTGCATATTATTTGGACTTTTGGACACACACTGAGATAATTAAACTTCAGGATATTAATGAAATAATTTCATAGATTCAATGAAGAATTTAATTTTAACCAAGAAAGTTTTCATTTATTTTTTTTTCATTAAATTTCATAGTTTCATAAAAAAAAACTCATTCGCGTTCATAAATTATCTCTTCATAAATTTAATGAACATTTTCTTTAGAGCTATGAAATCATTTCAAAGACTTAACTTTTTTTATTTTTTCATAAAATTTCATTAACTTTTATACATTTCAAACTTTAGTTCCTCAAGTGTTTCTCAATATTCTATAAAGTGATTTATTATTTTATTAATTTTGGACTTTTATGAAATTGTTTAAAGAACTATATAAAGCTGTTCATTGGCTTTCTTAATTGAAAAAACTTTTTAATACTAACAAATTTAAGGAAACTGTTTCATTAATTGTATAACGGCTTCACAATCAGAATGATTCATTAGTTTTGTGAAGATTTTCATTAATTATACAAACATTTCATAAACATTGACTTTAATGAAACCTGTTTCAGAGATTCTATGAAAAGTTTTAATGGACGAGTTTCACTGACAATTTTCATTAAAGCCTTAAATAAATTCGTTACTGAAGTGAAGATAATTCTTTCAGTGTATTTCGATTTAAATGCATATTTTAAGCCCATACTTTGGAGTTTTACTGCATATTTTAAGCGTGTAGTTTCCATATTTAGTTGCATGCAATTTGTTACCCAATTGATAACAAATATTTTTAATTTTGCAGCCGTATAACTTGAAGAAAAAAATTTTACTTCTAATCGGGTAAATAAAAGAATAAAGCGTTGATCTTTTTCCTTCAAAATTTGGGTAAAAATATTCAACCCCTTCTACATTCTCTGATGAGTTTCGGTGACGCGGAAATGAAACATGTAAGGACCTGTCAGTAGATAAAGTCTGCTTTAAGTTAGCGGACAGAAAACTATTTTGATTAATAAATAAACATTGCACGGTTTTTGTTTAACAAAAAAACAAATGGACTTGAACTTGAATAATCTTGCTCACATCATAATTTATGATAAAAGATCTAACAAAAAACTTTTGGTTTTAATTTTTTAACATTTAAAAATAAAACATTAAAAAAAGAAAACTTGTATTTCGTAGTAGTCAGAGTCTTATCATTAATATGACATAATTATTTTTTTTTTTTATCAAAATTAATAACAAATATTTTTTAATTTTGGATAAAATCTATCACTGTGCGAGCATTGGTTTTTATACTGAGAGAATTATCTGCATGATATTAATTAATTGTTGCTTAGATGCATGTAAGTTGCACCGCAACTCGTCCATTGCAACTATTCATTAAACTAAGGCAAGTTTTATTAAAACTTTCATTCGTTTCATAAAGTATATGATGGTTTTCATTAATTTTAAGAAATTTTTTGTTCACGTCATTAAGAAAAGTTTCATTAGTTCACTGAGCAGTTGCATTATTTTTCGTACACTGAGAATACTTTTTCATTCCACTGTGCATACAAAAACAAAAGAAATTCTCCAAAAAATGCAAAAATATTTAAATCATGAGTTTTAATATTTTTATTTTCATAAAAAATTACTCCCATTTAGTAATCGTTTTGCACATTTTTGTCCATCCATATCCATATTTTTTTCAATTAAACTTAATATTTGAAATTTTTTATATTATTTTCGTGTAATTGTTACGTTTTTTTTTGTATCCTTTTTATGTGTGCGTGTTTATTCAATATTAAACTTAAAAATAACAGAACAGTAACAATTGTAATCAAATTAAAATTGCAAAAGAAGTAGATAGAACAGCAACAACAACAACTAAAAGCAACAACTTCAACAGCAAACAACAACAACTACAAAAAAAAAAACAAAAGTATAGAATAAATCTAAACGTACTGCCCACAAGTACATACTTAACTTAATACCAAGAAAACTTAGAACAAAAATAAGTTTAATTTTACTACTCTTTAGGCAAAAAAATAAAAAAAAGAACTAACAATTTATTTTAAACTACTTATCCTATATAAAACAACAACAACTTACTTCTTCTACCAAACGTAAATTCTAACAACAACAAAAATTATTATGCAACCACCCAAAAACCAACCAACCATCCACCCACCCAACCCATTACCACTACCACCACCACTACTATAACAAATACTGCTACAACATACAACAACTACAACTATACCTATATTATAATTGCATCTGTATACAACAGACTCCACACTGCTGCTGATTTACGTTACTTGCATGATCTTAATACTCAAGTCTCACAAAAAGACGTTCGATTAGCGTGGCTCAACAACTCGATAAGGATGAATGTAATACCCATTTTATGGTATTCGATACATATTGGGGTCGTCCCGGTCATGGGGCACCAACACCCAATTGTATGACAAATAGAAAATTAAAATTGAACGATTTGCTTTATGGCTCACCAGGTTGTACCTCAGAGTAACTAAAGCAAATTATTGTGCAATTATGAAAATGTTAAGAAAAACAAAAGAAAAGTCAGAGAAAACTAATTGTCCTTACTAACACTAAGAAACTGAAATAGAAGAGGAACAAATTAATTAAATTTTATTAACAATTTTAGCATTTAAAAGGATCTCTGTAAAGATTTCATCTAGAGTTTGTTCTAAAGTTATAACAGACACAGAAAACTATTTTAATTGAGTTTAATTACTGTTATCATTTGCTAGACAAAAATTATCTAAACTTTCACCAACTTTCCAGGTAGCAAGATGGTAAAAAGTTTATACTCCTTTAATGGCAGAGGAAATAGTTTTAAATGGTTTTATCTCAATTTACATTTTATGTGTGTGTGAATTTGTTTGAATTTGTATTTTATTTATATTAGAAAATTATTTCAAATTATGATTGTTGCTATTTTTTGTTTTACTTAATATTAGTTGAAATTATATTAGTTGAAAATTAATTAAATTGTAAATATAATTGAATACAGAAAAATCAAAATAAAGAAATTTATAAAAAAAAAAATTTTATATACGACAACGAGGGGTATACTTGTTTTTTATTTCATTGTATGTAGTACTTACTAGACATATATCGCACACCCAGTTCAAAAGTGACTCAACTCCAAATTTTAATTTTTCGGTTTTATATGCTTAAATCAGAGCTGTAAATGAATCATTCTTTTTTGATTTCAACTCATAACGAATTTGAATTGAATTTTGAATTAATTCTTTTCACATAAAACAGAATTGAATGAAATTTGAATTAATTCAAATGAATTTGGGAAAAATACATTGGAATTCATTTCCAATTCAAATGAATTAGAAAAATTAATTGTAATTCAGTTTCAATTCAAATGAGTTTGGCAAAATGAATTGCAATTCATTTCCAATTCATTTGACTTGAATTGATTTTGAATTAATTCAAATGAATTAGAAAAATGAATTGTATTCAGTTTCAATTCATTTGAATTGAATTGATTTTGAATTAATTCAAATGAATTAGAAAAAAATTGCAATTCATATTAATGAAATGAAAAATGAATTGCAATTAATCAAAGTAAACATGGTATTTGGAGTTTGTTTCTTCAAGTATTACTTATTTTGATGAACTTGACTCCAAAACTGACACAGGTAGCATGTTTTTAGCAATAAACTTAAGGACAAGTAAGTAAAATGCTGATTGTTTGCTTGGAGCTGTTTTTTCGGCTTTCATCATCGACTCGTACTCAGCGTATATGTTTTTATGTTGCGTGCAAAGATGGCGAAGATTTGACGTCACATGCAATGTGCCTGACAACAACTTATCGCAATTGTTGCACTTTGCCATGACTTTTGCTTTATTACATTCACAAGAACTTTTCCATAAAAAATCAACAGCTATTTAAAAGTTTAATCGGTAAAGTTGTTTCAATTTAATATACAGTTAAATTAACAAAGAAATATATTTTTTAACTTTCTGTCTGTTATTCAACAAAAAAAATACACAAAAAAACGGACTTTCCGTAATAGTTAAAATATTCAGTTAAAATTTTCTATTTTGAGTATTGAGTATTGAAATAAACGAAAAAATCTTTTGTTTTTACGGATTTTGTCAATTAATATTCAACAGTTGAAAATAAACCAAAAAATACAATTGTTTTAAACGAAAAGTAAGTAGTCCTGTTTTTAACTGATTTTCAGTTAATTCAATGTGTATATTCAGTAGTCTTTACGGAAAAAATATTGTGAGTGTATGCTTACTTTAAGTCTTGCTACTCTAGAGAAATAATGTGATATTTAATTTAATAATTTATAATTCGTAATTTTCCAAGCAATTTTCAAACCTTTGTTGTAATTGAAAAGAAATGTTTAAAAATCAAACTCCTAGGCGAGCATTTATCCGATTCTGACGATGTTAGTTCCAATAATGAGTTGCTATCTGTCAGATCTGACAGAGCTCCACGTGAGGTTTGGGAGGAAGACGGTCCATCTTCATTTGTATCATCAGAATTAAACAATCGTTTTCGCGTTATTTGTAAAACGAAACATGGATCCATCAAATCATCATCATTTGAAAAATCACTTCCCGAAGACAATTTTGCACACAATAAACGATAAAGAAAACACAAGAACACACAGGAAACGTTGAGCAAAACAATTTGTCTGTCAATCAAATACAGCAAACTTGAATCAAAACCATGTGTTTGAAACAGCGGCAAGTCAACTTCAAGAGAAAACTTTTTATGAAAAAATGTTGCTGCATAGCTATTCTCTTTCTTACGAAATCACTCATTTGTTCTTATTGCATATTGCACTTTGACAACTCAAAGGCAAAGAAACAATAAAAATTCGCCATAATTTAAAAAAAAATCGATACATTAACAATTTTGAACCGATTTCAAAAAACAAGGTGTCACTATACGCATTATTAAATTTTCTTTAAAATAAAAATAAGAAAAAACTAGGTTTTCAAAGAATGTTTAGGAAAAATAAGCGTTAAAGGGAAAAAATTAAAAAAAAAAAATTGAAAGTTCGAAATATTTTGGATAATATTTTCACATTTGTTTATTAAAAATATAAACAGATATATATATATTTGTAAAGCTTAACAATTAATTTTTCTAAAACCGTTCAAAAATTTAAAATCGGCCTCGAGGTAATTAAGTTAAAAATATTTTTGTCCATAAAGTCCTGAAAAACGTTTTTTGTCGATAACTTCAGACTTTGAGGTTGTATTCAAAATTCTGAAAATTGAAAAGTGATTTACTCAACAAGTCCTACAGCCTACACTAGGTAATTTTACAATTTTTTTCACTGTAGCACCGTGTTATTAATCATATTTATAAAATTTTCTTAAATGTGATGAAGAGTTTCATTAAATTCAGTTGAATTAATTCAAAATCAATTCAGTTCAAATGAATTGAAAATGAATTGCAATTCATTTGAATTAATTCAAAATCAATTCAAATCAAATGAATTGGAAATGAATTGCAATTCATTTCGCCAAACTCATTTGAATTGAAAATTAATTCCAATTTATTTTTGCCAAATTCATTTGAATTAATTCCAATGTCATTCAATTCTTTTTTTATGTGAAAAGAATTCATTCAAAATTCAATTCAAATTCGTAATGAATTAAAATCAAAAAAGAATGATTCATTTACAGCTCTGGCATGCACAACTTGTTTATTTTTCAAAAATATGTCAACCTCCCCAAAAAAAACTTTCAACAAAATATTGCAACTCGACATATTTTTGCAGAAACTGTTGCTACTTGACTCATAAAAAACAAAAAAAATATTGATTACTGAGTTGGGCAGAGTTCGACTTTTTTCGAGACGCATGTGGGAGGTATTCCATATCTAATGGACTTGAGGCAGAAAAATATATATTTTTTTTTTAATACAAAAATTAAAACATTTTTGAGTGAACTTGAGGTAGAACAATATTCTAACTAAACATATGAAAATATAGATATTCTATCTCTTAAAAATAGTAACTCTATGATAAAAATATGGTAATAATATGGTTTTCAACTTATATAACAGGTTTTATTGTAATCGGAATGGGTGGAGAAAAATCGATGTGTTCATTTTTTATATGTTCTCAGTCACTAATTTAAACAAAAAAATGTTTATAAATTAAAAAATCAATAGGATTTTAGAAATTGCTTTCGGTACGTCAGGGTTTTGAGTACAACATTTTTAAAAGGTTTTGCCTTGGCAGCTTGCACCCCAAAAAAATCTATACCCCTACTGTAGATATGTTAGTAAATACATATTTCTAGCTTGACTACTTGTTTTTCATATTTGCCCCATTCCAAAAAGGACCTTCTTAGTGAATTAGCCCAAAAAACAACTACTAAACATTTCATAAATGATAGAGCGATTGTTTCAAAATTTAAAAGTACAAATTAATGAATTCTTACAATTATATGCGAAATTTTTTATATAGAACATAAAAAGCTTTTACCTTTACCTAATATTACAGTTTAGGAATCATTGAATATTTAAAAAAAGCTTTCTGTTAAGTTCATAACAGTATGTGGAACCAAACATTGCGTGATTCGAAAACAAACACAATACAATCAAAAGCAAATGCTTCCTTACCAAGGTTGCCAACTCTTGAATTTCAAAAATAGCTAGATTAAGTAGACAAAATGTCTAGAAATTGCTAAATTCGGAAAATAACATTAAAACATAATAATTTGAATGTAAATTATTAAGAATAATGAGTTTTAACAAAAGTACTATTTAAACTTAAATGTTTTTCTAACCTCTAAAATATTTTTCGTAAATTCTAATAAAAAGAACATAATTTTAAATCGAAAATTGAAAATGTTTTTAAAAAAAAATTTGAAAATCGTAAAAATGTTAGCACATTTGTATGAAATTAACTGCAAAACTGTGTAAGATAAAAAAATGGCTAGTGAATATTGAATGGCTTAATCTTCCGCCATTTTTGTATAAATAAATAAAAATAAAATGGCTAGATCTAGCCGGAAAATGGCTAAAATGGCAACCTTGTCCTTTACACCGATGATGACGACAAAGTATTTAGGTTAAAAATATACAAAAAAGTATTGAAAACTAAAAGAACAACAACAAATACATGTTGTGGATGATGTGACATATCACAATTACTACCACTACTAACAACAAACACTAACACAAACATTTCACTGCTGTTCGTACTGTTAAGGCTAAAAGAACCACAACAAGAACAAGAAGAATTCAATTTATTGTAAAGCTGTTGTATGCGTGTGTGTTTGTGTTAGTGTGTGCGTGTAGTGACAATGGGTTCTGCCAATGGTTATGCATTGCAGATGGATGAATGTTGATGGACCAACAACAAATGAATGATGGTGAAGGAAATATCGAAAAGAAAAATTTTTAAACTAACAAAAAAGAAAAGTGTAATATAGTGACGTTGCAGATGGCATAGAAAATTTACCCAAATAAAGTTAGTCAGTTTGTAAAGAGTTGAATTTCTTTTAGTTTCGAGTATATTCAAGTAAATAACTGTAGTAGTAGTAGTGGTAGTGAAGGTGTGTTGGAATTGTGTATAAAATTGTAAATTTATTTATTTTTAATACAAGTTTAAGAAACAAGGGAATACACACCAACAAAACCAAACAACTAAAAAACAAACTAACTAAATGCAAAAGTTAATAAAAAATTTTGTTTTGGGGAAGCGACTGTAGGAGCTGGTCATAAAACAAAAGGTGATGGAAATTAGTTTATTTTTTCATTTTGCTTTTTACTACTGCTGAGAGTAATAAATATGTATGTATGAGTAAAGAGTACATAAGTGATATTGTTAAGGGAATTCCTAAAGCAATATGTAGTTTTTTGTTCTTTTACAAATGCATAATATTTTATTTTGTTTTAAGCATATGAATATTTGTACACTCAAAAAAAAAAAAAAAAAAAAAAAAAATAGTCCATATGCCGGATGGAAAAAGTTTCTATATACGCATATACAACTTAATATCATTAGATATGCTTAGATGTGTGTAATATATGTTCATATCTTATACTTAGTTCATGAAATTTTTTTAATATGGCGTAATATATCATTATATATAATTCTATCGTATGTTATATATTAGTATATCTTGCATATCTGATCATATGATATATATATATATATATATATATATAGATCTATGTATATATGACCGTATATTCTACCATATATGATTGTATGCAAGTTTATATGGTACAATTAATCAAACATAATATAATATAAATATATATAGTAAAATTTAATGAAACAAATTCGACCACTTTTATATATTTTTCTAGCACAGTTTATAATTATGATATAAATGAGTTTTCAAATTTACTGCAAAAAAACATGAAAAACTACGGTTGTTGTTTCGTAATGATTATTAATATTTTTTATTAAACTACTAAAAACAACGTTATAATTATTAGGTTTTAACCAACCAATATATAGACTAAAGAAAAACAAAGGTACTCAATATCTGTTAAATTTTTTATGCCAACTGGTTTTAAGAAGACTAGTTTTTAGAGGTTTTTTAATGTATATTTTATAATATGTAACAAAAAAATTTTGTATTAATTATACAAAAAATATGCAGAACATACATTAAACAACACAAATAAACTTTAAAATTTAATTTAATTGTTTAAGAGCATGAACATTAATAAATTAAAAGTACCACTTTTAAAACCAGTTTAGGGGGTTTATCGCGTAAAAATATTTCGAATTCATAAATTTTGCACATATTGTAATAAAAATTCTGAATAAAAATTTTGATTTTTGTGAGATTTTATTTGTTCGGTTTTAGATCATGACAAATTTTTCTCTAAATTAACAGAAAAATTATAATTTTATATGATAATTTACTTTGACTATTAGAATAAAACACAGAAAAAGTTATTAGACACTAGCATGAATGGAATGGATTTTCTGACCCACTACGGTCTTCATCAACATTCTTCGTGCCATTTAGTGTTAATCGTTAATATCATCTATTTAACTCACACGTTGAAGAAATTGGGTAACGTTAAATCCCACATTACTCTGTGTGTTGAGTTAGATTGAAATTTACCACAAACCATTTATATTTATAGTGTGTTTGTTTTTTCTCTAGTCATTATCATAGTTGCCAGTTTAACTTTCAGTTAAAACTTTAAATGGCAGTTCTTTTCTCTAATGCCATTATATACTATCCTTCTACATTGGCAAAGCATATCAACAAACATTAAAGATTTTTTATTAATACATATGACGAACAAATAAAATCTCACACATAAATTTATAGATCAACGATAAAATTCACTATTAAATTTTGATTTTTTTCATCTTTTATGGTACTATGGTACAATACATATAAAAAATAAATAAAGTAATATTTGTGGTAAAGATATTTGTTTTACGAAAGGTTTAAGATTTCCGTATTCGAAAATTTATTTTCGACTCGAGTTACGCGGTAACCTCCAGGTTTTATACAAATGAAACACCGAACTCTTATAATATGCGAAATGTATTCTAAATTTAGAATTTTAAAAATTAAATTGGTTTAAATAAAATAACGTCCTATGAAATAAATTTGAATGGTTTCGACAGAATTCCACCCAATCCTTGTTCTGGGTGTAGAATATATTAGTTCTAGTGTCGTTATATGACGCTATGATAATAAGTAGGGCAACAACACAACAGCTCTAAAGACAATATTTTATTTTTAAACCCGAAAAACAGTAACTTAAGGCGTTTTAAACATAAAAAATAAGCTCTTAAATTCAAAAATTTCATAACTTTGTATTAAAATTGTTACTTAAACTAAAATTTGTGCCTTAGAATTTCGTCAGTCAAATATAGATGCAAAAGAGAACTTGTTTTCCTAAGTTTCAATGTTCGAATTTGTTTACAAAAAATATTTTTTTGGTAAACCAACAACATGTAACATGAAATTTTCAACTTTCAATTAAAAAAATATTTAAAAATAACGATAGCTAAAAATATTGCACAAAATCTAAAATAGTCAAGTCAAAAAGTAGCTAATATTCACAAAATAACCTAAAATACGCAAGTATCACAAAATATGTTCAAAAAGCTCTAACGAATATAACATTTTCACAGAACTTGTATTTAGACAACAATGTTCTATACTTTTAAATAAAAAACAAGCTCTTGCTTAATTTTGGTTGCCCTAAGGGACAAAATTTTATTAAAAAATTAAACAGAAATATATTTGGGAATTTTGGGGATTCATTTTGTAATAAGTGGATATGCACAATTCACTAACATAAGAAAAAACTTGTTCTCTTAATCAACATTCGAATATTGCTTATAAAAATACAAAAATTTAGCATAGTTTCAGGCTGCATGTTTAATAAATAATAGAGTATTGTGCGCCCCTGTAGCCTAGTTGGTAGCGTACTGGCTTATCAGTGCGGGGGTCGTGGGTTCGATTCCCACCAGAGGCACTGGTCTGTTTTCGCTACAACGCGCCGAAAGCCATAGTAGCTAGTGCTCGGTTAGGGAAATAGGATATAATTTGTAATTATATGATTATTAATTAATAAAAAAAAAAAAAAAATAGAGATGAACGATGTAGTGATTTTTCAGTAACGCCGTTCTCAGTGAACGTGATATTCAATTCGCTGTGCTTTTAAACAGTTCACGGGTTTTAAATAAGAAAAAATAAGCAATTTGATAGAAGGAGGCGATTTTCTAAAATACTAAACAACATTTGTGACCGGCAACTGAAACATGATAGAAAGAATCATTTATATCATACATGAGACTAGTTAATTGAATGGACTAATTAATTGATGATTTCATTACAATTTCATTGATATCAATTGCAATGAATCATTGATTTGATTTCATTGACTAATGATAATGATTTCAAATTTCATTACAATTAGTAACGAATTAATTAAAGGAAGCAAATTGCAATTGACTGAATGCAAATATGCTAGGTCTGGGAAAGATTCCGATAGATTAATTTTTTATGAAAAAACAATTATTTGTTTACCCAAAAACGTACGTGAAAATAAAAATTTAATCACTCCGATAATAGAATGGAACATTGGTCCAAAATGGAACGATATGGAACGACTGGAATCTGAACACTGTACACATTTGTGTTGCCGTACGTGAAAATAAAAATTTAATCCCTCCGATAATGGAATCTAACATTGTTCCAAAATGTAATAATAAATGTTCCAAAATGTAATAATGCTAATGATATTTCAATGCTAATGAAAACATCCCAAGAATGATTTATATTTTGTAAAAGTGTGTAAACAAGTAAATAAAGGCTGTTTAAGTTGGCAACACTTTTTTAACTGGCGGCCATTTTGTCAGCTGTCAAGTGATTTATGTTTAGTTTGGTTTGGCTTTCCAACATGAATAGACTGACACCTGAACAACGTTTTCAAATTGTGCAAATTTATTTTGAAAATCATGGTTCTGTTCAAAATACTTTTCGCTCACGAATTTTGTGAATTTTGTTTAGCGATGAAGCTCACTTTAGGTTAAATGGATACGTCAATAAACAAAACTGACGAATTTGGAGGGATAATAATCCTCAAGTGTATGTTGAGACACCGTTACATCCAGAAAATCTGACTGTTTTTGTAATGGGCTGGTGGAATCATTGGTCCGTACTTCTTTAAAAACGACGCTGGTCAGAACGTTGCAGTCACTGATGACCACTAAAGAACCATGATTACTGACTTTTTCGTTCTTCAATTGAACAACCATGATGTGCAGGAGCTGTGTTTTCAACAAGACAACGCAGCATGTCACACAGCTCGTGCCGTGCCACAATTGATTTATTAAAGGAAAAGTTTGGTAATCGCATAGTTTCACGTTTCGGACCCGTGAATTATGTGAAGTCGCTAGTCTACGCCGACAAGCCCGAAACGATTGACCACTAGGAGGAGAACATTTGCCACGTTATTGCCAATATACGGCCACAAATGTTGGAAAAATTCATCGAAAATTGGACCAGATTAGACTACGTACGAGCCAGCCGTGGCGGTCATATGGCAGAAGTCATATTTTAATTATAATGCCAGAACATTATCTTTCGAATAAGGTGAATTGCATGTCAATTTAAAAAATTCATCTTTGTTTTATTCCATTTCAAGTTTCTATACCTCTATAAAAACACCCTTTATTAGCCGGATTCATGTAATTTTGTATATACTGTAAACATTGCAGTATTTATCACATTAGGGTCGTAAATGTGTTACCAACCCTGGAAAGTTTTTTCTTTGCAATTTGTTTTGTAATTTTCTTACTATGTTCCAAACATTAAAAAAAGAAATAAAAAATTAATTGTTTTGATTTGTTTATTATGGAATATTATATATTATATATAAAGAAATAAATTTGTGAAGAAATAAATCGTGATATTTAAGATCAAACTAACAAATTATATATAAAATGCGCCACCAATTGTTATGGTATGTACCTGCAAAAACACATCGGATACTTATTAGGGTAGCCAATTGGGATTTTTTCGGCATTTCGGGATTGTTTGAAATCCCGAGTTTGTTGTCAGCACGAATATGTTTTCTCTGTGCAGCTTTAGTAGCAAGCTAGTCGGAGTTCGCCATATAAAAATCATTTGTTTGTAAGGGAATCTTTTTTGGCTTATAAACCTGCTTGCAAGTTTTTTTTTTTTTTTTTTTTTTTATAAAATGTTTGTTTTTTAAAAAAAATTATACTAAAATAATTTACATAAAATACAAACATTTACTGCAACTAGCTTAGAGCTAACAGCAGTTTGATTGTATATGAGAAGTTTGTTATGTGTTGTAAGAACAGACCTTCTCCCTATAAGCCAATTTAGTTTATGAAACCTTATTTTTAACTCTTCTCTTTTTGTTTTTACGTGTTCATTCCATTTTAGTTTCGAATCTAAGGTCATACCCAGGTATTTGGCCTTATTAGAACGGGGAATTTCGTTGTTATCAATATATATAGGTATACTATTTATTTTTTTGTTTGTAAAATCTACATGTATAGACTTTGTGTTATTAAGTTTAATTCGCCATTTTTTGGACCATGAAATCAATTTATTTACACCAGATTGAACGTTTTGGAAAGACTCTGTTATTGTTTTTCCAATCGATAGAATTGCTGTATCGTCTGCAAAGGTAGCCGTTACACAATGTGGATGAGTTGGTAAATCACTTGTAAAAATCAGGTACTAAAGGGGGCCTAAAATACTGCCCTGAGGGATACCTGCATTTATCTTTCTAAGATTAGAATATTCATTTACATGTTTGATTCTAAAATATCTGTTTTGTAAATATGATTGCAGTAAGTTATAGAAACTTGTTGGAAATATTTGTTTAAGTTTTTGAAGTAATCCATTATGCCAGACTTTATCGAAAGCTTGTGACACATCTAGGAAAACGGCCGAACAGATTTTCCTTTCTTCTAATGCTTTTTCAATGACGTTGGTTATTCTATGCACTTGGTCGATTGTTGAATGATTGTTTCTAAATCCAAAATTGATGGTTTGGAATAATGTTTTTAGCTTCGATGATTGTTTTTAAACGTTTAATAATTAATGTTTCGTATACTTTTGATAACATCGGTAACAAAGATATTGGCTTGTATGATGTAATTTCATTTTCTGGTTTAAAGGGTTTAGGGATCATAATAATTTGAGCTATTTTCCAATAACTCGGAACATGATGTAGACGAAATGATGCATTTATTATTTGCGTTAATTTAAAAGTTATATTTAAAGGAAGGTGCTTTAATACTTCTGTTGTTATTAAATCAAAGCCAGGTGACTTTTTTAATTTCAGATCTTTTTTTAACAGAAAATCAACTTCAGAAAGAGTGACTTTTAGTATTTCTGTTTCATTAATTTCAATAGCTTGCAGGTAAGCAACGTTTTTCACTGCCACTGTTACCAGTGATTTTTCAATAACTGTGATTAAATCACCAGCATTAAAAACTCGCTCATCTCCAATAAATAATATTCGATCGTTAGTGGATTCAAACAATTGAACATGAACATAAATCTGTCTTCATTTCCACATTTTTATTAACATTAAAAATGGCTGCGGTAAAGACAAAACAAAACAAAGGAGATAAATGTGAATATGAATACATTACACCAATTGAAAACGGAAAGTGTCGGAAATAAGAGCTTTTATGCAACAGTATGTGTAAATTTCCTGTTTTTTTTTTAAGTTTGTTTAATATTCCACATTGTATCGCCATAATTCATTCATACATGTTACACATACATAGCAGTTTTACCGCATAATACTCATCCTATATATAACTTTAAAAATATTAGTTTATCAGGTATAAAAAACTAAAAGACCTGTCTACAATCTAGGTATGTGATATAAAGATATAAAGATTGTTTTAGATTTACAACAGAAAAAAAAAGAAGAAAAGTGAACTGTGGGAACAAGGTGTAAAATCTAGTTGTTTTCTTAGTCATGTTATCATGTTACAATGTAGAACAAATGAAATAGATTTAATCCAGGTATTGTTGTGTGAATATTAAATGTATAAAGGCCGGCAACTATACCAATGATTATGACTGAGATTTTTATACAATACAGCTGTGAGTATAAAAATAGCAACATTTTTGAAAATTTTCATTCTATCTACATAATCAATAGAAGCAGAACCGTTATATTTACAGCTGATAAATGTGCAACATCAACTTGGCGAAGTTAACCCATAAGTGGGGCAGTTTAGCCGACTTGAGTTACTTTGGAAATCTTAAAAAAAAAAATATAATAAATAAAGATAATTTATGTTTTAAACATACAAATTAAAGTTAAATGTGTAGAATTTTAGATAAAAATATTTTTTTTTTTTTAAATTGTTTTGACTAACTACAGGTCTTTTAAAAAAATTGGCGAATGCTCCCCCTTCTACACTACAGCTATATTTAACAATAAATTTATTAGAGTGGGACAGATATCGAAAAATTGTGATTCTTAGCATGATTCTTAATGAATATATTTCTAAAGAAAAAATTTGAGAATATTTTTCTGTTCATCATATTTATGAAACATTTTCATCTTCATTGTTATTTTAATTGATTTCCAAAGCTAGTAAGCTCTTTAAATAGTCTTCAAGATCAATACATTTAAGGATAATATTGAATCTTTCATTCAATATTCAAATAATTTTTTTATAATTATTTTAAAACATTTTTGGTAGGAAGATATTCGCACACTCAGTTCAAAAGTGACTCAACTGAAAATTTTAAATTGTTTGAGATAGGCGTGGTAGAGAAGATTAAGCATACTTTTCTAAAAATCATAACTACATTGTAAATTTTTTATTGAATTAGACTGCGCAGTTTCTGGTAACACAACCTTCATCAATAATCCTTTTTGACAATACTGTAATTATTTGTTATGGTTTTTATTGTTTGATTGCATCTATATGAAATTTTTATTTATTAAATGCAATCCTGACCGTGGCTTGAACCTGCTTTCTTTGCCACATGCACATCGCACTACACTTTAGACAGAGGCTCTAACCACTTGATCTAAATTCAGGTCGATTTTTGCTGTGGCTTAAAACCAGTTTCAATTACACGGGGTCGATTTTACATTTAATTGTAATTGCAGAAGATAGCTAAGACAAACACCACAACAATTCACAATTGTTAGAAAATCATATGTAATCTAATTTCCACTATTTCCCACATTTTGTGAGTTGGCGACAACTATGATGTATTTTTTGTACATACGGTAGTTTGGCTATTCACGTAGTTAGGGAAGAGTTGCCAGGGAGCAAATTTTTGATATATTTTATTGGGGATTTTTGAATTTTTATTCATCGTCTGCTTAGACAATGTGCAATTAATACTATAATTAATATGCACATATTTTAATTTTTCGGTTTTATATGCTTAAACTATGCAGAATATACTTGTTTATCTATAAAAAAATATCAGTGTATTTTGTTTTTGTTAACTGTTGCTAAAAAACAGTTATGTCTTCCTTTTTTATGTTTCAATTGGTATGAAGTTGCAAATATTTTTTTTCGATTTCTGAAAAATGAAAAATTTTGAGTTGAGTCACTTTTGTACTAGGTGTGCGATATGCTGGTTTGCCAGTATGCATTTTCAGTAAATTTGATAGCCTGGTCGTACTCTCTAGTGGTGGTAAATTTAATTGCAATAGAACCGTTAAAGCTTTGTACGCACTTAAAGGGTTAATATTTTTAAAAACTCAATTTTTATGTATTAACAAAAAAATTGAGTTATTAAAAAATTGCAAATAATTAAAAAATTTTGCCAAGCGGCAACTAATGAATGTGAATAAAGCGCATCTTAATGTGATAATTACTTGTGAAAAAGAGATAACAATTAGATTAAAAAGGAAGCATTCTAGTTGAAAAATAAATTATTCATATGTATTAGTTAACTCTGTTGTGATTGACAAAACTCTAATTAGCCGCACTATTCGTTGTGTCGACCGTGGCTCAACTCGCTAAGAGGTGATGGCTGATGTATGGCTGTGGGTTTGAAACTCACTACGAGACAAAGTATAAAGTTTTTCATATAGAGCAATTTAACAATAAAAAAACTTTTTTTCAATTGACACATAAATTAACCACTGACGGGTCCTTGGAGGGGACAAAACTGCTGCAGTATGGCATATCATATAAATTGTGTCCGTTAAATGTTCCAATAAAAATATTTTCTTTTTCTTCTTCTTGTCAAAAAACTTACTAAAATTTGATTGTTGTTTTCGCACAATTTTTAAGAATTTTTTAAAAATGTTGGCATATTTAGACAGTTTTTGAAAATTGTTATTTGGCAACTCTAATCGCTCAAATATTCAAAACAAAAACGGATCAAAAAGTACATGTTGAATGAACAGTTTTTCTATTTTTAAAATTTTTGTTTTATGTCTTTATCTGTAGCAATAAATTGCGTATTACGCCTGTCTTCCTTATATTTTAAAATATTTTTTTGGAAAAGTGCTTTCAAAAAAGCGAAAAATAGGTTTTTTCCAAATCAATTTATGGCAACATTGGAATAACAAATTTAAAAATTTTTGTAGACAAGACTTTAAATTTTATTATGCTTTATACTGCTTTGTTATATCACCTTCCTATCAAAAGTCACAGGCTCTCTGTGTGTATTTAAAGACACGTTGGTACAAAATGGGTTATTTAAACTTGAGAATGGTGTCTCTTAAAATACATCGATCCATTAAAACTTTTCGTTTAACTAATGCAAGTTTTCATACAATGTTATGAACAACGTTATTCCATATATTTTGTTAGAATAGTTATTGTTCTACCTCTAGTCCAAAATCTAATATAATATTGTCATATTCGTCTGTAATTGTTGCTTTCAAAAATATTGATAATTTTCAGGAGAGACAATAGAATTGTTTCCTGGACATCACCCAATTAATCAGTTCTCCGCATTAAGAAAATTATGACTAGCTTAACTCAAAACTAGCTTAATTCAATACAGGAGAACTGCATTTAGAATACTATGTAGGCAAATACCACAGCAAATGTAGTTAAAAACAAATAAAATTTCACTTAAAGAAATTACGACTTACATTTCAGTAAATTCAACTAACAATGGTATTGTTTTTTAACTGTTCAAAAAATGAATCACAATAGTAGTAAACATTAACCACATGTTAGTAAAAAATAAACAAACATTTATTGTTTTTAATTTTTTCAAATAACAAAAAACAACTGTAAAAAATTAATGTAAAATCATAAAACAGTCATTTGATGTGGTTTGTTTTTTTAAATGAACTACAAGGTTAGTAAAAAAATAAATGAGTGTGTCTGATTTGCTTTTGTTGCTTATTCAAATAGTGTTACTTTTATGACTCGAGTTACCAAATCAGACAGTTCTTGCATATGAAGTAGCCAAAGTTATCGTAGAGTTTATTTTGTCTCCAGTATGTTATGTATCCGTTTGAGTTAAGCCAGTCACAGTTTTCTTAATGCGGACAACTAATGAATGGGGTGATGTCCAGCCAACAATTGTATTGTGTATCATGAAAATAATACAAGTTTTAGATAAAATATGTATATATATTGTAACTCAGTATTTAAAATGTATCGAAATCGTATCAAAAAAGAATAATTCTTCTGTAAAATTTAGTCGATATCGACTTCGATCGACCGAAAATTACAGTGTTTTCATATAAAATTTGCATGAGATATAATTGATGAGATATAATCAAAACATAGATTAGTTAGTGATTCGATATTTGTTCAAAATATTGAACTTTTTTCGCTATAAATAAAAAGCGTATAAAGTATAAATAAAAACGAATATAAATTGTATACTTTTCCTTTTATTCGTTTTCATAATTGTATTTTTAATTTTGTTTGCCAATTTTGAAGAGTGGTCATCATGATATTGATAATTTGAGACCAATTACGATTTTACCTGCAATGTCAAAAATTGTTGAGATTATAATGAAAACGCAAATTTTGTCTCATTGCGAAAATTTTTCACTTATTCATCCTAATCAATATGCATTTAGGAAAAATAGAAATACCACGTCATTGCTTCTCTCTCTTACTGACACTATAAGGAGAAAGCTCGATAATCATGAACATTGTACTATGGTTTCTCTTGATTTAACCAAAGCGTTTGATCGAATCAACCATAATATTCTTATAGCCAAGCTTCAGGAACATTTTAATTTTTCTAGATCTGCATGTAGGTTAGTTTATTCTTATCTGTTGGAACGATCTCAGTTTGTTTCACTATGTGGTTCGAATTCTGCTATAGGTGCAGTTACCTCTGGTGTGCCTCAGGGTTCCGTACTGGGACCCATTTTATTTCTTATTTACTTAAATGATTGTTTTTCCCTAATGGACAATAATTTTTGTCAGTCATATGTATTTGCTGATGATATATTGCTATTGTATTCTACCGATTACTGTCAAATTGACCACTTTGAGACTTACATTAATAACCATCTTGGTTCCATATCCAATTGGATGTCTCTCAATTGTCTTGAGATTAATTCTTCTAAAACTAAAGCTTTATCTTTTCATTTGCGGAACCAAAATGGTATTTATCCTAGAATATGTATAAATGGACAGGTGATTGACTATTTAGATTCTCTTAGATGTCTCGGTGTTATTTTGGATTCAACTTTAAATTTTGACAATCACATAAATCATATTTCTAATCAAGTTTGTTTTACTTTAAGAAGATTATACTCTTTAAAACCATATACACCTAGACATGTAAGATATCGTTTAGCTCATTCCCTGATTATGTCCCGATTTAACTATGGCCTGGAGGTTTTTTCTGGGTCTTGGTTGTATAACGTTGATATTCTCGGGGGAATTGTTAGAAAAGTCGTTCGTTATGTTTTTAGTGTGAGGGTTCATGAACATGATCGTGTAAGGGAACTTGTTCCCGAATTTTTGAAATGCGTTTTCGACAATTATTTACAATTACGTATTTTACTTCATTTCTATAAAATTATAAAATTACAACAACCGGAGCCTCTAGTGAATGAATTTTCATTTATAAATTCAACGCGGAATGTTCAGATCAAAGTTCCTATTAGACATCTTGCAATATTTGATCACTCGTTTTTGGTACGCGTCTATCAAGTTTGGAACCATCTGCCAAGTAATCTTAAACTGTTTTCCTATTCCTTTTTGACATATAAACGTAAACTACTTGATTACTTTAACGGAATTATGCCTTAATTTATCTGCAAAAAACCATTATATATTTTTCGTCCTTGCTATAGGTACTGATTTACATATTTTTTTTCTCATTGTTCATATGGCTGGGGGCCACTTATAGACCGAATATTAGAATATTTGTATAAGTATTTAAATTTAAGTTGTATTATCAATGTACATAGTAAGTTAACTAACAATACATAAATAATTGGCCATGAGGGCTTTCTTTGTATTGATATTAATAAATAAAATAAAATAAAAAAAAATAAATTGAATTTACTTCATTTGAATTCAAACCAATTAAGATTTTTTTTCAACATCCGCCACGATTCGAACCAATAATCTTTTGTTTACAAGTCCATCGCTTTACCAACTGAGTCAAACACATTGATACACTCACAAGAACTTTTCCAAAAATGTTCGACAGTTATTTAAGAATTTAATCGGTAAAGTTGTTTCAATGGACTATAGAGTTGAATTACTAAATAAATATATTTTTTAACTTTCTGTCTGTTATTCAATAAACCAAATAAACAAAAAAAACGGACTTTCATTAAGAGTTAAAATATTAAGTTACAATTTTCTATTTAATACAAAAAGTTGTTAAATTAAATTGAGTATTGAAATAAACGAAAACAATCTATTGTTTTTACCGATTTTGTCAATTAATTTTTAAACAGTTGAAAACAAACTCAAAAATACAATTGTTTTAAACGAAAAGTAAGTAGTATTTTTTTCTAACTGATTTTCAGTTAATTTAATGTATATATTCAGTAGTAAACTGAATAAAATTTGTGTTACTATTTTTTTGCTCATTACTGTTTTTTATACACCATAGAGTAGGATTAGCATTAAACTAGAAAGTTCATATGTAAATTATTATATACTTTGAACAAAAATATATCACGTATTTTTATCTAAAACCTCAGACTGATGTGACACGACAGTTTTAACAAAGACAAAAAGATAACAAAAATCTTATTTAAAAATTCTAAATTAGGTAAAACAACGTTGGCATGTTACTTATAAATTGTGGGCCAAAACTATGGTATGAATTGGGGCGTTCGCTCACTTATACTCACGAATTATACATTCATGGTATATTACACTGGGCAACAAGAAAAATCAGCCTCAATTGTGTCACTGGAAAATGCAAGTAGACCATTAATCGCCAAAGGGGTTCTAGCAAAATTAGTCCGAATTTCTTTTTTTACGGCCTCTTGAAGTTACGATATTTTTGAGCATTTTTCCACTATGAGCGAAAATCAAAATAAAATTGAAATATATAATGTTGGAATGTAATTGTGTGTACTTATTTTTCCACTGAACTCAATGTCGAAATATATATTTTTTAAATATTTCAATATATAGTAGGCGAAATAGGCGTGGTCAAATACAAAGAAATCTTCGGTATTTGGTAGACATACATCTTTTTCGTACACTTAAATAAAAAATCTGTAAAAGTTACAGAAAACACTGTAAATCGTTTTACTAATTTAGCAAAATATGACTGTAAATTTTTAGTAAAGTAAAAGTAGTAAAAAAATTTTTAAAAGTTGCTAAAACCTAATAAAATTTTGGTAAACTTTTAATGGAAATCGATTTGGTGAAATCAAACAAATTTTTTACTAAACATTTGTGAAACTAATTTAGTATAAATTATAGTAAAAATTACTAATATTTAGTAAAACTGTTGCAAAATAAAAATGGAAATAAAACTTCTGAAATCAACAAAAACTTTACTTAATATTAGTATTTCGGTTTACTAATATTTAGTAAAATTTCTGGTTGATTTCAGAAGTTTTATATCCATTAAAATGAAATTCGAACTAACTTTAAAAAACCCTTTTTCGTTTTTTTTTTTATCCAATTCTTAACTTTCATTTCACATTGGAACTATTGAGGCTGCTGGCGATGACCCAAAATTTGTTGCACAGTGTTATTTAAGTTAACTTTACATCAATAGAACACTGCATACATAGAGGAAGACTCGCACACACATGTTTCGAAATACGTTCTCGTACAAATACAACGTGAAAGTCACGTTCCTGTCATTTGTAACAAGAGATCACCTGATAAGTTTTGTATTTTATGGCATTTCTAAAAGCAAAAAAAAAAATACGAAACTCAAGACAATAAGGCAGGTTATATTATAGGTAAAGGCTTGCAGGTTGTCAGTGCTTGCAGGTTGTCAACCCCACTGTATTTCGGCATTCCAGCGGTGTAATGCCCTAAAATTTGACTGGAATCGACGTTTTAATCCACTTCCGGATCAGATGAGCGCAATTACACTTTAACTTGTTTATTAAAACGTTCTACGATATGTACACCTACAATAGTCAAATGAAAATTTTTTTCCCACTGGTGCTGTTGCACATTACATAAATCCTAAACTTGACTCGTAGCTTATTCATTTCAGTCGGTACGGTGATAGGTTACCTTCGTCAAGTTATTCGCCACGTCACAATCTGTTCCAAAGGAAGCAATTGCCACCTCCTATGACAAGCCCATGTTAAAAGTACCGCTCACTTGTATATATCAGAACTGAAACTAGGACATGTTCATACACATAGTTCTAGTCATGTGACCATACTAGTGACTAGGTGACCAGTCAAAAGAAAAACGTTAAATATTGAAAAAAAAACGCTAAAATTAACAAAAATGCCAAAATATAAAAAACTCCAAAAAAATTTGCAAGTTTGATATAATTTTTAATAAAAATAAAAATTATGTTTTTTTGACCTTTAATTGTGCAATGAAAATAAAAAAATTTGCCAAAATTGAATAAATCGCTAGACTTGGGCAATCTAGTTCAATTGAGTAAGCGCTCTTTCTGGTTCAATCGATCTTTGACAATTTCGCTCAATCGTTCTTTAAATAGTTTTTTTTTGATAATTTCTAAGCAAATTATTCATATTTCTAAGCGAATTATTCTTTTTAACATTAAAAAAAATTTAGCTGGCAACATTAAAAACGAAAACAAAATTAAACACAAAAGCAACATAAAGAAAAGAAATATTACTCAAATGACAAAGAAGAACAAAAGAGCGAAAGACTTAAAAGTTCTGAAGATTGCGAACTAGTTCACAAGTTCAAAGTAAAGACTAGTTCAATTGAACTAGGTCGCTCACGAAATACATAACTCGGTTACAAAAATCACAAAGTAATGTGTCTAAATAAAGATTTTCGAAAATATAGTTAAAATATTACTTTACGTTTATATTTTATGCATTATATAATTGAAGAGCTTATTGTAAAAACTTGATAAGCCACATTTACTGTTTTATGGATTTTCGCTGTTTTCTAGGCATCCATTGATTAATATTTGATAGAAGTCTTGCTTAAACACTTACTGCAAGTACCTAGAGTATAAAGGTCCTGCAAAAGTCATATCGATTGCATTATGTTAACCTTTAAAGACGAAAACAAACTAAAAATAAAATGTGGCTTATCAAGTTTTTACAATAAGCCCTTCAATTGATGATCGGTAAGTCATTGTAGTTTGTTCTAAAACTTGATGTCAAATATCCAAGAAGCCAAGAATGAAAAGCAGCAATTCACGTGAAATGTGCCAATATTCGCTTCAGTGTCTACATATGGCCGAACTGTAATTCCGATTATGACTTGATCCATACCATTTACAAATTAAAATTTTATGCCGATTTGCACAAATTTTGTTATGTTCGCAACCACCAAATGCAAATAATATTTAATAATTTTTTTAAATTTTCGAAATCAAGTGTTATACTTGCAGTTTTCTACATATTTAGAAAGTTTTTAGGGTATGGCAACCCTAAATCCTTTTTTAAGGGGTCGATTTTAGGTTCTTTTGAAAATTGGCAATGAAACTTTTATTTTTTTGCAATTTCAAATTATTTCTCAGGATTGTGAATTGATATTTTCTCTAGCCAATCTATGAATATGATAACAATACGTTGATTTTAGGATGAGTTATGGTAAAAAAAAAAAAAAACTAAGGGGTGACAACCTGCAATCCTTTTCCCTACATAAATAAAAAAATATTGTTTCTTCTGAGGATGTTACTATAAATTTTAAAAGCAAACATTAAGGAGAATTATTGATATAAAATGTATGTACCTATATCGTAAAAGAAAAATGTATTTGCGTAACAAACAAAAGCCTCATTTCATTTTTAAATTTTAAAAAAGTTAACACTTAAGGCAATATTGGCTGTCAAATCAATCAATGACAGTAGAAATAATAAACAGAAAATAACATTTTTTAAACTTAAGGAAAAAAAATGTCGCTTTTTTTAAATCAAACTTGCACATCATTGGTTTTAAGCATGCATCATGACCAGCTATTTTTGTTTATGGTTTTTATAGTTTGTAAGGAAATGTTCGCTAATGTGGGCTATTTGTTAAAGTGAGCCATTCGTTTTTCAATGCTGTTGTATGGAAATACACAATTTGAATAAAAACAATGTATATCATACAAAATAATATATAAGGGAATGCTCTATAATGTGTTCCTTCATGTGGTTTTTGGGCTATATAAAAAAAAAACTAACAAGGAGAGTCTCCCCAATGGGGTTTCTCCGATCGTAATGAAAATCGGATATGTGATAAAGGAGAAAAAATAAATGACACATATTTTTTTTGACGTTCCAATCTCACTTCAAAATTATTACTTTTTTGTATGGAAACATGTCTGAAATGAAAGAAATTCAGACTTATGTGAAAGCAGCATTAAAGTTATAATATATGCAGGTGGAAAAAGTTCCTTGAGAAAAGTCGCATAAAAGACGAATGTCAGAAAAAGCTTAGACACACCCTCACCCTTAGCAACTACAGTTCATTAAGAAAAAGATAGTTTAAATGTCACTTATAACAAATTTTTTTCAATAACTAAAATACTTGAAAGAGAGTTACATAGTGAAACTTTCTGGATCGATAGAAAATATTTAAACTTTTTCTGTCTTTTCTTTCTATATGGAGTTGACTGTTAAAAATTCAAAACTAGTTCTGATTTTTTTTAAAAACATGTTTTTTTTTTCAAATCCCACATAAAATAATCTATTAAGCGGATTTCTTGCTTTAACAAATTAAATTGAATTATTATAAATAATGGGTGTCCCAAGAAGAACGCAATTTTTAAATCTGGCAACATTCGAAGTGTCATTGTTTGACATTTGAACAATTGTTATTGTTTGCTAGTAGAAGGTACGAGGTTAGTAAAAATGGAGCGCTACACAGCGAAGGGAGTTCGTTAATTGGGTATTGGAGAGACAACATGAAAATGCTGATTTTGCCGATAAAATTATCTTCAGTGACGAGGCCCATTTTCATCTTGATGGCTTCGTCAATAGGCAGAATTGTCGCATTTGGGGTGAGGAAAATCCTCGAGTGATTCACGAGAAGCAAATGCATCCTGAACGTGTCACTGTGTGGTGTGGTTTTTGGGCTGGAGGAATCATTGGACCTTTTTTTATGAAAATGAGGCAGGTCAAGCGCAAACAGTCAATGGTGTTCGGTATCGTGAAATTATAACCAGTTTTCTCTTGCCTAGAATTGAAGAAATGAATGTGGAGGGCATGTGGTTCCAACAAGACGGCGCCACATGTCATACAGCCAGAGAAACAATTCAATTGCTGCATCAGTCATTTCCCGGTCGTGTTATTTCGCGTTTTGGAGATCAGAATTGGCCGCCTAGATCGTGCGATTTAACACCATTAGATTTTTTTCTTTGGGGTTTTTGAAGTCGATGGTTTACGCGAATAAGCCGACGACGACTCAAGCCTTAAAAGAGGAAATTGGACGCTGCATTAATGAAATACCGCAGCATTCATGCAAAACGGTCATTGAAAATTTCATTAAAAGATCGCGTGCATTCCAGCAAAGCCGCGGCGGCCATCTGCACGATATATTGTTCCATACATAACCTCATTCTGTCTACTTTACGATATAATAAAGTTTCACGATTTTTTTTTAAATATCTGTGTTTTATTTAAAATTTAAAAATTGCGCTCTTCTTGGGACACCCTTTACTACACTAAAAATTATCTCAAATTTTGTCCATGAGTGCTTCTCGTACCTTTTAAAAATATTGTTAAAATTGTGGAAATTAAAGTTGTTCTCATTGATTTTAAGAAAGCAGGAAAGAAGTTTAATTTTTCTTATTTACGTCTTAAGAATCACTCCATTTCGTACATATTACACACTACAATAATGCCTTTGTTAATTGTCAATGATACCAAGAAATATTCATTACAAAGTTGTGTTTTAATTACACATCATTATAGATTTAAAGGTTTTAAACAAACCATTAATGTAAAACATTGCCTTGTTGGGATTTAAATTAATTTAATTAAAAAGTGAAAAAGAAATCTTTAAATTTTAAGGTTATTAAAATTTTTGTTCTTAACAGTTGCTTAACAAAATCTTTTATTTCTAAATGAAAAAAAAAAACTGTACAAAAGACTTGCTGGTACACTAAACCTTCTACTTAACCTCTAACTCTACCTCAACATCATACTGACATACACGTATACAAGTGTATGAATGTAATTTATTAATTATTTAGCAAATTAAATTAGCCCCTTAACCTTGTATATATGTGTGTGTAAGTGTGTTGGTGATTATAAGTAATTATGTACATGAATTACTACCATTAGGGTCTTGATGTTCTGTTCATATCTATACATACATATACATATGCATGTGTGTATGAAAAAAATACATGTACAACAATTTGTATTCATATGCCTTATAAAACCGACCGCAATCTTAAAAGACAGAGGAAAACAAAAAAATGTTTATGTATATGTGTATGATTATAAAAAAAGAGCCATATGAAAAAGCTAATTACCACAAAATGATGTAAAAGAAAAAAATGATACAAGTGACTCAAACTAGAAGTATGTTTGGAACAAAAATGAAATAACAAAAATATACGCAAATTAAAATATATACATTAGGGGACACTTATTTGAATGGTCTTGTTCAGTCACATAACAAATTCGGTTGTCTCAACACAATTTCATTTAACCGTATTGATTCGGATGCTGCAACCTCGTAAATTCGGATGTCACAACTAATTCGGTTGTTGTAAACGAATTTGGGATTGGCTGCGACAACCGAATTTACGATGTTGCAGCAACCGAATTAATTCGGTTGCATACAATTTTACAATTTTTATGAGAGTGTTAAAGACAAATGTTCAAAAAGTTTTGTTTAAAAATGAAAAATGGGCAGAAAGTTTAGTTTATCTTATTAAGTGTCATCCTAATACATATGAGTAATTTCAAAATATTTCGACACTTTGAGGCAAAATATTTAAAATTTTTTTTTTTCGTACACTCAGGAAAAAAAAATGTTTCATAATATTGATGAAACTGTTTGTTTCTTTGTCATCAATTATTCATTACATTTATGAAGTTTTCATAGATATGATGAAGAGTTTCATAAAAATCTATGTCAAATGTTTAAGAAATCTTCATCATTTCATATAGAGTTTCACAATTCGTGTGAACATATTTGTTTTTGTTTTAAAATTAAGAATTCTCGTTTGAAATTTAGAAATCTTTAATAGAATTTAAGGTTTTTCATTTGAAATTAAAAAAAAGTAATTTGTAATTTATATTTTTTATTTAAAATTCAGAATCTGTCATAACATCAATTGAAAGTCAGAAATTCTAATCAGTTACCCGGGTAAAAATTTTTATATGGAGTATAATACAATTATATCTCGTTTGATAAGTTCCCATATATAAACACATACAAATTGATCCGAAAAATGGGTCATCTACATGTATCTAATTATATGAAATTAGATATAATTTGATACAGTTTAATCCAAAATTTGTCCAGATCTCGGACATTGAATTATATCTAATTAGATATAAATATATCTGATTTTATAAAATGTTGGCCTAGTACGTATGGTTTTTGTAACTTGAAGTTAAGCTTAAAAGTATTTAAGTTGAAAATTAAAATTTCTACTAGAAAACAACAATTTTATAGACCCACATTTTTTTAAATGAAACAACGAAATGTTTTAAAATTACCAATAATAAATTAAGTGTTTCAAAAATATATAATTAAGTGGTTTTGTCTTATAAAATATAAAATTTTTTTATTTGAAATTATATAAAAGAAATCATTTCTTTTTTTTTAAAGAGAAGCAACACTCAGGAAATTCTTCCTATTAGTTAATGTGAAAGTGATTTTGTTATAAAATTTATATGGTTATATGAGTCTTAACTTGCAGATAACTAAATTTTAAATTGAACTTTACCAAAATATGTAAGGGATTATATATAACACAGTGCAACACGAAAAAAATAACCATATACGGACACCACTACGTGATAAAAGACTAAAAAAAAAGACCCGTGTCTCCCAATTTTTCCCAATGTCACATCCTCTTTTGTTTATGGGCCGCCAAAGATTTGGGGCCTCGGTATCATTTTCGCAAAAAGTGATAATTTTCTCAGGCTCATATCTTGCAAACCGTTCAGAATTTACTCTCTATGGCAAAGTTGTAGCTCTTGTCATAAAGAACAAAAATTGCGAACATATAAAATCAAAAAAACTTCACCTTCCAGATCAAAATCGCAAAAAACTTAAAAAAATTCGATTTTTTTTTACCTTTTTTCCCGTGTTCAGGTCCATAGGTAGCAAACCGCTCAAAATTCAAGGAAACAATCAACTACAAAAATTTACCTAAGATCTCAATAAACAAATTTCTAGAACATATAAACTTCCTGGGAATTGGGTTTGCTACCTATGCACCTGAACAGGAGAAAAAAGGAAAAAAAAAATGAAATTAAAAAATTTTTCACTTTTGCGCGCTACCTAAACAGTATTAAGAATCATCTCTAGGAAGTTTATATGTTCTAGAAATTTCTTTATTGAGATCTTAGGTAAATTTTTGTGGTTGAGTGTTTCCTTGAATTTTGAACGGTTTGATACCTATGGACCTGAACACGGGAAAAAAGGTTAAAAAAAATCGAATTTTTTTAAGTTTTTTGCGATTTTGATCTGGAAGGTGAAGCTTTTTTGATTTTATATGTTCGCAATTTTTGTTCTTTATGACAAGAGCTACAACTTTGTAATAGAGAGTAAATCGAAATTCTGAACGGTTTGCAAAATATGAGCCTGAGAAAATTATCACTTTTTTGCGAAAATGATACCGAGGCCCCAAATCTTTGGCGGCCCATAAACAAAAGAGGATATGACTTTGGGAAAAATTGGGAGACACGGGACTTTTTTTTTTTAGTCTTTTATCACGTAGTGATTACACACAGTGTAATGCTATATAAAGTTTTGAGGAAATATTTTTAGTATGACTTCACATATAGTTTAATAGGACTTAGCATTTGACCATCGAAAGATGGTAGAAAAAGATCTTTAAATTCACAACACAACTTAAGTCGACGTTTTTTTAAATTGTAGGAAACAGGTTTTTGAAATACAGCGTTTGGAACCACGGATTTTGAAAAATTGCATTTTAACGTCAAGAAGTGAATTGTTTTTGTGAACCAGTCAAATTTTGTGCCTAAAAAAGTTTTGCGGGGAAGTCTGATAAAAAGTGGTGAAAAGTTTGAAGAAGAGAAATTGAAAGCATCATTCCACGAAGATTGTTGTCAAACGCAGGAAGAACTTGTATTATCATTTTGAGTCACACAACAAGCTATTTTCCTACGCTTGAAAGCATGGGATTCATTCAAAAGCAAGGAAATTGGGTCCCATATGAATTGAAGACAAGAAAGGCGATTTGCATATTGGAAATGCTGCTTGAACGCTACAAAAGAAGTAATTTTTGCATCGTATTGTTACTGGTGATGAAAAATGGATACATTACGATAACCCCAAGCGCAAAGAGTCATATGTAAAGCCCGGCCAACCAGCCAAATCAACGCCGAAACCGAATATCCATTTCGCCAAGGTAATGCGATGTATTTGGTGGCAGCAGTGACTTTAAGATGAGACTTTAATGATGTGGACCAATAACTACGACTACTTTCGACACTTACCTTCCATACCAAGTTTGGTAAAATTGAAACGGTGTAGAGGTCGAAAATTGGATATTTTGATGGTTTTACATGGAATGAGGATATGTAAGAAATTAATTTTTAAAAATAAATTTTTTATGAGACTTATGTTGATATGCTAATATTAGTTATATATAGAAAAATATGTTTCTTAGCTTTTTCTGTTCTTTTTGACATTTTTACTCATATTTGCTTTTCTTTTTGCCTATTTTTGATATTCAATTTCTGGGCTTAAAAAAAACTTTTTGTTAAGACTATTGAGCTTTAAGATATTCTTTTCAGATATTCTTAGTTTAAAATGATCTTTTTCTTAACATTTTTTAATTCTTCTTTTAAAAAGTGTAATTATTTTACATTTTCTGTAATTATGCTTTTTTGCTTTTTTCCAATCCTTTTTTTACCATAAACACAATTTATTTAGCAATTTTGTCTTCTCTGTTTAAAAATTATAAATATCACACATTCGTCTCATATCCCCCTAAAGTATGCAACACCAAGTTTGAAAAAAAGCAACACATAAATATATCGTAAAATTTAATTTATAATCACTCATCTGTCCCTTTGTTTCAGAATATGCTTCTCGAAAGTATGGAATAAAAATTTTGGTTTGCACCACTAACACTCATCGCAACACTTATACGCAATACTAATTATACGAAATAATTATATATATCACTCATTCGCCTGGGTGTGTTTTTTTTTATATAATTAGCGTTCCTTATGTATGAAACAGCCAGTACTGATATTTTTTAGAAATTTTCTTTTAACATTTAAATTTATAAAACAAGTCTAAATGCTTGGTTTGCATTTTTTGGTAAATAAATTATACATATTTTAGAAAATAAAAGAATTCGAAAATTAAATTTATTAAAAAATCTTTTAACTTCTAATTTCTCACATAACGAAAGACACAGTTGAAATTACCCAAATTTCACAAGGCTATACAAATTAAATACAGGATAAGTTTTCAAAACCCTTTGGTGTTTTTGGTCTACTGATAGTCTAGTTTTATTTTCCGCTCTAGTTAGAACCAAAAAAGTACTTCAAAACGTGCCTGTAGTGATTTAAATTGTATTAATGAGATTGCGACTAAAAAAGTCCGAACAATGCAATTGTACTTCGACAGAATCTTTCAAATTGTTGCCTTTTGAATTTTTGAAGTTGTAAATTTTTAATATTTATATTTATACATAGATAGTTATTGGTATATTAATTAATATATTTATTTTTTAAATCTAGTCTGTATGGAATTTTGTATGTTCCATTGACTTAATGAATGAAATGAGTACAATTTCTTGTTACACAGTGTAATTAAAAACATTAAACAGCTGACAATAGTATGTTTTCTTTTAACTGGCTTTGACGATTGCATTATTTTTAAAAAAGATTATTTTAAGATACTTAATTCGAGAAAATATATGGAAACAAAAAATTCAAGATATACAGTTTATTTGAAAATGTTGCAAAATTAATCGGATTATTCAAGCTAATCACACAGACCGACAAGTTTTGCTAACCGAGAATTAGACTATACTTTCCCGAAGGTTTTAGACGTGTTGAATCCGAATGTGATATTAAGAATAGCCCTATCACGTCAAGATATTGTAAAATAAGTCTGCAAAAACCAGTTTTTTTTGGATATATTTGAGGGTCCTGTAACTTCCAGAAAAAATGTTTTTCAAAAAGATCGTTACGGTATCTAAAATGAGTAGCACCATCCCCTACAAAATCCATTTGTATTTTTAAAAAATTTTCAAATTTCATACGCAGTTAAATGTTATATTAGTCAATTATAATGATTTTAAAAGTTGCCGATATACAAAGTATATCGACATGTAAAATTTATGTTTTTAAATAGTTTGTTTCTATAATTACGGTTACCAGATCAAGCAGTTTATACACAAAGGCAAAAAAAAAGATTCTCATTAAGTATATTTTGTCTGTTGTATGTAATGTCTCGGTTTAAGTTAAGCCAATTAGCTTTTTCTATTGCAGACAACTGAAGATTTGGGTGATGCCAATGAAACAATTGTATTGTATATCATGAAAATTATCAAACTTTTTGAAAAGCAACAAATAAAATCTAATATGACAATATCATATTAGATTTTTAGAAGAAATATTTAACTAAATATATTAAAATATTGAAAGTCCGAAAAAACTATTTTTGTATTTTTAACACAAAAATTAAAAAATTTTTGAAAAATCGAAGATATTTCAAAAGTTTTTCTATAGGAAAAGAATTTGAAATATGGAGGCTTTTTTTATGAAAATGCTATAGCACACATGGGCCTTCAATTAAAAAACATCTTTAGCATTTATCAGGTTTTCCGTTTATTAATACCTCTCAGTATGTTTGAAGTTTTCTCCATAAAAATATTCTTACAGTTAGAGTGATAATTCTATTAAAAACAATAATTTGCAATTACGGACTTTTCGAAAAAACTAGTTTAAGAATCAAGCCATTGTTTAAATGTATGACTTAATTAACCATTTTTTAGAAAAGAGTTTCTAGAGTCTTCTAACATATTTTCAAAGGGTTAAAAGCTAAAATTTATCAAAATAAACAACAAAGATTATATAAATTTAAATTACACATAAATTGCACATTGATGCGATTACACATGGACTACACATGGAAGTCGAAACTACATATACTTTGTGTAATTACACACGGAGTGTCCATCGCTTCTCTCAATTTAAATACTTGACAAATATGAGGCAGTTTCCACAGGTGTCGAAAATTTTTGAAGTAGCTCATATAAATGTTGCGTTATTCTACAAATATCCCAGTCTGCAAAGTTTCGAGGCAGCTCCTACATTTGAACTCTTTTCGGTCATTCATCTCAAAAAAGAATCGATTTCGATTTAAGCTAATGCCACTATTTTTGAAAAACTCGCATACATATATTCTTCGAAAATTTTATTGATTTCGATACTTTATCATTTCTCAATTTTTAATTTCTGACTACTTTTTTTGCGCATTCAAAAATTACCACCTTTAGTAATTTGTTTTTGCTTGTTTTAGCATTTAAAAAATATAAGAAATAAAAAAATAATTATGAAGTAGGTTTCGTCCGCGATCCTTAAAAGGTGGACTTTTTTGATATCGAACCTTCTAGACATCTATACCAAAACTTATATTAATATTGATCGTACTTAACTTGAATTTAAATTTTTTTTAGGTTGTCATATTTATATATAGAATAGTGTAAAATTTAAATATATAAATATACCAGCAAACAATTTACTTTTACAAAAATTACATTTTATAGTTGTTGCAAAAAACTACAATATGGTATAATTGAATAAGTTCACCGACTGTTACTTCTTTATGCTTTTTTGTTTCGAAATGATCAAATAACTCAAAATATAACATAAAAAAAAAAATAGAAGCTGAAATAGAATTTTTAATGTTTGTTGGGTAATTCAACTTTATAAATGGAAGATTCATACAAAATAAAAATAATTTGAACTTAAAAAAAATATAACTCAGTTTATGATACGTTTTGTATCAGTGTAATTTAGCTAAAATGGTAATGCGATGGACTTGTAAACAAAAGGTTGTTGGTTCGAATCATGGCTGATGTTGGAACAATATAAAATTGCTTTGAAGTAAATTATAACAAAAACTAAATTAAAAAAAACCATGTCATAAAAACAACGAATAAAAGGTAAAGTAATAATTAATTTTCGTTTTAATTTTTGGGCGTTTTTTTATATCCAAATAAGTTCAATATTTCGAATAATAATCGAATCCTCGGTGTTTCGACTTTATATTATCTTGCAGATTTTATATGAAAACACTATCATTTTCGGTATTATATCAATTCTTTTTCGATACGACTTCAACACATTTTGCATGCTGGGCTACAATAAAAATAAAAACCAACAACATATGTCAAGCCTGAACGACTTTAACTAAATACATAGACATTTAAACTAATATAAACATGTGTATAACACACACATTCACATAATGTATGTCTGTTATAGAGGATTTCCTACCATGATAAAATGAATGAAGATCTTCATCAAAAATCCTGAATATGTATGAACAGTGGTACACAGCAATACTTATATAGTACAGTACTTTTCGTTAATAGTCACATCGGTTATAGTCCATTTAGCGATATAGTCCAAATTTTACGCTTTTACTGTCATGTGAAATCAAATTGCATACAAAGTATGTACTATATAATCCATTAACGATATACTTACATTTGTCATATAATTTAAGTATAGTCATAGCGACATGTATCCAACGTTCTCTTCTAAAAACCTGAACTGGTTTTAAGAGAGTTTCGTGAAAAGTGTGTCACCAGAGGTACTTTTAATTAATTAAGTTTCATGCTTTTAAGGAATTTTAGTTAAATTTTAAAGTTCATTTTTGTTGATTAATGTATTCTCTGCATAAGTTTTGTACAATTAACACAACATTTTGTTTATAACGTTTGGTGAATGAAATCCGAACAACCATAAAAATAAAAAATACATGTGTTTATAAAGTTTTTTTGTTTTAATTTTTATTTATTTTATATCTACAGGTAATAAAGAAATTTACAAAAAAAAAATTGCCCCGTACCGATTAGCTTCCCTAATTTTTGCTGGTAGTTCATTCATTGACCTCTGAATGCCCTCTGTATTAATGGTTTTTAGCTCCTTTTTTATTTTTAAAATTAGGCAATCTACATTTTTGGCCCTGTATCCATTTTCGTATACTTTTCTCTTCAAATTGGCCCAAAAAGTTTCAATAGGTCGCAGTTGAGGAACATTCGGGGTGTTCATTTGCTTTGGGACAAATTCTATTTTCTGGTTGCTCAAATTCTGTATTGTGGCGTTGGCGTAATGTGAGGATGCCAAATCGGGCCAAAAAAATAACTTTATCATGTGAATGATATTTTTTAATAAAATTTTTAAGTGCTGGTATACATTTTTCATTATAAACTTGGGCATTGACAGCTAACACTCCTTTGAAAAACACTGGATCACTGATACCACGCTCACTAATGGCTAACCATAACAAAACTTTTCCAGGAAACTTGGTCTTATGAATAAATTTCGATTTATCGGGGGCTTTGTGACTGGAAGATTCAAAATAATGTTTTGACTGCCATTCATTGCCTTCGACGGTGAAATATGACTCGTCATCCATCACGCATTTGTACTCTGATGAGCAAGAAAAATAATTTTTAGAAAGTTCGCGTAACCTGCATTTAATAATAACATTTTGTTGTTTTTCTGTAGTAAATGGTGCTGTTTTTTTCTTCTTTTTCTCAATTCTCATGGATTCTAAATATCTTTTAACAGTATTTTTGTCACATTTATATTTTTTACCCAATTGACGGTACGATTTGGCACTACGGCCTGCTGTTTCAGCTTTAAGCTTTGCCCGAACTTTGGAGTCTTGTAAACTGCATTTCTTACCCGATCCAGGTTTTCTTTCAACTGATTTATTATGCTCAAATAAATTCATTGTGTTATAGATAAAAGTTTTTTTAAACCCCATATCTTTAAAATGCTTAAAAACTTCACTTTTTGTTTTGTTCGGATTTTCCTCACAAAACTTGCAAATTAATTTGCGACGGTTTAACTCGTTGAGTGACATTTTTTAAACTAATATGCAACTAATGCATGTGTTCTTATTTTTTGCTTAATAACTATATAGTACAGTTATATTTTCCGTTAACATTTTTGTTGTAAACATCATGTGTTTTTTACATATGTTTTTACATTTTACATATGTTGAGTACCTTAGTTCTTCTTTAGTCTTTATGGTCTTTGGTCACAGTAAAAAAATTTCCAAAAATAATTGTGAAATCTTAACATTTTTAGGTTCTAAAAATTATTAAAAAATTTATTTTAAAAATTTAAGATGCTGAAATGAAATTAGAGGCTTCAGCTAAAACTTTTCAAACATCGTTTTTATATTCCAACTTTTATGCGCGTTATAACACTAATTAAATTTTATACAGTCACATTAATGATGACTATATCCGAAGTCGACAGTCCGCAATTTGTGTACAACTAAAGGTACCCATACACTACGCAATATTATTTTGCAACTTTGCTATTGTGCAAAATATTACCAATGTGTATTTCTTATTGGAAGGTTGTACAATATATTGGAAAAAATCAAAATTTTTTTATATAAATAGAACATTTTTGGTCTTCAAAGTTTAGTAACGTCATGATGCTTGTTAGGAAAAGACCCTAACCACGTGCTTGATTACTAAGAAGACAAGAATGGAGCAAAATTGATGATTAATAGGTTTTTTGTTAAAGTTCTGCCTATTATGCACTCATAATAATCTATAGGTAAAATACACGAAAACCGTTGTTCATTTTACGAAAGTTTTGGTTATTTTGACATTACGAAAAAATTTGTAGAATATACAAATCACATTTCGTAAAGTTTTGTAAAAACTTTTTTTAAATAAAAATGTGGTGCATACCTTACGGGTTTATTTTAAAATTAAAAAAAAAATGTAATTGTGCCACACCAGAATCGAACACACGATTTCAGAGACATCCTGCTGTGTTGAAGTAGACCCCTCTACCATTTGCACCAAAGTAGCTGATGCAATACAACAACTAAAAAGGAACTTAAGTCGAAAATATTATGAAATTTTTATGAAAACAAGAAAAATATGCTACAAATATTTAATAAAAAAGGTAAAATGGCAATTAAATATTTTTATTATGTGTTTTACTTTTAAATTTTAAAAATTAAAACCAAAAGTTTATTTTTCGATCTTTTATCATACATTATGATGTGAGCAAGATTATTCGAGTTCAAGATCATTTGTTTTTTGTTAAACAAAAAACCGTGCAATATTTATTTATTACTCAAAAAAGTTTTTGCCCGCTTTCTTATAGCAGACTTTATCTACTGTTTATTACTTAAAAATGTTTTATTTTGATTTGAATTAGTTCAATTCTTCCAATTTTGTTTTTTACTTCTTATCGAGTATATATAACAATACGGGTAAAGCGTTGATCTTTTTCCTTCAAAATTTGGGTAGAATATTCTAGCCCTTCTACATTGGTTCTCTGATGATTTTCGGTGACGCGAAATGAAACATGTAAGGACCTGTCAGTAGATAAAGTCTGCTATAAGAAAGCGGGAAAAAACTTTTTTGAGTAATAAATAAATATTGCACGGTTTTTGTTAACAAAAAACAAATGATCTTGAACTCGAATAATCTTGCTCACATCATAATATTTTTATTATGTTTATTGAACTAAATAAAATAATATCATTTTTTTATAAATATATCAAATAATATATTAAAAAACAAAATAAAAAATAATAAAATAATAATAATAAAAAACTTAAATAACAATTCAAACTAATTGCATTTTATTATTAAATATTTTATCTTTTTAAATATTTGTTTTATTGAATTTTATACTAAACCCGGCAAATAAAGTGGAAGTAGTGTTTTCGGGTCCTCTTTAACTTGTTTTAGGATCCTCTTTATTAAACAAAATACAAAATATCCATTTATATCAAAACACAAAAATAGTAATAATGAATAAAAAAATAAAACATAGAAATTTAAAAAACACTAATAAACAAAAAAAAATATAAAAACTAAAAAAAAAAATTTGTCCTGGCCAGGAGTTGAACTCGCAACCTTCTGATTGCAAATCCGACCTCTAACCACATCAACATCCATATGTAATATTTGTAACATTGCAAATTTTTGTACAATGTACTAAAAAAATATTACGAAATCATGTTTGTATTTTTTACGAAATTTGTAAATTTATATAATTTGTTATATACAAAGTTTTGTAATATAAACAAAATGTTTGTACATTCTACGAAAAAAAATTTACGAAAAATATATTTGTATTTTTAAGCATGGATTATTATGAGTGTGGAGGCTCTAGCTTTTCTAAAACTTCGGGTTCTGATGAGATCTTTAGCCAGATCGAAATACTAATATCAACCTAGCTAATATGTTTGATTTGCTTTATTTTTGTAAATATACGGAGGTTGAAAGCTCGTTATGAATTTAAAATAACATAAAAATAATCTCGATGTATATAAAAACAAAAAAATAATGTAACTGTATAAAAAGGTTTTGATTCTTAGTTCGCAATCAAGAAATGTGACAATTTTTTATAGTGTGTTGGCCACATTGTGCAATTTTTATATCCTTCTACTGTCTAGGGCTAAATGACAATATAACACTTAGGATATTAGTTAGGTAAAGACGACAGCAATTGTAGCCAAAAACAAATGAAATTTCACTTGAAGAAAGGACGACTAACATTTCATTAAATTCAACTAACATTTGTCTTTTGGTTTTACTGGTTTAAAAATTACTAACAATTGTAGTAAAAATTAACCACATGTTAGTAAAAATTAAACAAGCATTTATTTTTTTTTTATTTTTTTTTAATAACAAAAAACTACTATAAAAGAAATAATGTAAAATCTTAAAACAGTAATTTAGTAAAAACAAGTTAGTAAAAAATTAATTTTGTTCTACAAATGACTGACATTTACATTAAAAATAAAGAAACTGTATAAGAACCTAAACAACTACAAATTTTTAAAGCAGAAGTTCCCTGAGTGTACTGGCATTAATATTTGCAATAATATTGCAAAGTGTATGTGTTACCTTAAGAGATGTGACTATAAGTGAAAAGTACTGTATACTTTAAAAGGTAAGTATGAGTTGATGTTCGTTTATGGTTTTTTATGTTGCTTCCTTTCCAATGGTTGCTGGTACAGTTTGATGTTGATGATTATGATTATTGTTATGTTGATGACGTTTGCTCGTTTTTTTTCTTCACTCTCCTGCAAATAATTACTAAAAAATAAAACAAAAATGTATTAACATTTCCCCCTTACGAATAAAATCTCTACACTTGTAAGGGGGTGTGTGCTGTTTTTCCTTTTTTCCTTATTTTTTGTTGGGAAAATTAGGAAATGAAATAAATTTACAGTAAAATTAAGCCATTACAGTTATTTATTTTGAAATATAAATGTAGTAGACGTGCTAAAGTAGCAAATGTATGTAAATTTTTAACTTAATATTTTTGATTTAATTCACTTGCTTATAACGATTAACCCTTTACTGCATCGTGTTACATATAGGTAACGAATAATTTGAATGACTGCAGCAGCGCCGGACACTTTTTTTTTGGTTAAATATCATAAAGCCTCATCTTGTAATATTCAACAGCTTATATATCCAAAACAATAGCTAATTTGAAGAGAAAAAAATTAAAAAATTAAAAAAAAAACAAAACTATTTTTATAATTCTTAAATAAATACAATTTATGGGCAGTAATAATTAAAAAGTTATTAAATTAACTAATATGTTATAAAGTAAATATGATAAGCTTTCCAACACTCATATTTTGGTATTTATGTATTAGCTATATTTTTCTTTTCTTTTGGGTGATCCGAAATTTTTACTCTTTTTGGTTTTTTGCTAACAAAATTTTAAAAAGTGAAAATATCGCAAAACGCATAAATAAGTGTTCACCAGAACAAATAAAGTATATGGAATGTGCAAAAGTTTTATTTTACAGCTCCCCGTACATTTCCGGTACATTGGGGATAAACAATAATTTCGGTGCAAAAAGTTTTCCTCTCGAATGCAACCAGGGCAGTCGGAATTGACTTTTACCTCTAAAAATGGTTTACAATTAGTTCAAATATTTTTTGTGGTATAACTCTTAAACTGGTGGTTTTAGAGAAAAATTCTATGTAAGCATTTTTATATAAAATAAAATGACAAACTTTTTTTTCTCCATATTATTTATGATACACTCACAATATTTTTTCCTGGAAGACTACTGAATATACATATTAATTTAATTGGAAATCAGTTAAAAAAAGGACTACTTACTTTTCGTTTAAAAACAATAGTTTTTTTTAATTCATTTTCATTTCTTGAAAAATTAATTGACAAAATCGGTAAAAAAACAATAGATTTTTTTTTCTTTATTTCTTTAAATAGAAAATTTTAACTGCATATTATAACTTATACCGAAAGTTCGTTTTTTGTTTATTTTGTTTATTGAATAACAGACAGGAAAGTTAAAATATTTTTTTTTTTGGTAATTTAACTATATATTTAATTGAAACAACTTTATGGATTAACTTTATAAATAACTGTTGAACTTTTATGGAAAAGTTCTTGTGAGTGCACTTTTAACGCCACCTGAACACACTACTCTTACTGTTTTTCAGTTTTTGAATTTTTAAGATATTTTATTTGTTCTTGAAATTAAAGCCGGTTGAACTTGATAATAAATTCGAATTCTTTAAAATTTTACACTGCTAGGCTTTAAAATTGCAGTTACAACCTAAATTTCAATTTACAATATTTTTGTAAGGAAATAAATAGTCTTAAAAATTAAAAAACTGGAAAAAGGGTAAGAGTAGTGTGTACAGGTGTCGTTAAAAGTATATGAAAAATATATGTTCTCCGCAAGGTGAAAAATTGGAGCATGTATGTTGATCAAAACCGACATATATATAATAATATAGCTCGAACACCTGATGCGGGAGAGTGATTATAAGACCAGAATAGGATTCAGCATACCTCATGCTTTTAGAAGAGTATACTTTAGTTCTAGTATCAAATATATTTCGGCCCGAATCTTCACGTGTAAAAAGTACTTACATGTACTCACGAGTGAATTAATAAATTTATTTGAGTTTAGGTTTCGCCAAGTTGTGTGGTATAATAAGTCGTTTAAATAATCCAATAACATTTGAAAAAATATATGGTGCATTAAATGGCACACTTACCAAAATCCAAATTTAAAATTCCAATTTATGATATTTTGGGCATATCAAGTGTGAACGTGCCAAATTTTCTGGAATTAAATCGAAGGAAATATAAAACGAACGGCATGGCAGGCAATACTGCTAAAATAATGTTATCGATTAAAAACTCTTTCAGCTTTCTACCGTTGCCCTTCAAATACCGTTACCGAATTAATCGCAACAACAGTTATTTTAAAAATACCGTTTCCCAACTAATCGAAATAACGTTATCGGTAAAATGCCGTTTTTTTTTTAGTTTTTGCTTTTAATTTGCACGCTGTTAGTTCGTATTTTACATACATTTAGTTGACAAATTGGTTTTGTTGTTTTTATAAAACATTATCGGTATGCTACGAAATTGCTGACTACCGTTAACCTTAATAAAATGTTACCTTGCGATAGATTCTGTAATTTATTTTTTTATTAAATTGTTAACAAATTTTTCAAAGAATGCATAATGGAACTAATTTGATAATTCTTTTGGTTTTTATCGGTATTTTACGGATAACGGTATTTCAGTTATTTCTGTAACGGTGTTTTATCTATCATCTATTCCGGAACTATATTTTAAGTTGTTATAGACATTTGAAGGATAATGCTATTTCAGTTATTTGGGTATTGGTATTTTAAGGATAACGGCATTCTGGTTACGATATTTAAAGAGCAACAGTAGACAGCTAAAATTGTTTTTTTATGGATAACGGTATTTTAGCAGTATTGCCTGCTAACGCTATTACCTACTTACATTGAAAGTTGTTCTGTCGTGCAATTGTTTCTGTTTTTATTTTTTTCTGAGTATCTAGTTAAGTTTAGACCCCGAATAAAATTTAATCGATTAAATATCGAACACATTAGACACCTCAAGACATGAAGTGCCTAAAATATAATAAATTGAAATTTGAAATTAGGATTTTGGTAAGTTTGTCATGAAATAAACCATATATTTTTCAAATTCTATTGGATTATTGAAACTGCTTGTAATGCCATACAATTTGACGAAACCCAAACAGAAATAAATTTATAAATTAATATACAGGAACCGTTGGAATAAAAGCTTTGACACAAATTTTGACATTCACCGCTTACATCATGACGCGATAGGTAGAAAATGCTTTTGAGAAAAATAATTCTCATTTTATTTTGTATAAAAATGCTTTCTCTAAAAGCACTAGTAATAACCCAAAAAAGATTTGAACTATTTTTAGGGGTAAATGTCGATTTCATACCAGAGGAAAGACATTTTAACTGAAATTATTTTTTATGCGCAAAATAAAACTTTTGCACATATGGGTAGTGTAGTGTTCACTAACTTTCCATTTACTATTAAAAAATATATAACTTTCATTTAGATCTGGAGTTTCATGCAGTAAAGGGTTAAAATATGTATTTTTAGGAGGAAAATTACGAATTTCATATTACACTAAGGCGAAAAAGTTTAGCAAGGTTCGCTTTTTTAATTTTTCTATTTCTCGAAAAAGGTTATGTCGTGTATTTTATTTTTTCTTTTAAGCTACATTTTTATCCTTACATCAACTAGAAACCGAGTACATTTGCAGGTTGTATTAATTAAATAAATTTCTCAAACTTTGTTCCAGAGCACCGATAAAAATGTACTAAATTTGCAAAATTCTAAAATATGTGTATACATAGATGATGGATGTACTTGCCCAAAGGAAAATTTTGATGCCAGTATTGTTATGATTAAAATATAGTGTTCCCACCAAAAGTAAACTAGTGCGCAAACATGTGCTTAAGGATTAAAATATGTCAATCTTACATTTAAATGACAAAAATTTCCGTACAGAAAACCTAAAAAAATCAAGTTTTTCACGGAATATCCCTATAAATGGATATGTTTGGACATTGGTTGACATGTTTTATTTACCGTTGGATACACAGCAAAAAACCTTTCACGTGATACTGATATTGTATACGTCGTCCTTAGCTTAAGTACAAAATTCTTTGAAAAACTAAAAAAATACGTTGTTTGAAATCGGTTCATTTCACGGGATCTCAATGATAGACAAGAAATATTGTGAAGATCATTATAAAACAAACCAAAGTACCTTTTAAGGGTTGGACAAAAAAAAACTTTGTTTCGTGAGTCGGTCTAATGTACAGATGTCATGTTGGGTTGATGGCAAAAACTCAACACTTAAAAGAGTTTTATTTTTTTCCGTTTTAAGAATAGTAACAACTTTTTCTTACCAAAGCCCCAAAAATTATTTTTATTTTTCGAGAAAAGAAAAAAAGTTGTCATCATAAGTAAAATACTGCAATTAAAAGTAAGTTTATTTTAATTTTTCTCGCAAAAGTTCAGTTAAGTTTACAACCTAAAAGTATGTTAGTAGAAGTTTGTTGTACACTCCTACACTTAGAAAATTATGTTGGTAAAGACAACAGCAATTGTAGTCAAAAACATTTCATTAAATTCAATTAACATTGTCATTTGTTTTTTAATGTTCAAAAAATTACTAACAATTGTAGAAAAAATGAACCACATGGTAGTAAAAAATAAACAAACATTTATTTATTTTAATTTTTTTAAATAACAAAAAACAACTGTAAAAAATGAATGTAAAATCATAAAACAGTCATTTGATGTGGTTTGTTTTTTTAAATGAATGAACTACAAGGTTAGTAAAAAATTTAATTTGTCTACAAATGACTTACATTTAGATTAAAAATAATGAAACTGTATTACAACCCAAACAACCACATATTTTTAAAGCAAAACTTCCCTGAGTGTAGAAATAAACCTGTGAAAATAGCTGAAAAAGCCATTAAAAATTAATTAAAAATTTTGCTGCAGAAAAAACTGTTAAAATTTACATATTTTTTTATTGATAAAATAATAATAAGAACATTGAACTTATAACTTTACGAAATTGTAGTTGTATTTCCGATAAATTTTATTTAATTGAAAATAGTAATTTACTCTGCTAAAATTAGCAAAAACTTTTACTTAATATTTGTAGCAAAAACTGTAGTATCAACAAAGTTTTTGCTGTATTTCCCTTAATTTAGTAGAATTCAAATAATGTATTTAACATTATTATTATACATTAGAACACTGTTATTTAACAAATAACAGTAAATTTTCTAAAATCAACGGAAATATTCGCAAAAAAATTGTAGATGGCTCAACTTTAAAACTTTCAAAATATCACTTTTTTATGATTCTTTAGTTTACGAACATTTACTTAAAGTGGACATTAACCCCATCCCCCTACCAAAACCCAAAAAAAGAGAAAACCGAAAAAAAGGGGAAAGGAAAAAGGGGGGAAGGAAAATGGGAAAGAAAAACGGAAAGCAAAAAGGAAGATGAAAATGAAAAAAGGTTAAAAAATTAAAAAGTGTCTGCTACTTTTGCTAACCTGATATGTAAAAAAAAAAAACTTTAGAAGATAGTTAAAATTTTAGGAAAGGTAAAGTGCACAATTTTATGAATATTTTAAATATCGAATCCAAGGGTTTGGTCAAAAAAACTTTATCACAATTGGTTAGTAGTAGGGGTTAGGCTTCTCAATACCGAACTCGGTAAAAACGGAAAATGACAAAATTCTACCCATTTTGTCAAATTCGAAATTCCACTTTCACAGATATTGATGTTGTCAATATCTGTGCATTAATTTAAAAAAAAAAACATTTTTTTTTTTCGTTATCATAAATTTCCAATTTTCAGATTTGTACATTGTGCGCCCCGGTAGGCTAGTTGGTAGCGTTCTGGCTTATCAGTGCGGGGGTCGTGGGTTCGATTCCCACCAGTGGTGCTGATCTATTTTCGCTACAACGCGCCGAAGGCCATAGTAGCTAGTGCTCGGTTAGGGTAATAGTATTTCATTTGTAATTATATGACTATTAATTAATAAAATAAATAAAAAGTTTTATACATTATTAAACGTATAACTGCGCGACGATCAACATTGTCATCAGTTCTTAAATATTTAGATTTCGAACAGCTTTTAATAAACCTGGTTATCATAAAAATGTTTTAAAGTTTGTATAAAATTCAATTATATTAAAAATATTGCAACGACTTCGCCCTGAAATCGAATCCGTCGATATTTCTTATGAGAAGATCAAACATTTAATACTGCGATGATATTAACTGGATAGTAAAAACTAGAATTAAGTCTAGGTCAGACTTCAAAGTACTGAACCGGAAAGGGAATTTTCAGTGGCCGAAGGGAATTGCACAAAGATTCGCTTCATAATGGAGGATAAATTTAAAATGTTACTTTAATAAAAATAAGCAAAATGATTGCTCATCTTTATTAAATATTACTTTTCTGTACGAAATTAAAAATATAAGAAAAAAAATTTTAGTATGAATACCGAAAATTCGGTATTGAACAATTTTCAATACCGAAATACCGATTCGGTATTGGAAACCTTAGTAGGGATGCAAAATGGGAAAATAAGAATCCCGAAATTCCTGGATTTTCGGGATTTAGTAAGTCCCTAATCCTAAAATCAACGGATATAGTAAATTCTGAACTTTTTTCGGGATTTTTCAGTTTTTGCTTTTATGCTAAAATTTAAATTTATTTACTTTTTTATTGAATTTCATTATATTTTTCTTGATTATAAACAACGCCCATATTTCTGTTCATTGTAAATTGCTAATTTACCATCAAAATTATCGAAATTCCCATGCAAAAGGTACACGGAGACAACAGATTCGTGCTGACAATCGCATTTGTTGCCAACCAAAAAATCCCAGTATTCGGGATTTTCGAAATCCCGATTTTTGAATATCAATACTGATTGGCGTTCCTAGTGAGTATGTTTCATACATAAAACACCTCATCACTTAAAATTTTTATTTATTGCATTAAAAAATTTCATTGCATTAAAAACATCATAAATAACTAAGCGCCTTTTGGAGACAGAAACAATTGCTTCTAATCGGCTCATCGCAAACAAAAATCCGATTTCAATGAAATTCACCATACCCATCCGTGACAAAAATTCGACGAAACATAAATTTTTGGTTCCGGACCATTTCGTTTTCGGTTTATGACGTCATGAAAATTGCAAGAAACGTTAAATATGGACTAAAGTATCGTTACAAACTTGAATATAACTTTTAACTAGTGCGCCCCTGTAGGCTAGTTGGTAGCGTGCTGGCTTATCAGTGCGGGGGTCGTGGGTTCGATTCCCACCAGAGGCACTGGTCTGTTTTCGCTACAACGCGCCGAAGGCCATAGTAGCTAGTGCTCGGTTAGGGTAATAGTATATAATTTGTAATTATAGTATTATTAATTAATAAAATAATATAAAAAAAAAAACTTTTAAACTGTACGAGATGAAAAATTCATGTTGGTCTTATTTTTTAAGTTAAAATGTGTTCTTCAAAATGATTTTCATATCGATTTTTTTCATGGCAGCGTCAAAGGTAATTTTTTGGAGTCTTGATGCCAAATGCATGTATCTCGAAATGCGCATTTTTAAAAATTCTTAAATAAATATATGCTTTTCATTAAACTCTCCTTTACATTTGTGTAAACAATTGTAAGTTAAAGTGTTTTTAGTGTTTTTTGTTAAGAAACTAGTTTCACAAAAAGTAATAAGCTTTTCATTAAATTTAAGAATTTTTTTTTATTAGTGTATGTAGTGAAGATGTAACCCATACACACATAAGAATGTGTTTGTTTGTAGATGTGAATTGTGTTGGATGATATGAAGGAATAATAAACTTCTGTTTTGTAATAAATCCTTAAGCACATATTTTTTCCACAAGTGCAATTACAAAAATTTATATGAATATAGTTTTCCTTCTTCTTTAATATTGCTGTCACCTCTGACGGTAGGGGTTAAAGTTTTAGCAGTTGTTACAGGAAATGCGGTTAAGTTTTTTTTGTTGCAATAATATGAAAAAAACGAAATGAAATGACTCAGATGACAAGCTGTAAAAGTTTTTTCATATTTTCTTTTTTTTTAAACTTGAGTTAGTCTCAAGTAATTTTTAGGACACTTTTTTTATTTAAAACATTAATATATTGTACACTCAGAAAAAAAAGTTAGTAGAAAAAATTTTCAATCGCACTTTACTACCTTTGTACTAATTTTTAGTATAATTTTTTATTTTAGTGAACTTTTTTGCTATTTTCATTTTATAAATTATTGAATTTTTATTTATAAAAATTTCTTTCACTCAGTGAAAAAGGGTTTCATTAAAAAAATGTTCTCATCTCTCATCTTTTCATAAATTTTCGTTTATTTTTTGTGAAGGAAAGTTTGATAGATTTACTGAAAAATTTCAGTATTTTTCGCCCAACAAAATTTTCTCAGTGAGATTTTGAATGTCAAATTTAAGGAAAAGTCCGAAAGCTATAAAGTAAACTCATTCCAAACCTTTTCCTATTATGCCGAAAGTTGGGCTACCAAAAGGTGAATTCATTGCTTAACTTTGGACTTTAACTTAAATTTTAATTTCAAAATCCAATCCGATAGGCCCAACAAACATTTTTTCATTAGGAAAATTAAAACATTTAACATTTAAACATTTTCTTACCGAACGGGTTTGTTTGACACTAATAACACGGCATCCCAGGAAGAAATTGTCAACCGTACCAAAAAAATAGTACTTGCAAACCACTGCTATGTTTTTAAAACCCACCGTGCTAAAGATTATAAAAGAAACAACTAATATTGTACTAGGAAAACACATTTTTCTTTGCAAATCATATTTATTGCCAGTACCACCGGAAAAATTCTTTGCCAATATTTTTTTTATCAACATGACAACCAATTAGAAACATTTGTTTAAATATTTTGTTATATTTCACACATTTAAATAGGATGTATAAGATAAAAAAAAAACACAATTAGGTTAGGTTAGGATTAGGTTGAAAAGAGGATTCGGAGAAGGGAATTACTTCCCTAAACCGACTCAAGTCCCTGAGGACTTACACTTAAGCCAGAATATCGGCTTGTTGTGCGCTCTAAACAATCGGTTCTATGTTCTATGTCACCTTACTATCCCAGGAACTCCGTCGCACTGACGAAACTCCTCAACTTCTTCCATCCTATGCCCCTAAGATCCCCCAATGTGGATATTGGGTCACTGGATAGTATTTCGACCCGGATCCCGGTAAATGCCGGGCATTCACAGAGATAGTGTTCCAAGGTCTCCTCGTCTTCCCCACAGGCCCTGCACACTTCCGAGTCCGCCCTACCAATACGGTGGAGATGGGCCCTAAGTGTCGAGTGTCCCGAGAGGATTTCCATCATAAGACTCAGTTCCTTCCTACTGAGATTCAGAATTTCCCTCGTCTTGTCCTTGTCCGGGTTGCCCCAGAGAATATTTGTAGTCCTGCCAACACCCGCATTTTCCCAGATGGTCCTATGCATGGTGTCAGCCCAGTCCACCAGCTCCGCCTTGAGAGCTCGAAAAGGTTTAGCGTTCTCCAAAGTGACTAATTCCAGGGAAGATCCTCCCCTAGCCAAATCATTAGCCACTTCGTTCCCCGCTATACCACAGTGTCCCGGCACCCATATAATCTCAATGCGTCCCCGTGAAGAGAAATCGTTAATTTCCCCTTTACACCTGAGTATCGTCATTGATCCCACAGAGTCCGTAGATAAAGCCCGGATAGCCGCTTGGCTATCCGAGAAAATCACAATATCACCGGTCAAGCCCATGATATTCACCTGCTTAATGCACTCCGTAATCGCGGTGACCTCCGCCTGTAGTACGGTGTTATGGTCAGGAAGACGGAAGCATTTGCGTACATTGAAGTCAGCGTTACAGAAGCCCAGACCCGTTTTCCCATCCAGTTTTGATCCATCTGTGTAAAAAACACAATTAAGACAAGTATCAAAATATCTCGAAAAATCCCGGAACTTAAAAAACAAAACCGGGATTTGGAATTTACTAAATCCTGTAAATCCAGGGATTCGGGATTTCCCGTTTGGCATCCCTAATACCTTCTCTAAATTTTTGTTAAACAAAATTAAACTTAAAAAAAAAAAAACATAGTTTTTATTTTTAATAAAAATTATATCAAACTTGTTAAAAATTACATTATCGATTTAAACTAATGAGAATTAAAAAAAAATCTTAAAAATGCTGAGGTTAAGAAGAAGAATAAACTTTTTCTCTAAAAAATAAGTCAGACTAGACTTCTTTCTGCCTTTTTATGGACAGGAGTCATCAGTGATTTTCCATTTAAATTGTATTATTATTTGTGTCTTATAATTGTCAGATTGTCTCTATACGATAGATTTTTCAACAACCTGCGGCTGTAAGAATCAAACCTGCGCTCTTCTTACATTACAAATCTAACAATACATAGTCATAACCGTTCATAAGCGATCACACCCAAGTATGGCCGCGAATGTAAAGCAGCTAAATTGCAGTTCTCTTTCCTATTAGCTTTTTCTGTTATTGTATATTATACTCAGAAGTGACCAACACTAACAAACACAAATATTCTATTTTTAGATTTTTGTTTATTTTTCTAATCTTCTCTATTTCACAACGTTACCACAATGAAATGAATTTAAAATAAAAACAAAATATTTATTACAAATACATATAAACATTTATAAAAAATACATACATATCGTATATATTTCAAAAAAAAAAAAAACAACAAATAAATATATGTTGATTTTATCTTGTTTGTTTTTATAAAATGTTTTTTGAGCGATAGTATAAAAAATGTCAAGCAAGATGCGAATTTGAGCAATTATTTAATTAATTCAATTAATTGACAACTTTTTAAATTTTTAACAAATCGATTTAATTGAAAAAAGTTGAGAAAAATTTTTCTTTCTGTTTTTTAACAAATCGATTTAATTGAAAAAAGTTGAGAAAAATTTTTCTTTCTGTTTGTAAATGAACAACATTTAATTAAAATACAAACTTTTGTAGTTTTTACATAATTTTCTAATTGTTGTATACCCTTTAAAAAGTTTTTATGAATGTCTCACTTTAGCAAGCATGTTCTATAAAGTGAACTTATTGAGCTGTTTTAAAAACTGTTAAATAATGTTTGTATATTAGTTGGCACAAGAAATGATCTATGATCAAAACATGATAAAAAATTGGCTAATAAGCTGCTGCATTTGAATTTTAAATATTCCACTTTTATTATATATCACAAAAGCACATTATCGAACATTTTCTTAAATATTTTCAGCTGCGCCTCATTCAGGAAAATAGTAAACAATCGTGCTACAGTTATAAGTAAAGTTTAACTTCAGTTAAATATCATATTAAGACGTTACATTTTTTTTTGTCCGATATATTAAATATTTATTAAATTATAGAGGCATATTGAAGAAAATATGACTTTTTAAAATTTTACCCTTCCGATTCACATGAAACTTGGTATAATCTCCTAATCTCCTAGTTTCTTGTTTTTATAAACATCGAGATTATTTTTATGTTATTTTCAATTTATATCGAGCGTTCAACCTCCGTATATTTACAAAAATAAAGCAAATCAAACATATTAGCTAGGTTGATACTAGTATTTCGATCTGGCTAAAGATCTCATCAGAACCCGAAGTTTTAGAAAAGCTAGGCAGAACTTTAACAAAAAACCTATTAATCATCAATTTTGCTCCATTCTTGTCTTGTTAGTTATGTTTTCTTAGTCATCGAAATACTAGTATCAACCTAGCTAATATGTATGTTTGATTTGCTTTATTTTTGTAAATATACGGAGGTTGAAAGCTCGTTATAAATTTAAAATAACATAAAAATAATCTCGATGTATATAAAAACAAAAAACTAATATAACTGTAAAAAATATTACTTGAACCAGAGTACACACTAAAATTTAACATTTTTGGTCTTCAAAGTTTAGTAACGTCATGATGCTTGTTAGGAAAAGACCCTAACCAAGTGCTTGATTACTAAGAAGAAAAGAATGGAGCAAAATTGATGATTAATAGGTTTTTTGTTAAAGTTCTGCCTATTATGGAGGCTCTAGCTTTTCTAAAACGTCGGGTTCTGATGAGACCTTTAGCCAAATAGAAATACTAGTATCAGCCTAGCTAATATTTTTGATTTGCTTTATTTTTGTAAATATACGGAGGTTGAAAACTCGTTATAAATTGAAAATAACAATTTTTTATATGTTTTTAAATTAATTGTCTTTTACGTTTTATCGCTGCTTAAAATTTAAATTTTGTTCTTTTGAAAAACGATTTTATCCGATATTACTACTATACTATTGAACAAAAAATAAAAATAATATATTTTTTTTATTGGGTTTATAAATCACTGTAGTTTTAAATTTATTTAATAATTAATTTTTTCACATTTAATACTTTTTCAAAGTTTTGGAAATTTATTTTGTTTTCTATGGAATACAACATCTTGCAACAATTTGCAATTTTTTTCTCACACACGAAAAAATTAGTATGTACGAGAAACAAGAGACAATATATAATAAAACTGCGTTTTCATTTTAAAAGGACTTTAAGTTTTTAATTTTTTCAAAAAAATATTAAAATGCTTGCACTCATTTTAAAATACTAATACGATATGAGTATCAAATGAAAGGTAAGAACATTTTTTGTTTGTAAAAAATGACTGGTTATAAGTTTTAATGATAAAAAATTGTAATCCCGAAAATTTAACCTTTCAATATCTTGTATGATTCTAAATTCTTAAAAAAACAGCAAACAAAAACTGTAATATCATCAAAATGTTTGCTAATTTTATATGAAATTTATTTGAATGCAAATAACATTATACTTTATTAAAATCAACAGAAATTTTTGCAAAAAAAATTGTAGATTGCTGCTTTTAGAAGAGCAGATTTTTATTCGCATTAAAAAACATAGTAAAAAAGACTTTGCATTTTTTAATGATTATTTTTGTCTGCTAATATTTAGCAAATTGTTTGCTGATTTTAATTAATTTCTTAATTTGAATTAACTAAAATTTTGCTCATAAAGGGTGGTTAAATTTCAATGGCCGATGTTGATTTTGAATAAAACACAAACTATTTAGGAAATTATTGTAATTTTATTTTATTATGATATATTGGTATTACTCAATTATGTATGGAACAAAATATCGGCCAAATGGGCACCGCGACCACGGCGGCACACCTCCATCCGATGGTCCAAATTTTCGATGACGCTGAGGCATAATGGAGGTTCTATGCCGTTAATGTGCCGAATTATCTCATCCTTTAGCTCTTGAATTGTTGCTGGCTTATCGACGTACACCTTTTCTTTCAAATAACCCCAAAGAAAAAAGTCCAACGGTGTCAAATCACATGATCTTGGCGGCCAATTGACATCGCCATTACGTGAGATAACACGGCCATTGAATTTGTTGCGCAAAAGAGCCATTGTTTCGTTAGCTGTGTGGCAAGTGGCACCGTCCTGCTGAAACCACATATCGTCCACATCCATATCTTCCAATTCGGGCCATAAAAAGTTCGTTATCATCTCACGATAGCGAACACCATTCACAGTAACTGCCTGACCGGCCTCATTTTGGAAAAAATACGGCCCGATGATGCCGCCAGCCCATAAACCGCACCAAACAGTCACTCTTTGTGGGTGCATTGGTTTTTCGACAATCACTCTTGGATTCTCATTCGCCCAAATGCGGCAATTCTGTTTATTGACGAATCCACTGAGGTGAAAATGTGCCTCATCACTGAAGATGATTTTCTTCGAAAATTGATCATCCACTGTTGCCATTTCTTGCCACCATTCTGCCCATTCACGACGTTTGGAATGGTCAAGAGGCTTTAGTTCTTGAGCCAATTGCACCTTGTTAGCGTGTAAATGCAAGTCTTTATGCATAATGTTCATCAACGACGAGCGTGAGAGGTGCAATTGTTGGGCACGACGACGAGTTGAGGTGGACGGCTCTTCAGCCACACTATCGCGAACAGCAGCAATATTTTCTGCAGTACGAGCTGTACGAGCATGCACTGGTGTTCTCACATCTTCTACAGACCCGGTTTGCTCGAATTTTTCCACGATTTTTGCGATTGTACGCACATTTGGACGATCAAATTGACCAAAAAAATCACGAAGTGCACGATATGCATTTTGATTTGAACGCCCATTTTCATAATAAGTCTGGATAACTTTAACACGTTGTTGGATTGTGTATCTCTCCATGGTTCAAATTGAGTAAGTCTGAAATAGAGAAATGTCAAATAAAATTCGGAAAAAAACTTGGCGTTTAGGTGTGGTTCACATTCAACATCGGCCCTTACAATTTAACCACCCTTTATATAACTGAAAATATGTAGATTCAACAGGTTTATTTTGGCGATTCTTATATTACTAATATTTAGTAAAAAAAATCTGCTGATTTTAGTAGTTTTTCTAAAACGTAATTTAGTAATTTTTAACAAATTTTTAGTGGTTTTAGCAAACAATTTTACTAATTTCATATCCGTGTGGATTAATGGACATCTTTCCAAGCATTGGGAATTAAAAATTAGCTAAATCGGTTCAGCGATTAAAAAGTTATGAGTAAAAATGTGAAGGTACGTACGTGCCTATAAATGTTGAGTGTAAATTGGTCTATCTCAGCACAAAATCATTTCTATTAGGCGTCAAACTATTTTTTAACAGACGCTAGAGGTGAATAATATTTTATTTTCACCACCTAAGTTGTTTTTCACCACACAAATTGTTTTTCACCTCAAAAATGTTTTTTCATTAAATGTTTTTTATATTACATATTTGTTACAAAAGCACATATCGCTCATTTTCTGCAAGAACGTCACAACTCAAAAAACATGAGTTTTGAGTTAATAACGTAGAATTATTCGTTGTAGCGCGTATCATATTGTGTAAAAAAGTTGTACTGATATCGTGTATACTCACCTCTTGAGAGAAATTATATCGTTATTTTTTTTCTTCAAGGTGGGAGTAAATTGAAAACTTTAAACTAGTTTTCTACAAAATCAAAATTTTTGAGTTAGGACGTTATTGCAGTAAAAGAGCGATATGCTGTTTACTAGTAATATATTTTTCTACTTTGTAATTTATGAATTTGTTTTGATATAAAAGTTCATTTTTATCTACATTAGGAATTTGTAGTGATCAATAATTTATTACGTACTTATTACTTGTTTCTATAAAAAAACCTTAAATTTTTGGTAAATATTTTATTTTGGAGGAATTTATAAAAATCACAAAGGATATTGAAGGATACAATTTATTTAAGGACTTGTGTGAAACATTGCTTTTGGAACGACCCAATATTATATAATTAAGACAATAACTAATATATAAATTGAGATTATGTCAAGCGTATGATTTATATGTTTTTTTGTCTCTATTATATTTCTTTAGAAATATTTAATTAGTACACTAAAAAAAAAGTCAGTACAGTCAGCAACATGTATGCTGGGAGGATCCTTGCAGAAAAATTGCTAATATACAAATTTTTTTTTTGCTGATATTAGCAATTTTTCTGCAAAGATCCTCCCAGCCAAAATGTTGCTGACTGTACTGACTTTTTTCTTTAAGTGTAGTATTACTTTTTCATTAGCGAAAATTTATGTTTTTGTTATTTATTTATTGCCGAGTTACAAGAAAATCAATAATTACTTGTTTTATAAATTTTAACCTTAAATGAAAAATTACAAATTATAGTCTGTTGATGGTGGTTTTGTATTGTTGTATGACCTTGACATTTTGACATCTTTACCTTTGCAGCTTTTATGTAGTTTTCAGTTGTACATATTATTTGTCGAAAGAATATTGTATGTCCTCGAAGTTTTATTCTTTTTTTTTTACTTGGTAGAAAACTAATGTCATGTTTTCATTATTAATAACACGGTAAAAATGAAAAACAAATAATAGAAATTGTGCAAGCAACAGAAGAAATATAACCAAACTAAACTTGGAAATACAAGAAGAAATACCGGGAATTTATACAAAAAAAAAACATATCCATACTAACTACAATGAAATCGACTACTTTTTCTAACGCAAAATTGTAATACTTTGCAGGCTAAACTAAATATTTGTGAACTATACATAGAACTAAATGTAGACTGCATACAAATACTAGAAGAGACTTTGCTACACGCACACACACACACTCATATAATAAAACTAACATTATGTACAAACAAAATATGTTTGTATGGCATGTACGACGACTACCAACCATCTATTGTTAATAGTTCAAGTAGAGTTGTATAGTTCGTGAATGACCTAGTTCAATTGAACTAGTCTTTACTTTGAACTAGTGAGCTAGTTCGCAATCCTCAGCTCTTTTAGGTTTTTCGTTCTTTTCGTTATTTTTTGAGTTTAATTTTGTTTTCTATTTTAATGTTGCCAGCTCAATTTTTTGTAATATTAACCCTCTTACTGGCAAACAATGGTTTGCAACGAAATTCATGCAATGTGCTCCACTCGAAAAACAAATAATAAGTTCTTCAACAAAATTGTTTATCGTTGCCTAATTTAGGCGGTATGAGCCACAATATTTTAGGGTGCATATAAAAGAGAAGTTTTGGACAAAAATATTTCTCTCACCAAGATATAACTACGCGAGAAAAACAATTTTTTTTCTGCTACTATTTAAGAAGATATCGTGATTTTCGCTTTGTGTAAAAATCGAAATTAGGCGAACAAGTTTCTAAACTTCAATTTATATTATTTTAATTTAAACTTTAACGCTTTGCTATTAATACTTAATGTCTTCGATGTCCTTTAGAGGAATCCTGATAAAATCCGGTGAGGCCTTGGACTAAAGAAATTTTACGAAATTTTGATTTGAAAGCTTTCTCGCTTCAAAACCGTGGACGGCACACGAAAAATTTCATCGCAAAATATTTAGAAAATTTAGTTTTCTATCGGAATATATTAATTTCTAAGTATAAAACGCTCATTTGACGCATTTGGTGTAAATTTTATGAAGACTGCCCTGAGGCAGCCTTACCCGTTAGAGGGTTAACAAGAAGTGTAATATGAATAGTTCGCTTAAAAATTATCAAACAAACTATCTAACGAACGATTGAACGAAATTGTCAAAAATCTATTGAACTAGAAGAGCCAGCTAGTACATTGAGATTAATTGAACTAGTAAGTGCGCTCACACAAATGAACTAGATTGCCCAAGTCGACTTGTTAGTTAAAAAAATGTATGCAAATAATTGTGGTACATATTTAAAAATGTGTGTGTGTGGAATACTTCATTCATGTATAGGAGAGTGTATGTAAAATGAAGAATTTCTATAATTTTGTTCAATTTTAGTTGTGTTTATTTAAAACTGTGTGTGTGTGTGTGTGAAATAAATATTTAGTCAAACAAATCTATATACCTGCAATAGAGAGGCCTTTTTTAACTTTCGATTTATATCAATTATTGTTGCGATTATTGTAGAACTAGGTAAGGTTAAAAGTTAGGTGGTGCGAATTTGAGAAAAATCGGATAGCAAAGCGTCGCCTTGCGAACAAAATTTTCGATTGTTGAACATTTTTCTTAAATTGCTTTAATAAAAATCTGTCTTGCGACACATAATTTTTAATTAATATTTAAGAAATTTTTAAATCGGTCTAACGGTATTCTAGATATTGCGACTTGAGCTTTACTAAAAATTTAGTTTTTTTCCTCCGCTATACAAATTTTTTAAAAATTATCCTAATTTTTTTTATTTTCGCAATAGCAAAGTAGACAAAAGTTCTTTTCATTTTAGCATGCGTTTTAGGGTGGGCCGAATTGTAAGGACAAAAATGTGTCGATATTGTGCCATCGATTTTTCGACAGCTTTTGGCATGAGGGAAAAAAAGTTCCACTACGACATATCAAAAAACTCATTTTCGAGGCGGCCAAATTTAAATTGTTTGCCTTTTTCTCAACTTTTATTTTAAGATTTTTTTATTAGCTCATTTATTTTTATTTTCCGAGGTGACATACAATACATACAAATAAACATTGCCACATACAATACTATACAATATAAGATATGAGCGCGTGAGAATAGAAAGGCTACTGAGAGAATCGTACATATAAGACCGCATCAAGAAAAGAGTACTCTCAGTCATATTTCTATTTTCACGCGCTCAACATATGATATTTCGTAATACATCATGTCTAATGTCACACATTAATATGATAAAATGAAAGCATGTTTTGTGTAGTATTTGAATGTAAAAACAAAAGTTCTAAAACAATTTTTAAAAATTTCTAGAATAGAGGAAAATGACGCCATTTTTAGTGAAAATCAAATTGCAATATTTCAAAAACCGTTGGTCCCATTTCAAAAAATTCAAAATAAACGTGTTGAGTAGGACAAAATAAATAAGAAATTATGTGTCGCCAGACAAAGCTTTTGTTGAGGCACCCGTCGAAGACGATAATTTGGAAGACGAAGATCTCAACGAATTCGACGATTGATTGCTACCCCTCACTGATTGTGTCCCACTGGCTGTTGTAGCTGTGATTAGTTGGTATTATTATGAATTGCTGTCAGGTTTGACTGACAGTTGACAGAAGTATTCTCCTGTCAGCTAGCCTGGTCGCCACTACATTTGACTTACAACCGCCATCATAGCGCCAGCAAGCTCAACCCAAGTTATCAAAAAGAAAACCAAATAATATATTATAAATAAATATTTTGGGAATTTTATAACGTTTTGAAACTGCCGTTTTTTTAATTTACAAGGTAACAGTGTCCATAAGTAAACGACTTAAAACACATAAATACAGACTCATCAGAAGTCTCAGTGAATTATTTAATAAATAAATAATTTCAATAAAAAATTAATTAAATAAAATACACTCTCCTAGAAGAGTGCACAATTTTACTCCGAAACTTGTGTAGTTCTACTAAAACAATTTGAGAAAATTTTCAAAAACGAAAATATTAGTAGCGGTGCGCTACGGGTTAAAGCTATCCGATTTTTCTCTTATTTTCACCAAATAACTTTCATATACTAAATCTGAACAATAAATTAAAATTTTTCCAGAAAAATTTTTCTTCATACAAAAAAATTTCGCTCTAACTATATTAACTACAGTTGTAACATATGATGCTTCCACACTTAATAAAATTTAAGGTTATAATATAAAGCATTTTAAATACAAAAAAAAAATATGTTTAGTTATCTTGAAACTGCATTTATAAAATTCCTTAAATTTTTGTATGAAATAAAATAATGGTAGAAAAGTAAAAAAGTTTACATTCTGTGTTGTTTTTTAGGCAAAAACTTAAGCATTAATAGACAGTAGCGTTACCGACTCCTCCATTTAGGAGTAGGCATTTGGTATATGGACATTAAGGATATAACCAACTTTTTGGAGCATTGTTTTGGGTCATTTTGCTAAAAAAAAATCTTCACCCATCAACTTCATATACTAAATCAATACAATATGTTATTTTGTTTTCCAAGTTACTTAAATTCATATCATAAATGATTATATAATTAATGATTATATAATTAATTAAATTTTCGCGTATGCCGAAATATTTAGAACTCAAATTCGAAAAACAAAAATTTGTGCTTTTTTTTTAATTTTCATAAACTTTTCCTCCACTCCAAATTGCTAATTACGATTCTATTTTTTTGGACATATATAAAGCAAAATATTTTTTATTTTATTTTATTAATTAATAATCATATAATTACAAATTATATACTATTACCCTAACCGAGCACTAGCTACTATGCGCGTTGTAGCGAAGACCGACCAGTGCCTCTGGTGGGAATCGAACCCACGACCCCCGCACTGATAAGCCAGCATACTACCAACTAGCCTACCGAGGAGCACAAAACAAAAATAAAAATGTGATATTTTTTTATTAAAAATTTGTAGCGGTCAGTATGAATATTCTTACTTTATACAAAATTGAATATTTACGTTTACGCAAGCCACTGTACGATTTGGGATGGGGAGAATTTATATCATGCGATCATTTTACTTTGTTGGGTAAATTTGCATTATTGTATACCCTTCATATAGTTTTTGTAGGTATTTCAATTGAGTGTAATCTATAGAGCATAGATGCCCCGTAGTAGCTGATATAAGCAAATTAAACTCACACGTATACTTACGCTCTTTTGTTTGATCGTCAATCAACCAATAGGAAATCAGCATGTTGAGAGGGAGAGACAAACTACACTTGCAGAAACAATATTTAAAAGATTATCAATTTATTTTACACATGGCGTTTTTAACAGACATTTGTAACATTTTGAATGAGTTAAATTTGAAGCTGCAGGGAAAAGATAATAAAATTTCGGATATGTTTAAAATTCTTTCAGATTTTAAAACTCAGCTATTTTTACTTGCAGCTCAAATTGATTCTGAAGACTTTTCGGACTTTCCGAAAACTTCTGTTACGACAAGGAGAAAATCTTGAAAAAGTTGGAACTTTGGAAATATTAGAAACGCTTTTTAATAACTTTAATGACAGGTTTAAGGATTTTGAAAATATTCAGCATTTACTGGATATTTTTCAAAACCCTTTTAAATGCGATATATTAAAGTACGAATTTCCAATCCAAACAGAACTTATATATACTTCGAAGTGAAATAGATTTGCCGGATAATTTTAACAATATAGAATTCTGGAAAAATCTGGATGGTACAATATATACTGAAATAAAGAAGATTTCATTGAAGTGTTTATCTTTATTTCCCTCAACGTATCTTTGCGAACAAATATTTTCAGATTTGAATTATATTTGCTCAAAAAAACGCAATAAGCTGAATTCTTCTAGTTTGAGAAATATACTTTTATTGCGTAACTGCAATAAGAGTATCAACATAGAAGATTTCATTACTTTTTAATTGCAAATTGAACAATGATTAATTGAGAGAAAACTTAATTTTCGAAGAATCTTTTTATTTCGAAATATATCACACCCGCCACACATGTGCTTTCGTCGCAATCTCGTTGACGACTAAATAAAATGAATAGCAAAATTATTTTCTTCCAGTGTTATTTCGTCACTCTCACCAATACTACTACCTTGGGCATCTATGCTATAGAGCAGGGGTGCCCACGGCCTATGCGCTTGGTACTCAATTGTTTTTGTAAAAACACTTAGCTATAGGCTGTGTGTTTTAATACACATATAGAGCGCTCAGCACTAGCAATACGAAATACACAAACAACTTTGTCTTATTAGTTTTTTTTGTCGTTCTTCACTTTATACACGCAAACGCAAAGCAACAACACTTTTGTATGCTTTGCTGGTAAACATTGAAATATTTTTTTCTTTTTTCTTTGTATGTATTGGTTTTTACAACAAAAAATGTTGAATAAAAATTAGTTTTTCTTTAAATGTATTGGTGTTTGCTCTTCCATAAGGAACTTTTGGGCACTCCTGCTATAGAGCATAGCAAAAATTACCAATTCTCTACCTCATTAATCCATGGATATGCTTAAGTATTGTTTTTTTGTCTGTCTCTTATAAAGTAAATAACGGATTTATACATTTATTTACTCCCCAAAATTCAATGTAACATTCCACTTGATTGCTTGTTTAAAATTTCTATACCTTTCAATTCCTCATGTCATTTAAATTGGTAAAGAACAAATTGCTTGTAAAATAAGATCAGATAAATTTTTTTTATTAAAGTGGTACAGTTAAAATTTTTTTTGTACAAAATATCAAAGCGTGTTATTATATAACTAGGTCTGAATATTGACCTCAGCCATTCTGAAATAGTTTGGGGAATCTTAATTGTAACGGCTGTAAAGGCTGGTTGCAAAGACTCACCCCGGTTGCCGACGAGCTAGGCCCTTACCAGTACGTGCCGAGTGCTTCTAGATCTTTTGCGTAGTAAGGTAACCGTTACACATAAAAAAAAAAATGCAAATTTAAATAAAGTTTTAAATTTGCATTTGTTTTAATTAGTTAGTTGGTGAACTTTTTTGACGCCAGCGAAGAAGTAATAACGTATTTCTTTATAGCTTTTCCGACTATACTATATCAATTTTTATATTTACTAAATATATAAAAAAAAGTCCTACTTGCCATTTTAAAAAATTTTAAAATTTTGGAGTCAAAAAAATATTTGATTTTTTTTTTAATCAAATTGACGCTTTGCACACGTGAAATGCTAGATATCGACGCTTGCAAACTAAACTATGCTATGTCGACTTAGTACATTGTTTACGTTTTTAAATGCTACGTTCTCTAACTTAAATACTTTCAAAATACGGTACTGATCGTTTAATCCACTCAAAAGTTATAAGCAAAAATGTACTTAGCACACAACTGAAGACTTAAATAGGTTTCGTTCCAAAATGTAGTAGACCACTCTGAGTCCACTATATAGGGTATAAAAATGTTTGTTTTTTCAAGTACTTCATCGCTGCATACAAAAAAAAAAAATACGAATTTAGGTCATTTCAGACATGTATCCATATCAAAATGATGGGGTCATCTTTTAAACCTTAAACGTAGCTCGGCCAGCTAAAAAAAAAAAAATGAGTGACAATTATTCTTTGCTTCTCTATTACATATCCGAATTTCATTAAGATCAGAGAGAACCAATCGTGAGACTGTCCTTGTTAGACGACTGACTATTAGACATAGTTCTGTCCATTCCAAAGTTGTCTATGTCACTTTAACCTATAATCGATCTACTATATTTTTATTAAATTCGTAATTACTAGAAAAATTCTATTTGGATTTTAATAAAAACGGTTAAAAATTCAAAGTTCTATCTTATACAGTTTCCGAGATATCGCATGTGAACTTTGAGAGCTTCTCCTGAAAAACTCACTTTTAAGACTTATCATGCCTTAGTTTGGAGGCGTCGATATAATAAAATACAGAGGTTTAAAGTTTTAAATTAAAAAAATTTCAAAATTAAATTTTTGGTAAATTTCAGAAGTTGTTGCAGATATGCATTATAAGCATTAGTGTCTAAAAAAACTGATTTTAATCTGGGGGTTTTTCTATAGAAAAAGGTTTTCAGAATCTGATGATGGTTTTTCTATAGGAAAAAGTTCTCAGAATCTGAGGATTTTTCTTTAGGAAAAAGACCTCAGAATCGGATGAGGGTTTTCCTATAGAAAAGGCCATCATAATCTGAGGGTTTTTCTATAGAAAGAAGTCCTTAGAATCTGATGAGGGTTTTTCTAAAGCAAAAAGTCCACAGAATTTGAGTGGGTTTCTATAGGAAAAAGTACTCAGAATCTGATGAGGGTTTTTCTATAGAAAAAAGCCCACATAATCTGAGTGTTTTTCTATAGGAAAAAGTCCTCAGAATCTGATGAGGTTTTTCTATAGGAAAAAGTCCTTACAATTTGAGGGGTTTTCTATAGGAAAAACTCCTCAGAATCTGAGGGTTTTTTAACCATTGAATTATACTGACATCTATTTCATTTCATTGGAAGACATTGTCTTAAAATGACGACCATCTTTGTTAACTTTGAGTTTTGACATATAAGCAATAAATAAATAAAGTAATTTAAAAAGAGATTTCGATTTCTCTAACTTAAAATACACTCAAGAAATCGCATGAGTCAACGCAAACTTAAAATTGAAATATCTTTTTATTTTGACCTAATCTATTAAAACGGAGTATACTACTGCGTTCTATGACCTAAAATTAAGCTTACGAGTTCCGGGTTTTTGGTGTGTCATTTCAAATGTTGAAATTTTACTTACAGTGTTATTAATTTATGCGCGAAAAAGTTTATTTTAACTAGAATCATATTTACTTTAATACGATTCATACATAATTTAAAAATTTTCGAAAAAAATTTTAAAATAAATATGAAATAAAAATCGATTTAACTATGATTTTTTTTCTCTGTGCAAATATGAGATTGGGCCGATAAAATCAAATATGTTTCCCTTTTTGTCTTCTATATCATATATCCGAGTTTCATTAAAATCGGAGAGAATCCATTAGGAGACTCTTCTTGAGAATGTACAATCGTCATATTGACATCATTTTGACAATCATGCTGATAATCATGAATTGGGGGAAATATTGTATATTTCTCCGGTATCCAGAAATAAATTTATATCTTCTTTTTTGCATGGTTAAAAAATATGCAAATGCCCCCCTTTGTCTTTTATTTCTTTTAAATTTGGCTTTTGGCTTTGATTTAACACTGATCAGAAATGTGGGTATTCCATTACTGGATCTGTTAACTTTATTTCCACAAAAAAAACTTCAAAATTTCTAAAATCCTAAAAGTTTTCAAATTATTTTTTTTTATCTATTCCAGAACACCTTCTTTTACTACATGAAACCGATTCTAGAACAGGTTCCTGGGAATCCACATGTAAGGTTTCACTATCCGAGAACCAGTTTTACAACTGCTTCTAGAACCTGTTCTAAAGCAACCTGATCTTGTTTGGAGGTATTGTCCAATTGTCAAATAGGACAAACTCCATAAAAAAAAAGAAATCGGTTGTAGAACATAAATAAGTTACTCTGCAAACTGCTATTTGGATTTTATTATTTTACTGGGTTGTTTATGGAAAACCTATTCGGAAGTTCTGAAATACAAATTGCGGCATTTTAGTTAAAAGCATAGACTTTTATTAACTCATTTACACAAATCAGTTATTCATTTGTTCATGAATCCAGCCAATATAGTGAGAAACCTTGGTATAAACACCAGGATAAAAAGGCGTAGTACAGGGTTTCATGCTCCAAGAAACAATGCCCAATTGAACAGAATTTTGATACAACAAAGGACCACCAGAATCGTAAGTACATTGACCCTTACCACCCTCATCAACGCCACCGCAAATGTGATTGGTAGTGGTGGCACCATGATATCTATCATTACATTCTTCATCGGAATAGATTTTTAGGTCGGCCTCTTGTAAATTACTCTGAACAACACCAATAGTCTGAAAATGTGTTAGAAAAAATAGAAATGATTTTCGCAAAATTTACAAATTGAACAAAAACTTACAGTATTAAAACCCCAACCAAGTAAAATACCGGAGGCACCTGCTGATGTTTGGGGCACTTCGAAATTGGGTTCGGGCAGTGTTACAGGGCCAATCGTTTTGTAATTGTATATCAATTGACCATGCAATTCCAATAAAGCAATATCATTGGCCAATGATTTGAGGGGAGAAAATTTTTTGTGTCTTATAACTCGTTTTACAGTGCCAACATTAGTCCCGTTGGCCCCAATCATAGTGGTAGCATATTGAATACTGAGTTGATTAGCATTATAAGTAACAACACAATGAGCAGCTGTCATAATCCAACGTGGAGCAATAATAGTAGAACCACAAATGTGAATACCGGTAGGACCACGCAATGACACCATGAATGGATATTTGGTGATATCCGAAGTGGTGCCATTTATAATACGACCTTCTGGAAAACAGCGAACACTGCTTACCAAAGCAACTAAAGCTACCACTATAGATTTCAGCCACAACATTATTCTTAATGCTCTCCCTATATTAGACTAATAGATTTGAAATAAAACAAATGTATTAAATGCAAAATATTAAATTAAAAACCGAATTCAGCAAAAAAAGATTAAACTTATCGCATCGCTAAAATGTGGTCTAATCAATTTTAAAATTGTTACTGCTTATTCAGCCCTAAAGATATTGGGTATAACTAAATTTATGTTTAGATTACATAGTTATTATTATTATTATTCGGGTTAACGATTTAAACAATTGCTAGACACACTTTGTTATCACGAATAAATTGACATATGGGACAGGGACAAGAAAATATAGTTATTTTTAAATGTTGAAATTAATTAAATTAATAATTTTTAAGTGAATAAGTAAAAGCATTTTTTTTATCAAAATAATAATTATGGATCCAGATTTAGGAATGACTGAATTTTTCAAATATGACTTTGGTTTTGTTTTACCTGCTTTGGTTTAAAGAAAATTGCGATCAAGTACATTTTTATGTTTGAGAACAAAAATCCATACAAAACATCTACGATTCAGACCTCAGATTAATCGAAATGTTTCAGAAAGTTAAAGATATACACACAGAGAATAATTGCACTTAGAATACTATGTAGGTAAAGACCACTGTAACCACACGGATCAATAAGTCCGTGACTTTTCGAACTTCCCTCGTATTTATATGAAATGCAACACTGCTCCCAACAAGTGCCACCTGTTAATAGACTACTGTCAAATTTTGAGCAAGTTCCGTAATTTACTTTGCGTTTAACAGCTGTTCAAAACATACAACCTCGTGGATTTTTTTAAAAATGAAACAAGTGAATTTCGAGTGCTCGTTAAACATTATTTTTTTCAAAAAAAAAAAAAAACCGTCAATGAAACCAAGGAAAAGCTTGATAAATACTATGGGGACTCTGCACAAGTACAAATGACGCTGAACGTTCTGGACGGCCAATTCAATATACCCGAAAATGTCGAAAAAATCCACGAAGAGTAAAAGTGCGTGAGATTATTGATGTCATAGGCATTTCATATGGCAGTGTGGTTTCGATTTTAAATGATCAGTTTGGTTTAAGAAAGCTGTCTGCAAGATGTGTGCCGCTTTTGCCCTCAATTGACCATAAACGTAATCGTGCCAATAAAGTGATGGCAACAGTTTTATGGGATGCACGCGGGATAATCCATATCGATTACCTTCAAATGGAAAAAAACAATAAACGGTGAATATTATGCCAACTTATTGGACCGATTTAACGAGGATTTAAAAAAAAAACGACCCCATATGGCCAATAAATGCCTATTTTATGGACCTCGAAAAATCCCATTTTTTGGAAGGGATACAAAAATTGGAGAAACGGTGGACTAAATGTATTGAGCTAAAATAAGATTATGTTGAAAAATAATAACTCAAAACAACCAAACTGCAAAAAAAGTCACGGACTTATTGATCCGCCTTCGTAGTTAAAAACAAATGAAATTTCGCTTAAAGAAAGGACGACTTACATTTCAGTAAATTCAACTAACGTTGTGATTTGTACAGTGTTATTTTAACGTCATATATACAGTCGCAATTAATTTTCAATTAATATACATTTGACAAATTTAATTTGGAAATGTTGAGGTTAAGAAGAACAATAAACGTTTTTCTCTAAAAATTATAAACACTATTAATTTTTTTTTAATATCAGACTAGACTAGTTTCTGCCTTTTATGTACATGCGTCATCAGTGATTTTCCATTAAAAATTGTGTTATTATTTATGTCTTATAATTGTCAGATTGTCTCAATATGATACATTTTTTCAACAACCTGCGGCTGTAAGAATCAAACCTGCGCTCATCTTACATTACAAACGTAACAATACCAAGTCATAACCGTTTAGCGATCACACCCAAGTATGGCACCAAATGTAATGCATTTAAATTGCAGTTTTCTTTGCTATTAGTTTTTTTGTTATTGTATATTATACTCAGAAGTGACAACACTAAGAAACACAAATATTCTATTTTTAGATTTTTGTTTATTTTTATTATTCAATCTCCTCCGTCTTTAATTCACAACGTTACCAGATTGAAGTATGGTTTTTACGTTCAGTGTTGACAACTTTGCGTTTTAAGTTGAAAGTACAGTGTCATTTCAACGTCATATAGATTGTTTTTTAATGTTCAAAAAATGACTAACAATTGTAGTAAAAATGAACCACATGGTAGTAAAAATTAAACAATCAATAATTTTTTTTTGGTTTTTTTAAATTACAAAAAACAACTTTAAAAATGAAGGTAAAATCATGAAACAGTCATTTGATGTGGTTTGTTTTTTAAATGAACTACAAGGTTAGTAAAAAAATTTAATTTGTTCTACAAATGACTGACATTTGCATTAAAAATAAAGAAACTGTATTACAACCCAAAAAACAACATATTTTTAAAGCAGAAGTTCCCTGAGTGTGGTAACAACTTATAAATTCAGTTAGAACAACGATATTTACAGTAGATTTCTGAATATTTTGGGTGTTGCAACAAAAAAATCAGTTGCATTAGCCGAACTTTGTTATGAAAACAGATGTTAAAGTGGGCCCACCGACTGAAATTCGTAATAACCCGATTTGACTCGAAGGAACCGAATTTCTATTGGCAAATAGCTGCATTTTTCTCGGTGTATATTAATGGGAATGAAATTCTTGAAGTTGACTCTATAAAGTATTTAAGAGTTGTTCTTCAAAGTAACTTTGTATATGATTTAAAATTAAATAAAAACTTGATAAAAAAACTAAATTTATAATTTTTCAAGCATTTATTCAAAGTCATTTAAGCTACCGTACACTTTTAAATGGATTCAAAAGAAATGTGGATTTGAAATTTTTACAGATTGTTCAAAACCTATTAATTTTGAGTTAATAAATTGAAAAGATATAAAAAAAACTGAATAGTATATAAAAAGTAAACTGTTTAAAAATGGAAACAATTATTGATTGGATTGCGTTTTTAAGTAAAATTTATATTTTTTATAAATGCGTCTATATGATTTTGCGATTATTTCCCTTAAAATTGATAATTATTTTCTTTCTGAACATATAAATTGTGCAAACTATTCTAAAAGGTCTTTTTGTAAAAAAGCGAGTTGTATTAAACAAATTTTTGATTTGTGTATACTTTCCTCCACTTGAAAGTTGCCATAGTCTCTTCTAATTCCGGCTTTAAATGTAGACATGGCAGCAAAAAATGTAAAAAATCATATTTTTTTTAATTTATTAATGGAAATTGTGGGATTTCTTGCAGCAAATCATAAATTTGGACATAGATTTCACATTGTTGCCTTAAGAGTCTATTTAAGTTCTTATTTTAACTTCATATTGTGTATCTTTAATAAGGTGTCCAACGATATATAATGTTAAATTAAAGTAACAAAAACTAGTAGTAAATTTAGCGCAACTATATTTGTTTTTGGTACTTCCGCATGCAAAATAGTACTTTCTGAAAATTTGGCATACTTTTCAACCTTTAAACCTTCGATATTGCACATAAAACCAGTCCACCTTAGTTTTATGTGAAATTTTATTAAAAACTAATTTGGGAACATATTTGAGAATTGAACAAATTGTTTTTGGCTAATTTTAGTTTGTAAAATGAAGCCTAAAATTACAACTTCTCGGATACACTACTCCCCATATGCCTAAGAGTGCAAATAAAAACAAACACAATACTTTTACATGATGGCGCATGGGGAATATTCTTCAAAATAAATTTGCTCGAGTCGAGCGTGCTCACATACAGTGGGATTAAAGGAATAAAAATCCAATTTTTTAACAGTACGATCATAACTGTTTGTATGATTTTTAAAGCGTCAATCTTGTATACGCCTCTGTTAAAATATTTTCTGCATAGCGGGTTAAAAAAGTTCATATATGTACAATTATGTTTATATATGGACTGTATGGTTGCGTATATTAACTAATATGGACATATATGTTTAATATATGGGCACACACAGAAAAAAGATTCATTGTTGCAACCGAATTGTTTGCCAACCGAATTTTGATAGTTACATGAACTAATAAAATATTTGTTTTTATACTCAATTGGATCGACTAATATTTTGTTATGAATATTGATACTCATAATTATTCCAACCGAATTATACAAAATATGTTTGTGGACACAATGTATGTAGTGAATTCAACCAAATTTATTTAAGTACATTACACCGTATCAATTGAAATAAAAGTTTTTCGTTAATTTTTTTATTATTTAAGTTAAATTTGAGGAATTTCTAAAATTTTCGAGAATTTGAAGCTAATATTAAAAAAAAAAATTTCAATTCGAAAAATTAAAAATTTTATATAAGGATGCTGGTTATACAAAAATTTGTTGATATCTTTTCGATTTTAGTATTAAGCACATTAAAATCTTTTATTTTATGAACGTTTTGGCGGAATTGATACAGCCTATTAGTTGTTACAAAGCGAAACGTGTTTCGATGAACTGCTGCAGTTCCTGCTAGGAATGAATTTTTTTTCAGTTGATTAATTAAGTCCTCACTGTGTTCTTTTGCCATAAATTTCGCAAAATTTAAAAAAAACAGCTGAAGTTTTTCTGGAAAATTTGGTTTCACTGGTTAACCACCATACAACTTTTCATCAAGCAGCGATATGGAATTAATTTTTTACCGAATGTATCTCCCATGCCTAGTGAATCCATTTTGTATTGGTTTGGATCTGAAAGTTAAAAACTATGAGCAAAAAAATAAAATGAATGTGAAAAGTGTTGTAACTCTGTCCATTATTTCTCTCAATTTAAAACACTTTGAGAAATAAGAGTCATTTAAATTCAGTTTCAATAGGTGTCGAAAATAGCACATATATCAATGAAATGTTTTAAATATGATTTATTTATAATAGAAAATTAAAATACACAAAGAATTTGACTACAATCAGAAAAACTTAGGACTTATTTCAACCTTTTAAGTAAAAACGCAGCATAATACAAAAGTACACAAATACGATGTAGGAATTATTTTTTAGGAATCTTTAGACATCAGCGAAAAATCAAGAGTGGTGCACGGTATAATAATGTCGTGGTGAAAAATGTTTAAGACAATTTCAGTAAGAATATAAAGAGTTAGTTGTTATAAAGGATTTCCATTCAGTTTCATTTCAAATAAAATGTTGGAATATTTTATATTTTCTGCAGAAGACATTGTTTATAATTTTCCATGAAATATTTGGATGAGCGAAATGAAGAATTGAAAACAAACCTGATTTATATCAATATTATATAATAGACTGTCCTTTTGGCGACTTTAATTAGCTAATTTAACAATTATAAGAATTTTTTTCATTTATATTTATTTTTTTTACTATAATTTCTGTTCCCTATAAAAGTTTTTGATTTATTTTTATTTTGACAAGGTTAATTTTGAAAATTAAAATAATTTTTCGGTTGCATATATTATTAATTTGTCTGCCTAACAAAAATTTAATTTTCATAATGGAACTAAATTTTGATTGAAAAATATGAGTTTTGTTAACCAATAGTTGGCAGTTTTTACTGAAAATTTGGTAAGTTATAATTTAAATAAAAAAAAAATTGGTCTTAATTCAATATTTCTTTTGTGAATACTAAAAAATGGTTCAAGCTTTTAAAAAGCGATTTAAAAATAGTTGCAGCAGTACAGAAATACTATTAGAAATTATTTTTGTTAGAAATAATCGGGATAACAAATATTATGGGCAATATGACTTTCTGAAAGTTGTACACACTTTGTTTTAATAGCAAAGATATACAATTTATCCTTAATCAAAATAAATTTTTATTTTAACTAAATTTTTGTGGTATATATAGATTAGAAGTTATTAACATCGAATTCCAACTAATGTTTTCCCTGTGTGAATATATGGGCACATATAGTGTATGTGATTTTATGCAAACATTACTCAAATATGGTCGTATATAGATAGAGCTATATGTGATTTCTTATTTGCCAAAGGTGCTCATATATGGAAATGTATGGAAGTATATGTTATTTCATATTCGCAAATTTTAAAATAAACGGAATTCCCTATATGCAAAAAGGGCTCATATATGAACATATAAAGAAGTATATGTGACTCCATATATTCAAAGAAAGATTTTGAAACATATAAAAATCGAGTATCTAATCAGTTTTATAAACCCATTTTAAAGACCCATTGTAAAAAACTTCAATTCTTAGTCTAGATCATAAGGCTTTATTTTGAAATATTATTAACTTCAGAAGTGGTTTCTACCATTTTTTTTAAATTGTAATTTTTGACAAATAAGTTCATACAAAAATAAGCGTAAATAGAAGTATAACCGTAACATAAATTAAAACATTGTGGATAATATGAAATATTTTAATTATAATTAGTATCAATTATTAAACTGTTAAGCTTTACCCACAATTGACTGTCCGTATTTCAATTTGTTTCAAAATTTGTATTCAATTTTCTTAAAATTTCAGAACAACCATAATTAACTTATTGGAATTTAAAATTTTTAGCCGAACCAATTCCGTTTTTTTTTTGTTTTTATTAATTTTTTAAAATTTGTTTTTGTTATTTTTCTAATTTAAAATTTTGTTTGTTTAAAATGTTTTTAATTTGATTAAGTTGGGTACGATCATGGCAAAACAATACCTTTTAGACTTATTAGAAAAATCGTCTCTTGTTTTCAAAAGCAAAACCACAAAAATTCTTGCAAAAAGTGAACAAAAAACCAAATATGTAAATTCAAATAAAAAACCCCAATTTCTCCCTAATGACTTAATCTAAATATGGGTGCTTCAATGTATTTTCATACAATCCCTCATTCCCTTAATTCAACTTCGCTATATATAGTTGTGCATTAAGTTTTCATTTTCATTTAAAATTTCAAGCTACAATACCATAATTAAATCTTGCTATTAAATGGATTATTAAAAGTTTTTTTAATTGTCAGAGAAAAAAATGATAATGTTTGAGTAATTCGTATTTTGATCTGTAAGGTTCTGTTTAGAAAACTTATAATAAATAATATTATTCACAATGTTGTAGTATAATGTGGTCGTATTATACTTTATTTTAAAGCTGTTTCAAATGTCGTTTTATCGGCAAATATTTCGTTGTGATACGACATTAAACTGAATATTTGCGCAGACACAGGCGCGGATCCTGGAAAAGGTTTTGGGCGGAAGTTAAATGTTTTTACAAAATTTTCTAATATTTCTTATATTTTTGTTTTAAAAAAAAAATAATTTTGGGAGAGGAAATATTAAATTTTCCCACCCACTGGATCTGCGCCTGGCTGACATAAATACATAATATACATGTTTTGTCCTGTAAAAACACTTTTTTTGTTGCAATTAGTATTGTTAACAATTTTTTTTTATTAAAAGAGTTTTTTTAAATACTAAAAATACTCTAAAAAAAAAAAATTACAAAAAATATATAATGTATGAACGCATATAAAATAATATATGAACATTAATTTGTCTCTATATGGAATGTAGTAAATGTTTTCTAGTATGTAGTGGGCGCTGTGGTGTAATGGTTAGCGCGTTGGACTATTACACAGATGGTCCCGGGTTCGATTCCCGGTGACGACAACATCAATTTGGAAAAAATAATATGTATGAGTTTTCTATCACTTATATGTATCGCTGCGCCCACCTTCGGTGTTCCCATAGCACTTAACCCCACCGAAGTAAAATAATGAATCAGGGCTATGAAACAAAAAAAGCTTCAATAAATTCGCCAATTCTACATCAGGTGGCGAGCAACAACTGTTCTAAGACTTATCTACTCGCGCAATTACAGTGTTGCCATGTTTGAAGCCCTTCATCTTTCACCACCTTTCATCTCTTCACTATCCCCTTTCCAAAGAAAGCAACACATTAATTAATAGGAAGAATTTCCTGAGTGTTGCTTCTCTTTAAAAAAAAAAAAAAAAAAAAAACCGAAAGGCAAAATTTCAGTTTATGGGGGACACCCCTGGAAAAAAAAAAAAAAATGCCACGCCCCCTTAAATGACCCCAGGAGTGCGAAAATCATAATGAATAAGGGGGCTCACGCCCCTTATGGGCGTGGCAGTCGAAAAACGACCCGGCCCACCTACGTAGACAATATGGGTATCAAATGAAAGCTAATGTCTTCACGATTCCAAAAATAGCCGTAGTTGCCAGATCGGGCGATTTTTGTAGCCGATATGGCTATTTTGGCAAAATTTGGGGTGGGGGAAATTTTTTTTTCCTTTTTTTTGCTTATATTTTGTTAAAATCAAACAAAAATGAGCATTTTGTGCGAAAAGATTACTATTGTTAGCGTTACCCAGGGATTACTGATTGGTTAATGAAAATTTGTTATACTGGCTTCGCTTAGTAAAGTTTTTCTGCGTGACCGGCCTTCGGCCGGGCTTAGGGGTTTTTAACTCCAGTATGTCTTAACAAAAAAAAGTCCTTCCCCCATTTTATAAAAATTAACATATCTTCCTCAAATTCTGGACGATCTGGCAACTACGGGTATTTTTGGAATCGTGAAGACATTTCCTTTCATTTGATACCAATATTGCCTAAGTAGGTGGCATGGGTCGTTTTTCACCCCCGCCCCTATTTAACAAAAATGGCCGTATCGGCTGCAAAAACCGCCCGATCTGGCAACTATGGCTATTTTTGGAATCGTGAAGACATTAGCTTTCATTTGATACCCATATTGTCTACGTAGGTGGGCCGGGTCGTTTTTCGACTGCCACGCCCATAGGGGGCGTGAGCCCCCTTATTCATTATGATTTTCGTACTCCTGGGAACATTCTGAAGGGGATGGCATATTCAGATTTTTTCTCTAGGGGTGTCCCCCATAAACTGAAATTCAGCCAACCGAAACAACATTAGTATTCGGTTTAGTTTATTTTTTATAAACAAATTTTAAATGAAACAAAAAGGATAAAATTACATTTAAACTCATACAATGTTTAGTATAATGTTTGTTGGCATGTAGTAAAATATAGTAAATGTCAACATGAGTATTATTGCCAAAACAAACAATCATACCAGGAACATGCATGCACCTTATAAAAATATACATTTTTATAAACACACACATACATATAGAAACAAGTACACACATACACAATAATGTATATTTTAAAAAAATGCACATGTGGAAGATTGCACATATAAGTTACACTTAGATTACATTTAAGGTTTACACTGCACTCAGGAAATTAAGAAGGTAGAAATGACTAAAAATAACAGTTAAAATGACTACAAACTCAAAAAGGCGATGACTGTATTTGTCATAAAAATGACTAATTATGTAGTAATTTTTAACTATTGATAAAACAATTAGTGGTAAAAACAACTAACCTTAAATCATGCGCGGCTCCAGCAATTTATATACGGGGAAATTTCATACGCTTTGATGTACAACTTAATGTGTTTGTGGTTTTTTGCCCACTGAGTCGTATGAAATTTCCACTTATAATAATTGCTGGAGCCGCTCATGCTGAAACGAATGCATAAATTATAAAAACGAGCAACAAAACAATAAAAGCATTGAACAGTTATTTTTTCGGTATTTCAAAAATATTTTTTAATAAAAAAATATTTTTTTTTTTAATTACAATAAAAATTTGTGTTTCCTACATCGTTTTTAAAATGCATAGTCAAAATTTCAAAGGGAATTTTCTAATTATTATTTGCAACTTATGAACATATCAATAATATCAAATATAAACTAAACGAGAATTTTTAAAAACTCGATATAATGTTCTATTTTTAAATATCTAACAAAAATTAACTGCTTATGCAAAATTACTATTTTGGTAGTTGTTTATTAAAATACTAAAGCAACAACTCAAAACAGCTGTTGCTTGAAGTACAGTATTTTTGGTTAGTTATTTTTTTGAAATGACTGTCTAAATTAGTCGTTTTTCAATGTCTCATAGAAAAATGACTACAATAGCAGTTAAAACAACTACTACTGTTTACTACGCGAATCGCTTACATATAGTTACTGTAAGAATATTCTGAGTGTGATTTTTATAATACATAGGGAGGGTTGCCAGATTCAAATTTTCAAAATGCTTGACATTCACCCAAAAAATATTTATTTTGAAAAACAAATTTGACACCTAAAAACACTCATACGTTAGTACCCAGGTAGAAAATTACAATCGGAACAGTGTTGGCAAAGCGTCGGCTAAGGTTGGTTATGCGTTACCAAAACGACGGATTAACAATCCTGTTGCCCGAATGGTAATAGTTGCCAACCATTGGCATATCAAAGTTGCAGCCGTTGGCATAGTGTTGGTAAGTCCAAAAAATTTGGTGCTTTTTAAATAGCTTAAATTAAATTAATTTTGAGAAATATTTTTAATAAAACACATTTAAGAAGCAGCAATACAGCTCGGTCTTAGTCTTATATAACACTAGCTTACCCGGTCCACGTTGTTGGACCTTACAAAGTCTGTTGTGGTCTTTTATAACTCTGTTTAAAAAGTTTTCTTGGATTAAGAGATCTCAAGCTTAAGACGACTGTACCCGAAACTTTTAAAATAAATTAATCAAAAATTTCAAAAGATAGTATTATTGTTTGAAATGAAAAATTGTAATTTTGATTACCATTTGTTTATTTGTTAAGTAATAATTATCACAATTATTAAGTGTTTTGGTATTAATGTTAAAAAAAACTTTAACTACTATTATTGAAAATATTAAAAATTAAATAAATTAAGATTATTATTGCAATGCTAATCTGTGAACTATATTTTTTGTTTGACCATTTTCGGCAAATATAAATAAATCACTGGGTTTGCCTACTCTGGAGCAGGCTACATATAACTGTCCATGTGAAAAGCATGGATTTCCCAAATCCAAACCGCAAACAAACCGCAAACCTTGAGATTTGTTTATGGTCATGGCAAAGGCTAGTCTAATTGGGAACTGCAAGCGTCTAAACTGTATTGGACTATCCGTTGGTAACATTGGAATTCTTGGTAACAATACATGTTCTCCTCGAGACGTGCCAGTAATGATGGTTGCCTCATTTACTGTAGGTGTATTAAAACGACGTGCATGCTCCCCATTTGTAACTTTGTCTGGTTTAATAACGATCATATAATTGTCGTTATGTAATTGGCTTGAAAATTGTTTAAATAACTGTATTAAATAGTTTTTATCTGCGAGAAAAGATTCTAATTCAGATACGATAGCACGTTCTTGCATAGCTTGAATTTGATTGTAGCCGCAACGGATGTTGGCCTACTCTTCAACATCTCCCATAAAGTATATTTGTAGAAATTTTGGTTTTTCCGTAGAAACAGGAAGTAAAGAACCAATTTTATGGTAAACTTGGCCCTGAATCTTGAAGGTGGAATTAAATGTGCGTCCAAGGCCATCCGTATTGCTAATGATGTTGGCGGCAAATGATGTCATTTGGAAGCAATTATTAAATTTTCTTATTTTTTTAAGAAATAATTTTGACTCGGCGGTATTGCCATCCATTAAATTTTTTAATGGGTCTGGTGGTGGGTTCAATGATGGCAATACAACTTTTCCTGAAGAGCAGCACATTCCAGGTGGCTCATTTTTAAACTTCAATGCATGACAGTGCACACATTCCTTGTCCATGCTTCCAATATTTATTTTGGGGTTTGCGCAATATTCTGTTTCTGGACTATATTCAAAAGCAATTCGATGAAATGAGGATAAAGACTTTCAATCTGCATACGGCTTCTGTTACCCAACTGGCTTAAAGTACGATTTAAATCTGATACGCGGTTACGTGATGTGAGTCTCGTTATCCGCATAGTGGCCAATCGTTGCATACGGTGTTCATTTGTTTCAGCTTGGCGACGTACAGCACTTGATTCACGTTCGTTTTCTCGACGTTGGGATTGTTGTTCTGGTGTTAATTGATTTCGTATTCTTTGGGTTCCTGAAGCATTTCTAGTAGCGCGGCCAATATTACCACGACGTCTTAAAGGCATTTTAAAGCTTCTGTTTTATAAAAATAATTCTTTTAGCACATATTAAATAATAAAATAATTCAAAATTATATTATATGACATTATTTGAAGTAAACAGAAAAGTAAATAATGAAAACTGAAAAGCCAATCTATATATATTCGTTTATGACGTACTTGGGAACTTTTCATCGTTATCAAAATGTTATTAAAATTTAATTGAATTCAAATTTTTTGGCAATAGTATTTGTGTTACTTATATTATAATAATAAAATCATACGAAAAATAATAACTTCTATGAATGGTTAATATTTATGTGGAAATAAAACGGAAATTGACGAAAAATAATAACTCCCATGTATGGCTAATATTTATGTGCAAATAAAACGCCTAAATTTGTGTTTAAAAATTAGTTCTGTGCCTAAATACATTGCATTTAATAATATTATGAATATGACTGAAAAAAAATATACGTTTTCGTGAATATTTTAACACCAGCGCCACCTACAGGTGAAAAACTTTGTCAGCAACTTTAGTTTTATGTACATAATATATGTTGCGAATTTGAGCTAAATTGGACCGTAAATAAATTTTTTGGGAAAACCTCGACCCCAGCGCCACCTATCGGGTACAAAAAAAAGTTATGCAAATCGGAGAACCAAAGGAACATATGGTATGAATACGAAGTCGCTAGCATTAGTGGTTCAACAGTTATTAGAGTACCAACATACGCACCAACGTTTTTATATATTAAGAAGAAGAAGAAGATATTTAAATGTGTGAAATATAATAAAATATTTAAATAATGTTTCTTTTTGGTTGTAAAACTATATTGGCAGAAAATTTTGCGAGTAGTACTGGCAAAACACATGCTTTGCAAACAACATTGTGTTTTTCCTGTTCAATATTAGTTGAAAAGCTGTTTTTTTTGAAATACAGCTTTTTGAACCGCTGTTTTTGCAAACAATGCATATTTCCGTGGAGAAGTGAATAATTTGTGTGCTCTAGTAAAACTTCAATTGAAATGAATCTCGTAGCTTAAGACCTTAAAAAGATATAAAAAATTATGTACGACTACTTTTTTAAAATTTTCAAATATTTTTCAACCCGATATTTTAAGATCCACTTGGATTAGCTGTCCTCCATGTGGACGAGGTTATAGTTAAAAGTTGCGCATCTTCTATACCAAGTTTGGTTAAGATCAGAAGCGGTTTAGAAAATCGAGTGGTTGATTTTATATATTTTCATCCGATATTAATACATGTTTTTAATGTGTTATTTGGTTGTGCTTTAAAATTATTGCAAATCAAGCAAAATCAAGACCATCTGGCAACCCTATACATAGGTAATATTGAATGTGTGTGTGTAGAATTGCTGCAATAATGCAATAAGCGATTACTACAAAAATGTAGTTTGTATTTATGCATGTGTGTATATAACTAGATTTAAAATGCTTTCAGAAAATGTTAAAAAAAAACAAAAATAAGAACCCTTTTGGCGTCTTTGCATTTTAGATTGTGCTTAGAGCTTAAATGACATTTACCGTTTGCCACACTTAAATGCAACAAATCTGTGTTGTCTGATGTAACTCTTACCTACACGGCAAACCAACTACCACTTGTATAGCAGTACCGTACATTGTACTCGTATTTGAATAGTTTGCCATCTGTTTCAATTTAAGTTTCTGGCTCGTTTGTTTTACAGTTTGTGTAAGAGAGTGTGTGTGTGTGTGCATGTATTAGTTTCGTTACGTTCATTTGGTCGGCATATGTATGATACAAAAGTAATTTCAACATCTTTCTACTCTATAGGACAAGGAATTTGTATTGCTTTCACTTCTTGTATATGGAAGTGTGTGTGTGTGTGTGTGTGTGTGTGTATGGCTTATAACACCACCTTGGAGTATCAGTTGGTTGCACTGGTTATGTTGACTGAGCACATCTGTGTTCTTGCTTATGCCTAGGACAGAAACCTCAACATGTTACATGTTGTTGGCTTTTATAACTGACATTAAGTATATCACATGTGTATTTGTATTATTGTCGTTGTACCCACACATGCACGAATGTAACAAATAAAATTGTTAGTTCTACATGTTCAGATTTAAAGTGTATCTTTTTAATTCAAAATATATACGTTCTAGTAGGTACTTGAACGTTCTAGTAGGTACATATCGATGATCTTAAATTGATGCCTCGTTATTGAATTTTTTTTTCTTCAAAACTTGAGCTAAACTTGCCAAACGATTTCTTCATAACACAGCAGAATCCATTTCGCATTATTATCTCAAGTTTTAAAAAATTGCCAACTACGAGTTACCATATTATGACCATTGAAGTGCATTGCTTGCCTTGTTCTCCAAATATTGTGTTTTTGTTGTACAAAAGGTTCTTTGTTCATTGGGCTTCAATATTTGTTTGTTGTGTTTTGGGGTTTTAGGACAAGTTTTTATTTCTCTTGTTATATTTAAATTCTTTATTTTAGACTTCAAACTAACTTCTTGTTGTTTTCTCAACTTGAGACCATAGTGTACTAACCCCATTTGTTTAAAGCTAAAATGCCATTTTTAATTTATCAAAAAGGAAATTACATTTACATAGTCTGGTGCATTCAGGTCAAATAAAAAAATAAATAAACAATCTAATTGTTAAATAGCTAAATTTTTATTTAAAGAAAGAAATCAGAAAATGTTCAACATTATGATCATTAAAAATATGTACATTAGCCAAAAACTATTTTCAATAATTACAAAAAAAAAAACACTTAACAGACTTATGTAATTGGATAGGGGCACTTCCATAGTCACTAACATTACAGTCGTACTGTTACATGAGGTGAAAAACAAGGAAAAACAAAATTTTTAATTTTACTTCTTTATATATTTGTGTGAGAAGCTCTTTATTTTGTAAAAATAAGAAAACAGTCGAACTTCATGTAATCTTCTAAAAGGTGACGTGATGTGACAAAATTAGAAGTTGGAGTTCTCGTCGTTAACAAAAACAGAAAACTCTGCGAATTGCTCCAGACTTTTTTCAAAATGATTCGGAATATTTTAGTTTGTTTTATGTTTTTCGTACAACACATGAAATTTTTTTTGTAACTTAAGTGGGCCTGCTTTTAAATTTTCTCTGTAACTTCATGAGTTTTTCTTCTTCTTATTGGCTAATGATAACATCTGTGATACAAAAATATATAATTTTAAATATCAATATTTTACTACTCAAAAGTAAAATATTTGCAGGTTACGTGACAAAGTTTGAAATTTTATAAAAAAATTAACTTGGCTTGATATGTCCAATATTTTTTATATTAAATTATTCGCAACAAAATTGATTTAAAATAAAAGTCTTAAGCACAAACTACCAGCAACGTAGAAGTAATGCAAATAAATGTTGACTTGCGGTGACGAACGTGACATTAGAAATTCAATGAATGCAAATTAAAAATTTTCCGTTTACTTACCGTTGTTTACTCCGTTTCCTTTTTTGGAGTTAATTGTTGTTGTAATAACTTTTTTGAGCTAGGAGTATACTTGCATCATCGCTCTTAAAGAATTAAATATTTAAGAGAAAATGTTACTGAAAATGAAAAGTTGATTAAAAACATGAACGAAACTTTGCAGTCCGTTTTATCATCATGTCAATTAAGATATGCTTTGGACTTTTTAATTTAATAAAGTTGAAGTATTTTTTTTTTGCAAAACACAAGCCAGAAGGAATTATTTGCCCACTTTTAATGTTTGTTCACGGTTGACCTTTCTATGGAAATGTCCATATGTGATCCCTTCTGAAAAATTTCAATATCAGTTATAGAAAGATGTTCGGTTAAGTACTTCAAAATTGTTCTTCAAGTACTACACTGTTCGGTTAAGTACTAATTGTCTGGAGGTTTCTCTTATTGGGAGGTTTTAAACATACTTGGGACTAGTTAATTTATTTACAAATTAATTCACGATTTAATTGGCATTGCTTGATGGCAATGGTAGTTAATTGTTTTGTCACTACAATTGCTTAAAACAATTACAATGCAAATTTGTTTTAATTGACATTGATCAATGCCAATTCCTTTAACAGTTAAGACACCAATAAACAAACAACAACAAAACGACGTAGTGTATGATGTTGTATGTAAAGGTAATAAGTAAAGAACAGAACTGTGATATGATCTACATTGAAACAACAAAGAGAGCACTATGCAAAAGAATGGGTGAACATGAATCCGACATAATAAAGTCAAATAAATCAACAGCATTATCACGACATACTTCAAACAGGTAACACAGCTGACTTTGACAATGTCAAAATAGTGGATAAGGAAAATAACAAAAGGAAGAGATTCACAAAGAAATGCTTACATGTGCAACAAACACAAACACATACACAAAATTTTAAATTTCAAAGAAGACTCTGATAAAATAAATCAGTGAAGGGCATGCTCTCACGGCTTATTAAAGCTCTTCTATTCGAATTAATCATTCCAGATTTCAAGAAATTTGTTTACAGCTTCCATCAGATTAAACATTTTTTTTAATGAAGAAAAAACATCTGGTTCAGAATGCTTTCGCAAGTTCTCAAAATTTTATTTTAAATGGGTCAAACCTTGAGTTTTTCCATAGAAAAGAATATAATATTCTTTAAATGATGAAAATGAGCACAATCAGTACAAATTTTAAAAAATCAGTGCAAATCAGTACACGATTATTTCATCAGTACTCGTGACCAAAAGTACATGCTGTGGTCAACTCAGTACGCATGGTCACTCTGATTATACAGGAAATGGTTATTCACATCAAAGTTAAACAAAAAAAAAATGGAGCTGAGACCTCATCGAAATTCATGATTTAATAACATGGAATTTAATTTGTATTTTTGGGGTTTCCGGTAAAATGAACTTTAATATAGCTTAATTTTTCATAACTTTGGTCCGAGCCGTTTTATTTGTTTGTTTTTTTTTTTTTAATTATAAGGTTATTCATATTACGAGTATATTTAAATTTATTAGACCGGAAACCTCAATATTACATACGCATGTTATTGAATCATGAATGTCGAAGAGGGCTCAGCTGCATTTTAAAAGCGTCTGAATTTAAAATATTTTTTGGAACCTGACTTATTTTTTGTCGGTTTTGGTTTTAAGTCTTGGAAAAACGCGGTTTCGGTTAAAACCGAACAGCAAACTCTAATCATGCGCTACTGAGTCCCATCGGTTTTATGTAAATAAAAATCCTATTTTAGACATATTCCCACAAGGTGTATAAAATGTGTCAATTGACCCACTATTAACTAAAGGGTCCGCCATCTAACGTTTTTGTTTCAACTAGTGCTTATTTCGTGAATGGTAACACTTAGCTCATGTCTGATTTGACAAATAATTATTTTTATCCTTCAGCTGAACGAATATGGTTGTGTATACGCTTGAACAACGCTGGGAAATATTGCAACATTACTTTGAAAATCATGGTAATGTTGCAGAATGTGGCTGTTACAGCCAATGGCGATCGTTATCGGGCCATGTTGAACGAATTTTTGTTTACAAAAATTGAAGAGGAGGATATTGGCAACATTTGGTTTCAACAGGACGGCGCTACGTGCCACACAGCCGAAGCTACACTCGATGTTTTGCGCCCTGTTTTTGAAGATCGCATTATCAGCCGCGGAGCTGATGTCGTTTGGCCACCTCGGAGCTGCGATTTGACACCGTTGGACTATTATTTGTGGGGTGCCGTCGAAGATAAGTGTTACGCCAACAAGCCAGAGACAATTGACGCTTTAAAGGACAATATTCGTGAAGCCATTGGTGAAATAGAGCTGCACACAATCGATAATGTGCTTAAAAATTGGACCGATCGTGTAGGCTACTCATGGCCAGCCGAGGCAGCCATTTGAATGAAATTATTTTCCATTATTAACCGGGAGGATTGTACTTTCAAATAAAAAAAGAAATTTGAGAAAATATTCAGTAGTTTTTTTTTATAGCATTTTCAAAAAAATAAAAGTTATTTGGCGGACCCTTTATTACAACGTCATATTGAAGTCATCGGTAACAATGATATAAAATCCTGATCAAGGACGTGCATCCTTGACACATGTCCTGCATGTCAACTGGGAACGTTCCCCTTTTCCGTTATGTAATTGACAAAGCTGTTACTAGCGACCCTACACACATGTGCTCTGTCTTTAAATGTATTAGTTGATAACAAAAAAAAATAAAATTAAATTAAAAAAAAAACGCCAATAGCTGTCATATTAAGTGTACATGTTTTTGTCATGCAATAACTGTAAATGCTTTTGACACAGTGGCGGATCCAGCCCTCGATTTGGGGGGGGGTCGATAATTACATATTTTAATAGCAATCATACACTCAAAAAAAAAAGTTTGTAAAGTCAGCAAAAAATTTTGCTGAGTCAGCGAAATTTTAGTCAGGAGGATGCTTGCAAAAAAGTTGCTAATGTCAGCAAAATCTTTTGCTGAAAATCAGCGAGCTGATTTTTACCAACAACATTAGTAGATTCAGCAAAAGTTTTGCTAACACTTAGTAGATTAGAAATAAAAAAGCCTTGGTAAAAATTAATAAATTTTTTGCTGAATTTTAGTAGACTGAAAAAAGCGCAAAAAATTTGTAGAAAAATTGTAATTTAGTTAATTTATTTGTTGAAAATCATAAAACATATTTTTGTGATTCTTTTAAAAATAATTTACAATAATTACGAAATATAAAAATTTTCATTTTCCCACATTGATCTCATGAAGTAATTTAATATCTGAAAATATATAGAAATAAATATATATAACAAATCATCAATGGTTGTGTAAATGATGCAATCTTTTAAGGACGCAACTGCCGAAGATAATTATAGAAACGAAACGAAAAAAAAAGACAAAAACAAACGAAACGAAAAAAACATCCCTTTTTTTTGCAATAAGAAAAAGGAACCATACTAAGATGTGTGTCTTTGTCTTTCGCTTTACTCTGTCTACATGTCTGTATATGTTTGTTTGCAATTTGACCGCACTAGATTTTAATCTATTAACATTTATTAAAGAAATACATATTAAATTTAAATATTTTCTTTTGTCTTTTATTTTATTAATAGACAATTATTTTCACAAGCCGGTGACAACGTAAAATTTAAGTTGTTTTAATCCTCAATTTTGTTTTATGTATGAAAAACAGATACAAAAGTCTTTCATGGTTGATTTTTTTATATGTCTTATTAGAGTTGTACTTTTTAGTATCATTTTCCTCTTCTCTACTACATCTCGACATGCCGCGACATCTGCTTCATTCTGCGTATATCTTTCAATCTGGTTGTCGTCCACACTATTAATGTTCTTATCAGCACAATTTTTTTTAGCAAAATTAATTAGTAAAACATTAGTATATTAGTAAATCCTTAGTATAAAACAGTTAAGTGCTGAATAAGTATAACAAAAATTTTAGCTGAAAACACGATTTTAGCAAAAAAAATTTGCTAAAAAATAGTATACCTGATTTACAAGACGTTTTACTAACTTTTGTACTAACTTATTTTTTTGAGTGTAACACTCACAAGAATTTTTCCATAAAAAATCAACAGTTATTTAAAAGTTTAATCGGTAAAGTTGCTTCAATGGAATATACAGTTAAATTAACAAAGAAATATATTTTTCAACTTCCTGTCTGTTATTCAATAAACAAAATAAACAAAAAAAACGGACTTTCCGTAGTAGTTAAAATATTCAGTTAAAAGTTTCTATTCAAAACAAAAAGTTGTTATATTATATTGAGTATTGAAATAAACGAAAATCTATTGTTTTATGGATTTTGTCAATTAATTTTTCAACAGTTGAAAATAAACTAAAAAATACAATTGTTTTAAACCAAAAGTAAGTAGTCCTGTTTTTAACAGATTTTCAGTTAATTTAATGTGTATATTCAGTAGTCTTTACGGAAAAATTATTGTGAGTGAAATATTTAAACATCTGATAACTTTTTTAACAGAATTTTTCTAATCAAATTACGATATTTGAAAATATTAAAGAAAACTTCTGGGTTTAGGCAACCAACACAAATTTGAATGCGCAACCCTTTTTAAATTAACGATGATTTAAAATTACAAACCGTGTTATTTTCAATTTATTTTGTGTCTTATTATATTTTATATTTTTTCAAACGATTTTGGTGGGGGTAAATCAGCCCCCCTGGTTCCGCGCCTGATTCAACATCACTTTTTCCCTTCATTAAAAATATTGTTGTGTTTCTATATTTTTTTTATTGTCCACTAGCATTTATTTTATTTGTTCGCTAAAATAATGAGTAAAAAAAAAACCAGTAGAAGGGAATAGTGCAACTAAAAAATGCAAACTTGTGCTTTTTTTTTGCATCATTCTACTGAGTTGAATAACAACCGGTGTTACTATCCTTGTTGTTTGGTTGATATTGTTCTCCCCTCTTATTGTTTGCTGCAAAATGTACGGATATCCGTTAGTGCTTGCAACAAATGTATGCAAAAAAAAAAAAAAACATTTACAAAATTGTCAACAAAAGTTTTCTACATATTCGCAACTGACCATTGGAAAAAAAAGAAGTAATTTTATATAAATTGTTAACAAATACCATTTATGTGTGTGTGAGTTTGATGTAACAAATTTTAATTTGTAGTGACCGTTAGTATCGCAAGATATTAAAATTGTAAGCACGATTTATATTGTTGTACATTTTTTAAATTAAATTCTTTATATCAAATTGTCAATTAATCTTTTGACAATGAATGTATCACAAACTACGATTTAAATAATAAATTTACATATCTACGATTTAATAAGATTTTGTCATATGAAAGAAAACAATCTGAGATCATTACATAAAATACCGAAACTATAAAAATGAATGGCTCTTTAATAAAAGTGTTAAAATAAATATGGTAAACATTTGATTTTGTTTGCAGACCCAGTTTTTATACCTTGATATTTTTCTATACTAATCACCATTGCGTATGAGCGATATTATTTGTAAATATTTTATAACTCATACGTATCATACACAGTTAGGGTGACTAACGGTATTGATTTTTATAAATCCCGGGTTTCGGGATTTTGAAAACTTGGTTTTATCGGGATTTTTCGTGATCCTGGGATTTATCGGACTTTCGGTACAAATTTATTTATAAATTTTAAATTCATATAAAACATTCAAATAAAATAATTCAATAGAAAATTTTACTATTCACATCTTTCAGTATGAAAAACAAACAAAAATTATTAACTCATTATTGACCAAGTGTTCCGTTTTCAACCCAGTATTTTTAAACGGTTATATTTTTTAATTGATAAGTATAGTTAAGCGGCTTAAAAACCTTAAACTAATTAAACATATTCACTAGAAGCGTGAATACAAACTTGTTGAAGATTGTTGTTCAGAGTTGCCAAATAATTATTTGAAAAAATTTGGTGGGACCTTTTTTTTTGGGGGGGTCTTTTTCAAAAATTATTTAAAAATATAGCAAAGCCTAATCTTACATATTTTTTACTGTTATGTTATGATGAGACAATATGAAAATGTTTTCTCAGCTAAAAATTAGTTCATCAGCCGTGCATAGTTTTTGATAATATGACCTATCGGTCCATGCATTTTTAAATACAGAAAGTCTAAAATATTCTAAATTCTACTCGGTTTTGACTCAAAACGTAGATAATGGCTGATTTTTATTAAATTATATTTTAGTAATTTAATAACAATTACAATGTCAGGGTTACCATATGAGCATTATAAAAAAAAGGATCAAAATACACGATATTTTTCCAAAAATAACTCAAAATCTGTCAATTTACAAAATTTAAATGTTAAATATATTTGAATAAAGATTTGTTAACAAATTTATACAAAATTTATATTTTTTTTTTTTTAAATATCTTTAACCGTCTATTTTTTATATTCTGTGAAAGTTTCAACTGTGTTTGCAAATATTTCCAATTAGGGTCACAAAAAAAAACAAAAAACACAAATTACTTAATGAAGCATTTTTCTTTATATCTGCGAAGTTCGGTTGAAAAATGTCCAGCGGATCTATGACATGTTTTTAATAAGTTTACGATGTAGAAATTAAATTTATTAATGATCTTAAAAAATAAATTAATATTCTTATCAGTCTATTAATTCTAAAGTATTTTAATTAATTTTTATCGGAAGGTTAAAAAACGATTCCTAGCAACAGTGTGGCGTGGGTGGCCAAATATTGTATATTGCAATGTTTGAAATCAAATACATTTTTGATAGTTTTTAATAATATACATACACTTTAACTAAGATGGAACAGAAATAATTAACCCTTTCACTACCCTAGTACACTACAGTGTAAACATTTTAAAATAAATATAAAAAATTTGAATATTCCCTATGGGAAATGGGACCGGTTCTGCGTGTGCCACATGATCGGACCCTTCGTGCCAGAGACCGGTCCTCTGCTAAACCCTACTCTATGTAAACAACTGGCAACTTTAACATTGGCTTGTCATAGGAGCGGGTCATTTGTTCTGCTTTAAACCACATAGTGGCATGCCACAGGACTAACCAAAGATGGGCATACCACAAGACTGTCGCAAAAGGGTCATTTCGTATAAAATAAACGAAAACTAAACAGCTTCCAATGGGTAAAATTTTGGCCAACTGGCTTTTTCTTGTTAATAAGCATTCTGGTTAAGTGGTATGTCCTCCCTTTACCAGTCACAGGATTGGTCATTTTATGACAATTGGCACTGCTTAACCCACTTCAGTATTAAATTATACCAGTCCTGTGATAAGTCCTTCTTTAACCAGTCACTTTTAGGACAATTGACTCCTCATTCCCCATAGGGTTTCTTTAGGATATTGGTCATTGAAAAAATATCATTATAAGGATAAACTGCTCATTAGGGCAATATAGTAGCGATATTTGTTACACACAGAGAATAAATTGTTTGCAGTTCCATTATAACCAACAAAATTTAATCTTTATTCAATAATTAATATTTTTATACAAATATTAAAGTGTGAATCTAGAAAATATGTAAGGTTGAAATTTAAAAAAAAAACATATTTAAATTGGGTTTAGGCTAGAGGCAAACTACTTGGCTGACAAACTGAAGATCGCCGGTTCGAGCCCAGTTCGAGGCATAAAATTGTTTTATTAATAAAATAAATTTTCTTGAACGCATGTGCATCTATTTATAGAATATTATAGTCCATAAACATAAAATGTTCAAATGTTACAATAAAAATGAACTATAATTTGAACAAAAGCAGCAAGAATGGAATACATTAAGTTTTATTTTTTTTCCTTTTAAGTGCTGCAAGTGTATGGCCTACCTCAAAAATTTTCGACGCCTGTTGAAACCCATTTGCGAAGCCTCTTATTTCTCATGGTTTTAAGAACTGAGAAGAACGATGGATAGGGTTAGGTTGATTATACTTGAAAGCTATGACGTGCAACGTTTCACGCTGAAACGTCTTCACCAAAATAATTTATGGCAATTTAAAAATAGAAAAATTAAAAAATGGTGTGAAACTTACAAGCGTTTTTTTATTCATTTAATTTTTTTGCTAATTCTTTTTAACTTTCAGACCCAAACCAATGCAAAGTAGACTCACTAGATTTGGGAAATGCTTTTTCTAAAAAAGTAGTGTCCATGTCGCTGATCGGTGAACATTTTTACGGTGGTTTATACGTGAAACCAAAATTTTCCGATTTTAAAAATTCCGTAGTTTTTTCTATACGATTTTTGCTCCGTTTAATGGTATTTAAAAATGGTATAAAAATGGTAAATTTTGAGCTATACCAAAGTCGATGTCAGCACACCAACATCGGGGTATGAACCTCAAATTTTTAAAGGAATTGGCGTAAATTTAAAAAAAAAAATGTATGTCTGACATTCACATACATATATATTTGAAATTGGCTAGCGTATTGCGTGAGCGGAGCTACTTTGTAAACAGCTACTTTGCAGAGTCAAAAAAGGCATTTTACAAAGTTTAAACGCAAAAATTTTATGACATTTTTTAAAACTGTTAAAAACTTGACCTTTATTGTTGTTGTGTGCTGGTTTTTGTTCGGCTCAAGGTCGTAACTTTTTAAAAATTAAAAACAAAAATTTGTATGTGCTTTGATTTTTATCACATTTTTATTTTTCAGTATTTCTAACAGCTTTGCTGTTCATCTTCAGCAAAAACTAAACAAAAATTCCACACATTTATTAAATACTGTGTTTGAACATAAAAATGTTTAATAATTACATATATTTAAAGCTCTGTTGTTAAAGCGTGGAGTTGAAATGTGTCCTTTTTTCAACTAGTTTGTTGTTTAAGCAATCGGAGTATGTTCACTGTGTGTCTGTATAATTGAGTACAAAATTTATTCATTGATATTTTAAAGCTTGCGTCTTAGTGATCTTTCACTACAATTGGTTTTGCTGGTCGACCCACTTTTCCATTTTCCTTGACGGTTATCGATGGCTTCTTAAAAATAAGTTAGCCATTCATGGTTGCGTAAGTAAAACGTTTTCTTGTTTCTAGATCATTTATTGTAATATTTTCTTAACGATATTGAAACATTTTTGATTTTTATCTTATGAATTTTGATTTCTTGTTCGTTGCATAATTCAAGGAATGGATTATCCCTATGTGTAACATCCCTATGGGGAATGAGGAGTCAATTGACCTAAAAGTGACTGGTTAAAGAAGGACTTATCACAGGACTGGTGTAATTTAATACTGAAGTGGGTTAAACAGTGTCAACTGTCCTAAAGTTACCAATCCTGTGACTGGTAAAGGGAGGACATACCACTTAACCAGAATGCTTATTAGCACGAAAAAGCCAGTTGGCCAGAATTTTACCCATTGGAAGCTGTTTAGTTTTCGTTTATTTTTATGCCCATCTTTGGTTAGTCCTGTGGCATGCCACTATGTGGTTTAAAGCAACACAAATGACCCCCTCCTATGACAAGCCCATGTTAAAGTTGCCAGTTGTTTACATAGGGTAGGGTTTAGAACCGGTCTCTGGCACGAAGTGACCGATCCTGTGGCACACGGAGGACCGGTCCCATTCCCCATAGGGATAATATCGTTTTCATCTTTCTGTTGAAAATATATATCAGCGTGAACTTTATAACTGAACCTAGAAATTGTTTAAACAATAATGATACTCTTGCTCAAAGTTGTTTAAATAATCTTTTATTACCACTTATTTGAAACATAAAAAACCATAAAATTTTTCAAATACAAATTAAATCTGTTATTAGCATTTCTTTGAAATATAAAAAAGTGTGAATGAACACACACTTTTTAAAAGGACAACATACCGGCAATAAATTAACAGGTAACACATTTATTTTTTTTCTTATTAATTCCTCATTTAAATAACCGAACCCTTAGGGCCTTATATGGCTAATTAAAGTTACTTAATAATAAAGACTTCTATATATTTTATTATATCGAGGGCCTATATTCAATATCTTCTATCTTAAATTTTTCACGAAATGCGTTTTTGATGGCAAAATATTCAGAACAATATGCCTCAATTATGGTATAAATTTCAATGTAAAAGCAGATTTGTTGGCAATTGTATTTGTATTTTGTTATTTCTCTATCTTAAACAATACATTTTTGTAAATGAAAAATCTTCTATCTCTTCATATAATAATACAACATTTTTTTTTTAATAAACTCCTATGTTTTCTTACTGAATTATGCATGCAGATCAAGAACCTGGCCAAATTTCCTAAATCGTGTAGGTCGTTTTTAAAATATAGTGAATTATAGTTTTTAACAAAGCATTTTTTTTCTTTATTACTGTCCTAATATTCGCGAATCCGGAAGGAAATAATTTTCTGTGTCTATAAATATAAAAAGAACATAAGATTACCTTTGATTTGAGTATCTTCAAGGAATCTTCAAGGAAATTTGAAGGACATTCTTCGAAAATCAAAAATTCTAACATTTTAGTTTCGGTTTTTAAACTTTAATATTTTCTTACGTATCTGATATTTGGGGTTATCAAAATCGAAATCATTATTTATCTAATGCTCTATCCAATTTTGCTGCAGAAAATAATAAAGTTATTGAACAGAAGTTCTTAGAAAAAGGCCAAACACAAATGGAGTGTAACAGTGCTTACGCAAAATAGAGATAAAATAGAAAAATCAATCAAGAAGCCAGATGAACTTGTAAAATCAATTATAAGTTCGTACACATATAACATTAAATTATATTTTTTTTTTATATAATTACAATGATGAGAAACTTAAACGTTTTTCATCTATTAGACCAGGTCGTGTAAAGAACGATCCTGCGGTATCTCATTTAAGATCACTTTTATAAGATATAAAAGTAAGATAGCAGCGTCAAAAATGAAGTAAATTTTGATATATAACACATTGATCTACCGGAATGAACCAAGCCCTTTATATTCTGGTCCACTTCGAATACAATTCATTAAATGGAAGAATTAACAAGATTTTAAGAGTGTAATTCTGCCTTAAAACCATTTTTTCTACGATAATCTATCAAAGACAAACTCTATAAAATCTTAAAAGAAGTTAAAACTCAATGTTATTTTTTCTATCATTTTCAATCATATCATATTTATTATTATTTTTACACCTTATGCTGTAACTTCAATTAAAAAATTTTAAAAAATTGACGGAAGTCATAAATTAATTCTTATATTGTTTGTTTTTTATCACTTAACAAAACCCATTTTTTTCAAATGCAAAATCTTCTATATTCCACAAAATTCTTAATAATGTAAAACTTTAAAAATAAATTATACGTGAGATTCAGTAGTAGCTTTAAAAAACATTGTAAAGCTTAGAATTTTAAAAAAACACTTTTAATAAGCGAAATAAACCGTTTTTATGCTCTCCTGTAAAGTTCTGTGTTTTAAGATAGAGGATATTGAATATAAGCCCTCGATATTATATTTTATTTACAGGTAAAATATAGCTGCGTACTGTCTGTTACTCAGAAATCTGACGTTCTCCCACAATAAATTCATAAAAATGGCAATAAAAGCAAATTTTTACCTTTTCCAAATTAATTGCTCCGAAACCTGGCGTGATAGACAACTTCTGTGGCCGGAATTGTTTTAAAGCATCGAAAATTCTTTCAGATTCACCTTCTTTAATGCCAGTAATGTTTGCTTGCAGGACATATATTTCGAACCGAATATCTTACCTTGGGTCACAGAAATTGCTCTAGCTCGCACGGCCGCAACCAGGCGCATATACAATGGGGTATAGGAATGTAGGGTAGAGTCCGGACTACAAGAGAGTACAGATTTTATTTCGACTCATTTTGACGGTAAGGAGTTTAGCTTATAAATATTTCTAAAAGTAGCACATCTTAATGGTTTAAGCCACTAATAAACCACACGAAATTTATTCTGTCAAAACCTCTTTAAAAACAAAAAAGTTATGAGCATTTAAACTTTAAAAATTGATTAGGAAATTTATAACTATAACCAAATACTGAGAAAGTCCATTTTGGAGCACCTTGTTCTGAGTGCAATAGTTGAAATAGAGCTGAAATTTGGCTTCCAAGCTTTACTAGTATTTACTTTCATATCAATAAAATAATTTTAAAATACGAGAATATAAAAAAATATAATTTTGGCAGCCTTCACACAATTACATATTTTTTGTATCATTTTATATCTTTTATAACATTTCTCGGTAGGATGTTGCACACTGTTAGATTCTAAATAAATTGCTGTAGTTAACCAGTAAAACACGCTGCTTACATGCAATCAGTTTTGTAAGGGAGTAAGACAAAAGTAATCCCTTACAAACCTGCTTACATATGCCATGAATATAAAAAGCTGAGATTTCATGGCTTTCAGTAACATTATTCAGTTACATTATTACAATTAAAAGTAATAATATGAATATTATAAAATGTATTTTATATAAAAGTCTACAGATATTAAATTTGTGATGTTAAAAGTTTAGACATATTAATTCAAAAATTATATTTAATTTTTTACCGCTCCACGTGCTAGCTCTACAGAACAAGATACGAGTAAATGACTAATTATTTTTTATAACCTACTCGAAAACACCAATCACAATCGGATAGCACTCGGGAAATCTAGTACAGATCGTTTAAAATCCACGATATGAAACTTTCTGCATTACAACCTGCATCCTTGTAAGTGATTAGGGTCAGCTGCTTACAACCTGCATTCTTGTTAGGGAAAACAGTAAGCCCCAATTTTTTGTTTGTTTATTTTTATAAGAAAATTATTCGTTTCTTTGCTGCTTCTCAGTATTATGTAGTAACTACCCAGCAAAACCACACATTACCAAATCATGGGTAAAGTAATGTATCGCCATAGGGCTTCAAGCATTACATTGCACCTTATTTCACTGATGAATTTTACAGGCGATGACTGGTTGCTTATGTGGTTACATGGTGGGAAAAAGTAATGTGTCTATAAATAGATTTCAAAAAAAAAAAATGCATAAAATTTTTTTTTACAGATAATTTTTTATAGTTAAATAAAAAAAATTTTTTTTTTTTTTATTAAATAAATTACGTGGTCATGCTGGCATTCGAACCTGGGGTCTCTGGTATTTAACAATTAGTTATGGGAGAACTGTACCAACTGAGCTATCGATACATAAAGGGTCCGCCAAATAACTTTTTTTTTTGAACTCCTGAACCAATTGGACTTTGTATGGCGTCATACCAAGGTCTTTATGCAAAATTCTTCTGAATGATGTCTCCGAAATGTTCAATTGTTGAGAATTACGGTGAATTGATGTTGATGGCGCTTCACGCACACTTTCTGACACAGCAGCAATATTCTCGGGTGTACGCACTGTTTTTGGCTTTTCACACTTTGGTTTATCGATGAGGATGCCAGTTTCTTTCACTTTTTTCACAAGATAACGAACATACGGACCATATTCGTTCAGCGGAGGGATAAAAATAATTATCTGTCAAATCAGACATGAGCTAAGTGTTACCAATCACGAAATAAGCACTAGTTGAAAAAAAAACGTTAGATGGCGGACCCTTTATAATATTTTATTGCTTAAAATGTAAATGAGTTGTTGTGCTTCGTGTTTTCGTTCGTAATATCAATAATATACACCTTACCCTCATGCTTACAAAAAATCTCAAAGTAATGTGTCTATAAATAGATTTTCAAAAATATATATTCATAATTACTTTACGTTTATAATTCATGCATTATGTAATTGATGATCGGTAAGTCATTCTTTTATATTTTGAAGTAATGTAAAATGTAATGAGGTCTCATTACAAGGTAATCCATGAGTGTTCAATTATCTGTAACTCATTACTTCTTGTTGGAAAATAATGATACAGGTAAGGAGTACACATTACAAGGTAATGCTTTACTTTATCGCAGCCATTACCAAAGTTTTGCTGGGTAGTAAGCACTTACATCAGCACATTTGTTTTATCCTGCTTTTAAAAACATGAAAAACAAGATTTTTACTGGGTATGCTGACTTGAAAGGCTCAACCATTAATTTAAAAAATCCACGATGATATTAAATCATTAACTTATTTGTTTAAAAACTTTTAGTTTGTCCTTGGACTAAGAGTTAATGTAAACTAATAATTGTGATTTATCTACTAAAGAAAACACTATAAAAACTTGTTCCATTCAAATATAAAATGCAAATATGCATAATTTTTATTTATGCAAACTCACTCGCTCACGTTGTAATATGCATTTGTTTGTTTTGTAATAGAAAGATGAATGATAATAAATTCAATTTATATTTATGTAAACAATACCAGAATAGGAAAAAAAAAAATACAATGGAACTAAACATTTACTATACCATTCACTCTTTGGTAGGTAATGAAAAATGTTAAAAATTTTTACCTTATGTCTCCCGATTGTCTTTATATTAAAAACATATATTCTCTATGGAGCCAATAACACACCTCAAAATGTAGTTTTTTTAATTTTCAGAAACTCGAGATATTTTCGCGATTTTAATTTTCAAAAATATTTAAAAAATGTGCAACAAAACAAGGACAACCATGTAAATCGAAAATCAGAGAAATTTGATAACAACTTTTGAAAATTAAGCTCCTCAAGATCAATTACTTTTGGGATTTTTTTAAGTTTTGTTGAAAATTAAAACCGTTTATTTTCAATTTATAACGAGCTTTCAACCTCCGTATATTTACAAAAATAAAGCAAATCAAACATATTAGCTAGGTTGATACTAGCATTTCGATCTGGCTAAAGATCTCATCAGAACCCGAAGTTTTAGAAAAGTTAGAGCCTCCATAATAGGCAGAACTTTAACAAAAAAACCTATTAATAATCAATTTTGCTCCATTCTTGTCTTCTTAGTAGTCAAGCACGTGGTTAGGACTTTTCCTAACAAGCATATAGACGTTACTAAACTTTGAAGACCAAAAATGTTCTATTTATATAAAAAATTTTTAGTTTGTACTCTGGCTCAAGTAATATTTTTTACAGTTATATTAGTTTTTTGTTTTTATATACATCGACATTATTTTTATGTTATTTTCAATTTATAAATAGGCAGAACTTTAACAAAAAAAAAACCTATTAATAATCAATTTATTAGTTTGTACTCTGTTAAAATTCAAAGGTTTTTGAAAATTTTTAAAATTGAATATGGGGATGTATTATGGGCTCCACACTCATAATGATGTATATACAAAAATACGAAAAAATGTCAAAATAACAAAAACGTTCGTAAAATTAAAGAAATTTTGTAGATTTTACGAAAGTTTTCGTTGCTTTGACATTAATTTCGTACTCTTATACATGGATTATTATGAGTGCATGGAGTATGTGTGTAAAACAAATTATTCAAACTTGATGACCCTCGGCCAATTTCATTTGTGATATATCAAAGAACTCATCACATTTATTTCCATATTTTTTCAATTTTCATTTCCATTTCATTTTTATTTAATTTTTTTTTTTTTTTTTGTTGAAGTTAGTAGTGTACTATAGTATGCATGTTGACACTATTTAAGAAAACAAATAACAAAAAAGGTATAAAACACTTTCTAAATATACTTAAAAAAAAAAACTAATTTACAAAAAAAAACAAAGCACGTACATTTTTTATTTCACAATTTCAAAATATCAAAAATGTACTCGTATGTTAAACTGTTCAAAATACCGCCATGATATTTATGCAAATTAAGCCAATGGCAAAGTAAAAGAGGAAAATAAAAACACTTGCCATAAAATGTTGTACAAGCATTAAAATATTATCATATTTGCAGTTAAATTACCCTCAGATTATTAAAAATTAGCACCTAAAAAAAATGCTTAAAAGCTAAATGCACTCCACATAAATAGTACTCTATTACATATGTGGCTTTTATGTTTAAATACTTTAATTTTTGTACCCAGAAAATTTGAACTTTTCATGTTTAAGCGTAATTAAAGTTTTTACAGTTTAGTTTCCGGTTATATTTTATACAATTTACCGTTTTTATTTTGTAAATATACAAATTGCAAATAATTAAATGCATGCATGTTGTTTTACAAATGTTACATATTCTATACATTTTTATTTTGCAATTTTGTATACTAAGGCGTATGAGTAATAACTAAATGCACATTTTATATGGGCATTATATGTTTAAGTCCATTTAAACTATAGAAAAAGTTTAAAACTTTATAATACACATACTACACTGATTTATTTATCGTATGGCATTGGTTTAAAACAAATTACATAAATATTAATATTTAGGAAGAAATTTAAAAGGAGAAAGAAAACAAATTCTAGTGATAAGTATCAGATATTGATGTCAATATTTTTTAGCCATTCGATGGCAGCAGGACTAGCGTTGTTTAGTTCAGATAATTCGCCAAGAAATTTTCGATGAGGGCATTCTTTTATAATGTGGTGAATGGTTTGCACAGTATCACTGCAATCACACAGTGGGGAGACTGCTGAGTCCCATTTGTGAAGGGTAGCTGCGCATCTTCCAGTGTTTGTTCTAATACGGTTAAGCCTAACCCATAGGAGCCTTGGTAGTTCTGACCCTGGTGGCATGCAGGTTAGATCTTCGATTTTCATGGCGTCATCATACGAGGATAGATTACAATTGTCGGTCCAAATGCTTTGTGGGTCGTAGTTGTTTTCTGTGAGCGTTTCGGCAAGCTTTAATGGTGGGTTTCTAGATTGGAGACGATCGTCATGGGCGGTTTCCATATATTGATGTACCCTAAGGCTGGGATTAGCCATTATTTTACGTTGTTCACGTACTAAAGCATTTTGGCGTCTTATATTTGGCGGTTGTATATTACTAAGAACAGGTAGAAATCTTAATGGAGTTGAAGACATTGTACCTGTTATTAATCGCATTGATGCGTTGAGTTGGACATCTAGTTTGTTGACGTGTGGGCTGTTGAGCCAGACCGGTGCGCAATATTCTGCAGTGGAATATACTAATCCAAGCGAAGCTGAGCGCAGTGTTTTTGCCGAAGCTCCCCAGGTAGTTGAGGCAAGTTTTTGGATTATATTGTTTCGCGTTTTTACTTTGTTGGCAGTATTTTCTATGTGTTTCCTAAATGAGAGTGTTCTGTCAAGGGTGACACCTAGGTATTTTGGAGTCGGATTATGGGGTAGTGTAGTGTTACCAAAACGTACATTTAATTCTAGGTTAATTCTATTTTAGAGCCGACTTGTATTTCTGAGACTACACTGATAATAATCCATGCGTAAAATTACTAAAATATGGCAAAACAACAACTTTTTTTTTAAAACAAACGAAAATTTTTAAATTTTACGAAAGGTTTTGTAGTTTTGATAATAATTTTGTATTTGTATGCATGGATTATTATGAGTGTAGTTATGTAGATTCATACTTATCTATGCATACAAATACGAAATTATTGCCAAAACTACTAAAACTTTCGTAAAATTTAAAAATTTTCGTTTGTTTTAAAAATAAAATTGTTGTTTTGCCATATTTTAGTAATTTTACGCATGGATTATTATCAGTGTAGTCTCAGAAATACAAGTCGGCTCTAAAATGTGGCTGGCGACAGCCGCTAAGCAAAAAAAATATGGGTGGCGGTTCAAAGTCGGCTGAAGCCGATATAATATTAAAAAAAAAATATTAATTATTACACTGAAAAAACTTCATGCTACATTTTACAAAAAAAATCTTTCGTAGTTATTTTTTTTCGTAATATATATGAATATTTCGTATATTCTACGAAATTCAGTTTAGACAAGAATTGACTAAAAACAGCATATTTGTGGATTTGTAATCCAATTATTGAGCAAAAAAGGTGAAAAATGGGGAAAATGGTAAAAAATGGGAATTTATGAATGGGCTCATATTTTAAGGGTGGCTATATACCTGAAACCCAAAACATGAGCACTAATAAATGTGGGTGGAATTTCTGTAAAAAAATCATACAGGTTGCCAACGGAAAAACCTAAATAATTAAAAAAAGTGCACTTTTCTTTTTTCCTTTTAATTGTTCACGCACATTTATTAGCGTTTATTGATTTGGTACCGCAATTATAAAAATCAAATAACCTTTTGTTAAGATTTTTAGAAATATCTAAAGTGGGCTTATACGGTCATTTGTTTGTTTATTACTTTTAATTTTAATTCTGAGAATCATAAAAAAGTCATCAATGTGTTTTCCAAAGAATTTTGTGTATATCTCGAGCAAATTTTTGAAATTCATACCTTCACTTAATTGTGAATAAAAGCGAAACGCGTTCATCGATTTTCATGATTTATGTCTAATTTTGTTCAGAGGTTATGTGACTTTACGTGAAAGTAAAAGGACTTGACACTTTTTACCGTTTTGGATTTTTTATGAATAAAAAAAAAAAATTTAAATTTTTTAGGTAAAAAAGATTTTATTTTCTTCATTCACAATATATTTTTCATATACACAACATAAAACATAAAAATAATTTTAAACAAATGTTGAAAATAAATAAAAAAAAGGAAATATCACAGTAAAATCCTCTAAAAACTAGTATCACAGTTGAAGTTAGAAACTAATATTTTTCATTAAATAAATAACACAAAGTCATAAAATTAGTAAAAGTCGATTAGGTTTGAACAGCGATAAGTCTTTCTAATAGATTTTGTATCGCTGATTCCAAATTTGCTTTCCTAATATTTGCATCACGTCATAATTTTTTGAAAACCGCGAAAAATTTCGTTTTTAACAATTTTTGAACTCATCCGAACAGCTTAAGTATTTTCATTACTATGGTAGATATATTGAACTGCATAGTATATAATGAGTTAAACATATGTTTGAAATTAGTTTGTTATAAGTAAAAATTGCATTTGAAAAATACTCCATCATACAACACCTTAACGACCTAGCCACACCGATTTTGCTTGAATTCTCCAATATAAAGTAAGTGTTAATGAAACGTGGTTTTAGTCTTTTGCTTATATGGTACTGTTTGGAATCTTCGTCAGCAACGTAGTAAAAATGAGGATTCAAAATGGGGTAAAGTCGGCCAACTAACTACCTGACCAAACAATCAAAGGTGATAATGTTTAATAACATGCTGGGCAGTAGACCTAATATTACTTTGGATGGTACTTTAGTTGAGTTTGTTTCTTATATCAAGGCTCTAGGTTTCTACATTGATGATAGACTAACTTTCAATCAACATATTAACATGATTATATCTTATATTATGATTTCGCTTCGAAGTGTTTATAGCATACCGTGTCGCCTTCCAATTAATATAAGAAGGCAAATTGGACATACTTTATTGATGCCACTTATAATGTATGGGATAGAGGTTTACAGTGGCACTACTTCGGGGAATATTTCTAAAGTGGAAAAATGTTTTAAACGGCCTATCGATTCGATCCCATGTTTCTGAACATACAAACGATTTTTTGGGATGTAGCTTCACAAAATTTATTGATATTAAGGTATTGTGCCTTTTTTATAAGGTCGTTAAAAATGCATCGCCATCTTATTTTGCTTCAAGATTTGTGTTTGGTCATTCAACTAGGACCCATACTTTGGTAACCCTGCGAACGCATACGATGATTATGAAAAGATCATTTGTGGCACGTGTTACATATTTGTGGAATACAAGACTGCCTTATAATTATAGGAACTTTTTATACTCCGAATCCCAATTTCGAAATATTATATTATCACTTCTTTAATCTCAATTGATAAATTAATGCAAAACATGTAATTTTGTGTCGGAAACAACATGTATCACTATAAATTGCCACTTTTCTGGAAATGGATATAGAGCCCATATTCGTGATAGGGTAATTATTATTTTCTGAAATTTTTGTTAAGATTTGGATATAGGTATATATATATTTTTTTGATAATTGATATTAAGAATGATTAGAAATAAGAATATCGTAAGACTGTCATAATTTTTTTTTTGTCTGTAATCGTTTGGCCTTAACTGGCTTTAAGATTATTGTTAATAAATGAAATGAAATGAAATGAAACAGATTTGGCTAACACCCTAAAACCCTCTACCAAACCAAATTTGCTAACGTATTAAATACTTTCTTAACAGAACTAAAATTATTATGATCTTTCGCTGATAAAACATAATTTTCCCATGATTGTAAAGTGTGCAATTTTAAATATCTCCGCAATATTTCTTTTACGTACTCAAACTTGCTTATCTGTTGTTGAAATGTCTCCCATGCTTTTGTAATTAATTATTTGGTTGGTTGAGATATTTAAAAAAAAAATCGATTAATTTTATTGTGATTACTAGTATCATTAACAGAACGCTATTATTTAGTTTTAATGTGTTTATTACTTTTTGTTTTGGTTGACACAATTGACATTATTTCGATGACTGTGATTAAAGTTAATATAGATAATAATTGATAACCCAGCAAACATATTCTGTTACAGACAAAAGGCAGGAATAACTTACAAAGCAACATGAATTATTTTGTCTTAAATTACGAGTTGTATCTAAATATTTCTGAGCATCTTTTGGTTAGTTGGCTATTTTTTTTTTGAAAATCCTAGAGTAATTTCATACTACTTAAGTTCCTTAATTTAATCGTATTTTTTTACCCCAAATAGACAGTTCTAAAAAATATTCCTGGGTATACTTCGAATTTGGTTTATGATAATCATTAAATTTTGTTTAATTTTGATTTTTTTTTTTATATAAAATCCCTAAAATGTTTTATTATTTTATTCAATTGTGTTTGAAACGGTTAAGAAAGTGCTTCTAAATATTTGGTTGACATACCAAGTAATAAAAATGAAAATTGTATTAAGCTTAATAATATTTCTAATTGTTTTATCTATAAATAAAGGTAAAAAGACATAGTTTTAAAAATTAAATAAATGAATAAACTACGGTTATGTTTACAAATAAGTTTATAATAAGCACGTATTAAACATGATAATATATTTTTTTTAAATTAAAATTTTTTATTTTTTTTTTTTATGGCAGCTGATGATTTTGATTATAGATATCAATCCAAATGGTATGATCTTAATAAAGAATGCAGTTTTAAACGTCAATCACCAATTGAATTGAGCTCTGATGAGGTAAGTTTTAAAAATAATTTATTTACAAAAAAAAATCAAATTATGAAGAAAAAAAAAAGTTGCAGCCAAAAGTCTTAAATGTAGTAAAGGGTGTTTTTTAAAGAGGTGTATAACTTCGAAATGGAATAACACAAAGATGATTTTTTAAAATTCACATGAAATTTATTTTATTTGAAAGGTAATCTTCTGGCATTATAATTTAAATATGACTTCTGGCATATGACTGCCACTGCTGAATGTTGTCCTCCAAGTGGTCAATCGTTTAGGGCTTATCGGCGTAGACTAGCGACTTCACATATCCCCACAGAAAATAGTGCAACGGCGCACACTGTGATATTTTGAAATTTTAGACTAAATGGTACAATCAAATCAAAAAGAATTACTCCGATCTGACTGCCAGTTTTTTTTATATCCGTCTCAAACTCTGTACTTGTATGTTTTACCGAACCAACTTAATTTAAACCTAAGAATTTAAAAATGAATATTATTTTATTATGTGAGCTAACGTTTTTCTTTTTACAGTTATATTAGTTTTTTGTTTTTATATACATCGAGATTATTTTTATGTTATTTTAAATTTATAACGAGCTTTCAACCTCCGTATATTTACAAAAATAAAGCAAATCAAACATATTAGCTAGGTTGATACTAGTATTTCGATCTGGCTAAAGATCTCATCAGAACCCGAAGTTTTAGAAAAGCTAGAGCCTATATAATAGGCAGAACTTTAACAAAAAACCTATTAATAATCAATGTTGCTCCATTCTTGTCTTCTTAGTAATCAACCACGTGGTTAGGTCTTTTCCTAACAAGCATCATGACGTTACTAAACTTTGATTTTTATTTAAAGTAGGATATTTCAGTATACAAAAATTGGAAAATTAAACTCTGCAGAGACTTAAGTTTTTTTTGTTTGTTTGTTTTTATGAACATATAACAAAAATCCTTTTTTTCCCCAAACATTTGGAACCGCAATTTTAGCCTTACTTTCTCACAGTTGGAAATCACTACTAATACATTGTCTCATATCTGTTTTTATATTTTTAATCAATTTCAAGTGCCACCAGGTGCCACCTCTCAATTTGTTGCACTACACAGTACAACATTTTTCAGCTGATTGATTCGGGACTCAATTCTGATAAGGCTCTTTTGTTTAACATAACTCGAGAACCACTCGTCGTAAATTCAACATAACATACCACAATGTTTGTTGAATTTACTGAAATGTAAGTCGTCCTTTCTTCAAGTGAAATTTCATTTGTTTTTAACTACATTTGCAGTGGTCTTTACCTACATAGTATTCTATAGTCGCTTAATTTAAATTTTCACATTTTTATGGCGTTAAACCTAACATGAACTTTTTCTAAGGCATTACTATCTAATCGAAGTTTTATTAGATTAACAACATAAATTTGAAAATGATTTTTTTGTTTAAAAATCAATTTATCAAATTTGTATGTTATCCTCCGTAGCAAAAAATTTGTTAAAGTTTTTGCGAAAATGCTCAGGAGTTTTTCTTTTTGCAATTATGCTGGAATCTTATTAATAAACTGACAACGCCTTCATTACCATAAAAACGCAATTTAATTAAAATAAAATGAATAAATGTGAACTTAGTAAATATCATATAAAAAGTGGGGGAAAAAAATCAATCAAAATGTGTAATCGTATTATATTGTTGGAATACTACGGTATTATGTAACAACTTTTGCATCCCTGGAACAAAATAAAATAGTTTTTCACAAGGGAATTCCAACTAATTTATTCTCTCTGTGTACAAAGTTCCCTTCACTATTGCACTTTTAAATATTTTACTTTGTTCGTTCTCCAATTTATACAATTTTATAGCTTATATAATTCTTTTTTTGTAACTTTCTAAAGTAAAATATTAAAACTACCAAAGCATCAGTTAAACAAGATAACAAATGGGTTACTTGACTGACATACAAAAGAAAACTATTAAGGATTAGTTTTTCGTCATACTTCATAGAATCTACATTTTAGAAATAAAAAAACTTAAATTAAGAATTAAAATTTTTCCTTAAATTACACTATTAAAAGGAGCAGGAGCTACTTAAAATTGGTATGCATTTGGGTTAAAATTGCCTTTGATTTTAATGAACTATTATTTCATTGGTTTTTCTTTTAGTATTTTCTTGAAGACGTCGTCTGGAACTGTCAGCCACCAGTAGTATTATTAGAAGCAGAATTGCTATGGTTGGTTTTTGTGAAATGTATTGTAAGTTAATTAATTACTAAAACAATTATTTAGTACTTAATTTATTTATATACAAATATCATAAATAAATACATATTATTAAAAAAAAAACTAAATAATAAGCTTTTCATTGCAAATGTATCAAAAAAATTAACATGTAAAAAAAAAATTGTATAAAATGAACAAACCTAAATTGGTAGAGTTATTAAAGTATATACACACAAAGAAATGAAAACCCATTTCAATTCTGAAAACCACCGATTCAATAACTTTAATTGCTGAAATTCCACCCACAACAAAAATAGCTAATTTAATTAGAGATTAATAGCTCTTTAATTGAATTATTTTTTAAATAAATAATAACTCATTTGATTAAAAAGTGATCAATATCGTAACCTTCCCAAAAACCAAACTAATTGTTGTTGCCTTACCAAATATTTTTTATAGCTTGATTTTATAACATTGAACTTAAACCGGCATGAAATTCGCATTTAGTTAACAGATTTATTTATTCTTATGTGAATTTAATTAAAAACTTTTAATTTGTTTTTTGAATTTTCTTTCTGTTTAGAAAAATTTTTGTTAAACAAAATTAAACTTTAAAAATTACATTATCAAATTTATAATAATGTTTTAGAATAAATAAATATTCAGATTTAAACAACTGAAACTAAATTATTTAACTTAATAAAGTAACAAACCGAATGAGAATTAAAAAAATCGAATTGAAGTGAATTTAAAATATTTTTTACTAATACCACTAAACATAAACATTTATAAAAAACAACTACATAAATAATACAAAAAACAACAACAATGTGATGGTGTTTGCTTTTGAGCGATAATATAAAAATATGTCAAGCAAGTTCCGAATTTGAGCAAATGTTTAATTGATTGAATTAATTTTTAATTGAAAGCTTTTACAATTTTCAACAAACCGATTTAAACCGAAATGTTTTTTTTGTGTACAATGTAGTTTCACAAAAAAACAAGTTTACAAACTTTCTAAAGTATAAATGTCCATAGTTTTTGCCAAAGTTGTTTGTATAATTTATCGAAAAACTTTTCAAGTTGCATTCTAAACAATAAGCTTAGGTAAACTTATAAGCTATTTTTAGTGGATTTTTACACTTTTTATTTGTTGCGTGTATAAAATATCAATAACATTTTTATCTAATAAATCACAGTGGCAATTTTTCAAACAATTGTGTATCAAATGATTTATAACTAACAGCCCATATACAATGGATTATTGCCCATGTCTATTATCATTTAATAGTCTATTACCGGCTTTAGTACCAAACATAAATAATTAACTAATAACATGGCGTTAAATGCTTAACACTATAAATGTTTAAACATAAATAAATGATTATCACAAAAATAACAACAATTATGGCAAACAACAAAAATAACGATAACAACAACATGCACAAAATCAATAACATTTAAAATGAATTAAATTTGTCAAGCGGTTCTTATCGAGGAACTTCATGTCAAACTTACTGAGCGACGTGATAATCTGATAACAAAACAAACAATATTTGATTAGTTTATAACAATCAATGTATTTACATATTAGATGACGCAAATGAAAATAATATTGAATTGATTAATTTTAAAAGTGTTACTTACCCCTAATAATAATAATAACACTCATCAACAGCAAAAAAAAAAAAAAATATGGGCGTTGTGGTGTAATGGTTAGCGCGTTGGACTGTTACACAGATGGTCCCGGGTTCGATTCCCGGTGACGACAACATTAATTTAGAAAAATAATATGTATGAGTTTTCTATCACTTATATGTATCGCTGCGCCCACCTTCGGTGTTCCCATAGCATTTAACCCCACCGAAGTTAAATAATGAATCAGGGCTATGAAACAAAAAGCTTCAATAAATTCGCCAACTCTACATCAGGTGGTGAGCAACAACTGTTCTAAGACTTATCTACTCTCGCAATTACAGTGTTGCCATGTTTGAAGCCCTTCATCTATCCACTATCTCCTTTCCAAAGAAAGCAACACATTAATTAATAGGAAGAATTTCCTGAGTGTTGCTTCTCTTTAAAAAAAAATGGCTTTGAAACACATCATATTTTGAAATATCGCGGCTTTTATATTTATACCATTCACAATAGTGTTTCGTATATTTTGCTCAATTTTTCAAAATGTTATAGCAAAATCATGAAACTTTTTTAAAAAAACCACAAATCTTAACAAAATTATCTTTAATTTGAGTATAATCAGGTCGGTGTTTGCATCAGAATATCTTAACCGTATTGTAAGGAAGTTGAAAGCTATTTTAGATCTCTCCTTATAAATTTTATGCATGCTAAAAGTTGTATCATTGTTCATAAACTTAAAATTTTTTATATAAAAGTTTCAAATCCACTTAAAATTTTTAGAAAACAACGTAAAATGAAAATGAAAATTATTTAAGTTCGAGGCCATACAATTCAATTTATTTTTGATCAATGGTGATAATCTTTAATTTCGAGCTCATATATTAGTTCTCATTTACTGAGAAAACTAGTTTACATTAATGTTTGATGTTTTGCATGGGATTGTCACTTCTTTCAAAACGTGTTCTGATGATGGGAACCTAGAAATTTTCAAACAAAAACTCTATAGATTATTTTTTAGGTTAATATCCTAATAAAGAAATATAGAGTATGTCCTCGAACTTGAATTATTTTCATTTTCATTGCACAATTAAAGTTCGAAAAAACATAATTTTTATTTTTAATAAAAACTATATCAAACCTAATCACTTAAAATTTTATCTAAATTTCCACATTCTTCAAATTAAAAAAAACGTTCTTCATATGAAAATACAGTGGGTGACAATACATTGGAAGCTTTTACAAAATTCAGAATTTTATGTTTTTGAAGTTTAGTTCAAAAACGGTAAATCACTCTTTAGAATATTTCCTATACAAATATAATAAAGTTGTTAAATAACACTGTACAGCACTTTTTTTGAAGGTGAATAATTCCTATGCCCGATGAATAAGTATAATCAAACCCCCAAAGGGTTTGGTCCTGTGTGCGTGGGTACAGTCAAATTTTATGTCTGTTTAAAATTTAAATTTTTTTCGCCAACACTGTATTGAATAAGACGTAAAAAGTACTGTAATAGTTCTTTTTCATCTAAATTCTGTGTTCGGATATCCCCAACAGAATTTTAAGAGGCATTTTTCGTAGAAGATTTTATCCCAATATCTGCAATTTTCTTGGGTCGTTTGAGTACTTTTTTCAAGAAATGCCATGAAAGTAACCAAAAAAGTGGATTTAATGGGTTTAAATGTTCTGTGAATATGTTCTGCAGCAAATTTTACTAGGAGGTATTGAAGACAAAAACGTCATCCGGTCAGTTTAAATCACTGAAAAGGTGAATCGTTATTGAAAATAATTGTAATTTTTTTCGAAAACTATATACAAATAAGTGTGTAAATTAACAACATTAAAAATCGTAACATTATAATCCGTGAAATCCTTTAGATTCAACTTTTGCAAATTAAAAAAAAAAAAATACCAGGAAAAAAACGAGATAAGGGGTTAAAATATTAAATAAAAAAATCCATTAAAATATTACATTAGGCTTAAAAACATAAATTTAGAAAAATTAGCATAACATTGATATTGGACTGGCCTGCATGTGATAAATTAAAATTCACCTTTCCAGTGATTTAACATGACCGGATGACGTTTCGTCTTCGACATTTCCCAGTAAAATATGCTGCAGAACATATTCACAGAACATTTTAACCCCTTAAACGCTCGTTTTAGGATACTTTTTTATTTTTATTGGAAAAGGAACTTAAATGGCCCATGAAAATTTCAGACATTGGGTTAAAATGTTATATGACAAAATTTCTATTAAAAATCTGTTGGGGCCATCCAAGCTCAGAAATTAGTTCATAAGAACTATTACACTGCTTTTTGAGTCTTATTCAATACAGTGTTGGTGAAAGAAATAAAAACTTTAAAAGGCCATACAATTTGACTGTACCCACGCAGGACCAAACCCTTTGGGAATTTCACTATACTAACCTCATATAATCGTTCGGTATAAGAATCATCCACCCCAAGACCATGATCCTAATTTTGCCATAGTGTAATACACAATAAAATATTAAGAAAGAGTAAAACATTTTTGGTAATTATGTGGCATGGACAAAACATTAGAGACCTTGGGGATCTTCGCCGGAATTGATTTTAAATTAAGCGAACATGATTTCTCTCTACGATTGCCCGGTAAATTTTTTGTAAAAATTATGCTCTTTTCGAAATTATAATTCTATAAAGATTATATACAATTAAAAAAATTATGGTTTTGCGGATCAATTTCGAAAAATTAAACAAAATATAAGTAAAAATGCGGTGATGTATATCACGTTATATTTGAAAAACTGCAAATGAGAAAAAAATTTTTTTCACAGATTTGGATTCAGCATACCTATTCAGGTAGAAATTGCCAACCGTACCAAATAATAGTTCTGGGAAACCACTGCTATTTTTATAAAACCCACCGTGATAAAATTACCAAAGTTACAACTTATATTGTACTAGGAAAACATTATTTTGTTTGCAAAAAATGTTTTTTGACAATGCCACCCGCTAAGCTCTTTGCCAATATTACAACCAATTATAAACATTTTGTTAATAGTTTTCTATAACTTACGCATTTTAATATTATATATTAGCCTAAGACCGAAATATATTTTAATGTGATTTTTATACATATTCCTCTAAATTAATTTAATTTAAGCTATTTTTAAGCACCATTTTTTTGAATTGCCAACGGTGGCTAGTTCGCTCAAACCAACGGTTGGCAATCGGGTAACAAGGCAATACTATCAAAATTGTTAATCCCACGTTCTGCCAACGCATAACTGGCCGTTGCCGACGCTTTGCCAACACTGTGCCCATTGTATATTTCTGCCTGGGTAATTCTATTAAAAAATTTGTATTTCAAAGACAGGTTCTGCAAAAAGATAAAATTTGTTGAGTAGTGTAATGTATTAATTTCATTTTTGTTATCTATTTTTAGGCTTTAATATCATATGATATACCGAAAATAACATTTCAAAATTATGAGATACCATATACCAAACCGGCCAAGTTATCTAATAATGGTCATACAGCTAATATACAATTACCAAAACCAAATGGTTATGTAGCCGGCCTATGGCAAATCTATGATAAACTATCACCAGCCATTACGGGTGGCCCACTGCCATATGGACGTTTTGTAACAGAGACCGTACACTTTCATTGGGGCTCTAAGGATGCTCATGGCTCGGAACATGTCATTGATAGTCAACGTTATTCAATGGAAATGCATATTGTACATCGTAATAGTAAATATGCAACAGTAGATGAGGCCAAACTACATTTGGATGGTTTAGCCGTATTGGCAGTTTTATATCATGTTAAGGTAAACTCAGTATATAAACCAACATTTTAATTAAATTTAACAACATTCAATTCTATTTCTATACAGCCAACAAAACTAACCAACTTCATGGGTTTAGATAATATTATTAATTCTTTAGCATCCATAAAAGAATTTAATAAAACATCAGAAATTGAACATTTCACATTGTCTAAACTATTTGGTGATATGGAAAAAACAGAGTTTTTCACATATCAAGGCTCTTTGACTACACCACCCTGTTCAGAGTCTGTGACATGGATTGTTTTTCAACACGAAATTAATATATCACATGCTCAAGTGAACCGTTTTCGTTTATTGTCAGACGGTCATGGTGAAGTACTTGAAAATAATTACCGTCATTTACAGTCGAAGGGTCTACGGCAAGTGTATTTACGCCAAAAGCGTAAAGTTATTGACGACATTAGACATGCACCTGTAATAAAGAATATTTTGGATAAATTAAAACCACAACAGTTCAATAATGGTGATAATTAAAATAAAAATAATAATAAAATAAAAATAAAATAAATCTTTATTGATATTTTGAACTGATTAATTTAGATTTTGTTATCATAAAATATGTATGTATACTAGGGTGGGGCGATTTGAACATCTTAATGGGCGCTTCGCGTTTCTGATTCTTGGGATTGTACTGAGCAAAAAAGTCCACTAGACCATACGTCTACGGTGCAAATCGAGCTTCCACATTTTGACTTTTGTGAAAGTTACAATGTGTAGGATGGACATATCTCAGGAAGTAGGAGGAGCTTATCCAAGATTATGGTATCAGTTTCTTCTTTGGAAGATTCTCTAGCAGATTCTCTAGCATCAATCATATGTGTGGGTGGGGTTTAATTTATAATTTCAAAATAGGGCTTTTTTGCCGTAAATTCAAAATGTGGAAGCTCTATTTTCACTGTAGACGTATGATCAACACTCAAAAAAATAAGTTAGTAGAAAAGTTAGTAAAACGTCTTGTAAATCAGGTATACTATTTTTTAGCAAAATTTTTTGCTAAAATCGTGTTTTCAGCTAAAATTTTTGTTATACTTATTCAGCACTTAACTGTTTTATACTAATGCTCTACTAATATACTAATGTTTTACTAATTAATTTTGCTAAAAAAAAATTGTGCTGATAAGCACATTAATAGTGTGTACGACAACCAGATTGAAAGATATACGCAGAATGAAGTAGATGTCGCGGCATGTCAAGATGTAGTAGAGAAGAGGGAAAATGAAATGTAGACAGAGTAAATTGAAAGACAAAGACACACAGACAGAGTAAATTGAAAGACAAAGACACACATCTTAGGTAGATTTTTTTATGGTTCCTTTTTCTTATTGCAAAAAGGGTTGTTTTTTTCGTTTCGTTTGTTTTTGTTTATTTTTTCATTTCGTTTCTATAATTATCTTCGGCAGTTGCGATAGCATCATTTAAACGATAGCATCATTTAGACAACCATTGATGTAAGTAATTGAAAGACAATTTTTGTTATGTTATATATATTTATTTCTATATATTTTCAGATATTAAATAAATTCATGTCGTCAATGTGGAAAATGAAAATTTTTATATTTCGTTATTATAGTTAATTATTTTTAAAAGAATCACTAAAATATGTTTTATGATTTTCAGCAAATAAATTAACTAAATTACAATTTTTCTACAAATTTTTTGCGTTTTTTTCAGTCTACTAAAATTCAGCAAAAAATTTATTAATTTTTAGCAAGGCTTTTGTATTTCTAATCTACTAAGTGTTAACAAAACTTTTGCTGAATCTACAAATTTTGTTGCTAAAAATCAGCTCGCTGATTTTCAGCAAAAGATTTTGCTGACATTAGCAACTTTTTTGCAAGCATCCTCCTGACTAAAATTTTGCTGACTCAGCAAAATTTTTTGCTAGCTTTACAAACTTTTTTTTTTGAGTGTAGTGGACTTTTTTGCTCAGTACAATCCCAAGAATCAGAAACGCGAAGCCCCCATTAAGATTTTTTTCCTTCCATACTAATCGCCCCACCCTAATGTATACAGTAGACCGACTCACCAAAAAAGTTTCTTTTGTCCACACCTCAAAATGTACTTTCGTTTGTTTTATGATGATTAAGAAAAAATTTCGTGTCTAACATTGAGATCCCTAGAGCTTGACTGTTTTCAAGAAAGGTATTTTTTTTTTAGATTTTCAAAGAATTGTGTACCTTAACTAAAGTCCAACGTATTCAATATTAGTATCATATGAAAGCTTGTTTTAAAGCGCGTCCAACGGTATGTTAAACATGTCAACGGTAGTCCAGGCATATTCTTTTTTCAATGATATTCTGTAAAAAAAAATATTTTTTTAAGTTTTTTGTACGGAGATTTTTGTCATTTAAATGTGAAATTGACAAATTTTAATCCGTAGACGCAGTTTTAACCAAAATATAATATGGTGTTAAAACTATATTTTAATCATATCAATATCGGTATCAAAATATTTCTTTAGGCAAGTACATCGTCTATGTATGGAAATAGTGTAGAATTTTTCAAATTTAGTACATTTTCCTCGGTTTTCAGGACCAAATTTTTGAGATAAATTTTTTAACTTAACCAATCTGCGGATGTATTCGGTTTCTAGTTGGTGTAAGGATTAAAATTTAGCTTACTAGGAAAAATCCAATACGCGTTTTTTTCGCGTCAAAACTTTTTTCGTGAATAAAAAAAATGTATGCAGTTTTTTATTTTTATATATAATCGAGCTTAAATTGTTGCGTTTTTAAAACAAAAAACTTTGTAAAATTTTGAGTTCGCGAATTTTTTCTTTAAGACGAATTTCGTCAACCGTGCAAAATGCATTTAAATTGCATAATTTTAATTTATTTCCATACATAGATGATACACTTTACTAAAGAAAAGTTGTAATACCGAAATTGAACTGATTAGAGCCTAGGTTTCCCTCAATATTGAATTTTTGCGAAAACGCGAACTATTGTGCATTTCTAAAAAAAGCCGAAAAATGTATTTGCTTAAATCACCTAAATATTAAAATTTGAAAACTTGACATTTATATCATAAAACCTCCGTGCAAAAAACTTTGAAATCCCTTTTTTTTTACAGAATATCCCTGAAAAAAGGATATATGACATGACTTGACACGTTTTATATACCGTTGGACGCGCCTTAAAAAACATTTCATATGATACTAATATTGTATACTTTGTCTTTAGCTAAAGTACAAAATTCTTTGAAAAACTAAAAAAATACCATTTATAGTAATTAAATGTGCTAAAGTCCCAAAACTTATTTAACAAATTGTGAAACAATCTGATGTAGGCGTGTCCCTATCCGGATTTCATTCCTGCCCAAGGAAATCTTCAGGGGACTTTGTTATTTGAATTTCTAGAGATATTTGTTATGTTAAATCACAAACTCAATGAGAATTTCTTGTCCTCGTCTAGGAGCGAGATTCAAAATTTAAAATATCAAAGAAAAAACAAAAACAACAACAAAATATTGTCACAATTGGCTTTGTCATCTTCCAAATATTTGTTAAATAAGTTTTGGAACTTTAGCACATTTAATTACTATAAATGCAATTAATGTTTATCCCGATGAAAATAAATTTAAATAACAAATATGCAGGTGCTTGTGCAAATTTAAATGTAACTGACACTAATAGAAAACATGATTTTCTATTGTTGATTTACTTGAATAAACGTCACTACATTGCTAGGTCTGTCAAAAAAACAGAGTAGTATTTGGAAGATGACAAAGCCAATTGTGACAATTTTTTGTTGTTGTTTTTGTTTTTTTCTTTGATATTTTAAATTTTGAATCTCGCTCCTAGACGAGGACAAGAAATTCTCATTGAGTTTGTGATTTAACATAACAAATATCTCTAGAAATTCAAATAACAAAGTCCCCTGAAGATTTCCTTGGGCAGGAATGAAATCCGGATAGGGACACGCCTACATCAGATTGTTTCACAATTTGTTAAATAAGTTTTGGGACTTTAGCACAATTAATTACTATAAATGCAATTAATGTTTATCCCGATGAAAATAAATTTAAATAAACTAAAAAAATACCGTTTTTAAAAACTCGCCAGCTCACGGAATCTTAATGCTAGACACAAAACATTTTAGGAATCAACATAAAACAAGCCAAGGTGGACGAAAAGCACTGTTTTTTTCTACATACAGGGTGAGTCAGTCTAGAATACAGTCGAACACTGATTTGCGCCACTTAATAAAAGGATTATTTATTGGCTCTTAAGGCTTCATTACTCGAGTGGTTATGTTTCGTAAAGGGACTGTAACTAATTCCATGCGTAAAACTAGTATATACATACAATATGCTGTCTTTGTTTTATATACTAGACAAATGGGGATGGGTTTACGGAATGTAAATTATGTTGAAATTTCAAGTTAATAGAATCAACAGTTTTGCCAGGCCGCAAAGGGGAACATTTTTCCCAATTTTCCCCTCCCCGTGGAAATTGCTAGAAATCTCGTCAATACAGATGTCTTCATGTGATAAGGTATCCACATACCAATTTGAATGTTCCTCGCTTTAGTGGTGTGGCCAGGTCACCAAGGAGAAAATTCTTTCCCCGTTTAGGCCCCTTCCCATAGAAATTTACAAAAATCCACTCCATATAGAGATGTCTACTCCTGTTTAGGAACTCACGTAAACAATTTTAAGTATCAAGGGGGTATTTTTCCCCTTTTTGCCGCTCCCTGTGGGAGTTTCTAAAATTCTATCTATAAGATATCTACTCGTGATAAGGTAACCACATACCGAATTTCAAGTTCCTCGCGTTAGTATATTGGCCATTCCGCCAAGGTATCCACATACCAATTTTAACGTTCCTCGCTTTAGTGGTGTGGCCAGGGCCGCCAAGGAGAAAATTCTTTCCCCGTTTAGGCCCCTTCCCATAGAAATTTACAAAAATCCACTCTATATAGAGATGTCTACTCCTGTTTAGGAACTCACGTAAACAATTTAAGTATCAAGGGGGTATTTTTCCCCTTTTTGCCGCTCCCTGTGGGAGTTTCTAAAAATTCTATCTATAAGATATCTACTCGTGATAAGGTAACCACATACCGAATTTCAAGTTCCTCGCGTTAGTGTATTGGCCATTCCGCCAAGGGGGAAACTTTCCTTTACTTTATATTTTTGAGTTCATATAAAACATTAAAATAAAATAATTCAATAGAAAATTTTACTATTCACATCTTTTAGTATGAAAAACAAACAAAAACTATTAACTCATTATTGACCAAGTATTCCGTTTTCAACCCAGTATTTATAAACGGTTAAATTTTTTAATTGATAAGCCTAATTAAGCGGTTTAAAAATCTTAAACTAATTAAATATATTCAGTACAAGCGTGAATAAAAACTTGTGGAAGATTGTTATTCAGAGTTGCCAAATAATATTTGGATAAATCAATTTTTTACATACCAAATTTCCGGTACCTAGCTTCAGCGGTTTGGCCAGTCCGCTAAGAGGGAGACTTATTTCCCCTGTTAGCCCCTATTTTATCGCGTTTGTGGGAAAATTGCAAAAAGTACCGTACAATGGAGTTGGGACATATCCGAAAGAACATATATTGAAAGTTCAGTATTCTATCCCCAGGTGGTTGTTCAGGTCGCCAAGGGAAGACTTTTCCCTTAATGTCCCCTCCCCGTACCAGTTTCCGAAAATCCCAGTTTATAGGACGTCTACTGTGGATGATGGACCTCCATACTAAATTTCAAGTTCCTGGCTCCTGGCTGGGCTATGTTGAGTCATATTCTATATATTTTTTTTTTTTTTTGTAAACCATCTTCTATTTAAGTTGCTTTGCATCATTTAAAACTTAAAAAGTTTAATGTTTTTGAAATCTCTGTATTTTATTGTTAAAAGCAAAAACTTTTTTTTGTTTCAAGTGTTTTCGAAAGTGTATCGCTTTTCTCTGCTTTTAAAGATACAATTTTCCTACTTTCTTTTCTATTTGGTATTTACAAGAATACTAAAAGCGAAGACTTAAGTCACATTCCAACAAAGGCATTAAGAAAGCCATGAAAAATTGCATTGATTTTCTTATATTCAATTGATATCTTGCATTTGATTGTAAATTATTTAAGCAATTCAAAAAATTAAAGAAATTTGTCACAAAACAGTGTCACAAGTAGTAGTATTTTTTATAGAGAAAAGTTTTGAATGGGTTGTTCATTTAGTTTATAACAAACAATGTTTATAGTGTAAAAAGTTGTATTTTGAAAAAAAAAAAAAAAATGGCACATCAAGTGTTTTTTTCAATATCATTTATAAGATTTAACATTTACAACAAATTGTTATAAAGAACTAAAAACATAAAATTGTTATAAAAACCAAACATCTGTTACAGTTTGATATTGAAAATTATTTGGCAATTATTTGTTGTTCGCTGTTGCACAAGTTTCTTAAAACTAGTCATCAATCATTATTTGAAAATCACTGATAATAATGTGTGTATCATTGTTCACAATTTGATGCCAAGTCAATGTATTTCAGATTTTTATACTTTATACTTAGTTTTGAGAAAGTTTAATTATATCGTGTTGTAAATACCCTGCGGGAAACGAAGGGTCGATTGATCCAAAGTCACAAATCTGTGATATATGTTTTGGGGGCACATCACGAAACTGGTGAAACCAAAATTGTGGGGCACCAAAAAGAGTTAATTTTGGTGAAATGACCAATCACGTGACTATAGTTATGGTGACATAACTATAGTCACCAGATATATCATGCAACTGGAGAAAAAGTAACATAACATCAAAATGTACTGAAGCAACTAGGGCCGTTGTAGTTGAAGTTATTAATGGTTCAACACCGTTAGCAGTGGATGAAAACATGGCAATTAGTGTCAAAGGATTCAGGATTATATGTACCGACTATGTGACAGTAAAAATGAAGACATAACACTTCACTGGTTTAAAAGAACTGAACACGGAACTGCGACCAGGGCTGCCAGATATGGCGATTTCTCGCCAAACGTCGCGATCTTAAACTTAGTTTTTTGTTGGGTATAGACAAAATAAGCTAAGCATAAAATTGATTTTGTTGTGCCTTTTTTAAGGTTTTTTTTGAACAGGGGGTAAGACACACTGTTTTGGAAAAGTGCAGTGATTGGTTCCGGAAGGGCTATTTAGCAACTCGTGCATAATATGACATACACTGAATAAAAACTGACAGGTTACTTGCTAATTACTTTTCGCATGCCCGGCGACATATACAACTTAGACCTGTGCAGTGGTACGTCTCAAAACTATTTCAATCAAACTACCCCTGTTACAGAACACATTGCGCTTAATATGTGACTAGTTTTCGTTCAAAAATTGTTCTCCAGTTCTAAGATACCTACACCTACACCAGTCACGTGATAATTTTTTCCCACTGGTTCTTTTGCATATCACATAAATCATAAAATGGTCCTACCTTAACACTAACTACTTCTAACTTGTCCGTAGCACATTCATTTCAGTCGGTACGGTGATAGGTTGCATTGGTCAAGTTATTCGCCACGTTACACAGTGTTTCACAGGTAGCAAATTGTCACCTCCTATGACAAGCCATGTTAAAAGTACCGGTCCCTTTCATATAACTGAACCGAAACTAGGACAGGTTCATACACACAAAGTTCTAGTCACATGACCATACCAGTAACTGGTCCATTTCCCGCAGGTTATTGTGGAAGTGTTAAAAAATTTTGATGTTGAAATAAAAAAGGTTTTAAAAATATTAAGGTTTAATATTACTTAATGACTGCATGTTTTGATCGATCGAAATTATTTCAGATCCTAAATTGACAACTCTTAAATGACAATTATTGAAAATACATAAGACATGGGATGTTTAAACTTTTTTTTCGGCACACACATAAAAATAAAAACCCATTTTAATCACGAAAACCACCGATTTCAATAAACGTAATTGCTGAAATTCCACCAACAACTAAAATTGCTAATTTAATTAAAAAGTTGATAGCTCTTTAATTCAGTTATTTT
>CM037851.1:317595927-317614083 GCA_021234595.1 Delia radicum | reverse complement strand
ATTTTAAATCATCGTTAATTTAAAAAGGGTTGCGCATTCAAATTTGTGTTGGTTGCCTAAACCCAGAAAGTTTTCTTTAATATCTTCAAATATCGTAATTTGATTAGAAAAATTCTGTTAAAAAAGTTATCAGATGTTAAATATTTCACTCACAATCTTTTTTCCGTAAAGACTACTAAATATACAATTAAATTAACAGAAAATCTGTTAAAAAACAGGACTACTTACTTTTCGTTTAAAACAATTGTATTGTTTAGTTTATTTTCAACTGTTGAAAATTAATTGACAAAATCCAAAACACAATAGATTTTCGTTTATTTCAATACTCAATATAATATAACAACTTTTTGTTTTGAATAGAAACTTTTCACTGATATTTTAACTACTACGGAAAGTCTGTTTATTTTGTTTATTGAATAACAGACAGGAAGTTGAAAAATATATTCTTTGTTAATTTACTGTATATTCCATTGAAGCAACTTTACCGATTAAACTTTTAAATAACTGTTGATTTTTTATGGAAAAGTTCTTGTGAGTGTTACACTCAAAAAAAATAAGTTAGTACAAAAGTTAGTAAACGTCTTGTAATCAGGTATACTATTTTTTAGCAAATTTTTTTGCTAAAATCGTGGTTTCAGCTAAAATTTTTGTTATACTTATTCAGCACTTAACTGTTTTATACTAATGCTTTACTAATATACTAATGTTTTACTAATTAATTTTGCTAAAAAAAATTGTGCTGATAAGAACATTAATAGTGTGGACGACAACCAGATTGAAAGATATACGCAGAATGAAGCAGATGTCGCGGCATGTCAAGATGTAGTAGAGAAGAGGAAAATGATACTAAAAACTACAACTCTAATAAGACATATAAAAAAATCAACCATGGAAGACTTTTGTATCTCTTTTTCATACATAAAACAAAATTGAGGATTAAAACAACTTAAATTTTACGTTGTCACCGGCTTGTGAAAATAATTGTCTATTAATAAAATGAAAGACAAAGAAATATTTAAATTTAATATGTATTTCTATAATAAATGTTAATAGATTAAAATCTAGTGCGGTCAAATTGCAAACAAATATATAGAGACATGTAGACAGAGTAAAGCGAAAGACAAAGACACACATCTTAGTATGGTTCCTTTTTCTTATTGCAAAAAAAAGGATGTTTTTTTCGTTTCGTTTGTTTTTGTCTATTTTTTCGTTTCGTTTCTATAATTATCTTCGGCACTTGCGTCCTTAAAAGATTGCATCATTTACACAACCATTGATGATTGTTATATATATTTATTTCTATATATTTTCAGATATTAAATTACTTCATGAGATCAATGTGGGAAAATGAAAATTTTTATATTTCGTAATTATTGTAAATTATTTTAAAAGAATCACAAAAATATGTTTTATGATTTTCAACAAATAAATTAACTAAATTACAATTTTTCTACAAATTTTTTGCGCTTTTTTCAGTCTACTAAAATTCAGCAAAAAATTTATTAATTTTTACCAAGGCTTTTTTATTTCTAATCTACTAAGTGTTAGCAAAACTTTTGCTGAGTCTACTAGGTTGTTGGTAAAAATCAGCTCGCTGATTTTCAGCAAAAGATTTTGCTGACAGTAGCAACTTTTTTGCAAGCATCCTCCTGACTAAAATTTCGCTGACTCAGCAAAATTTTTTGCTGACTTTACAAACTTTTTTTTTTGAGTGTATGAGTGCTATTAAAATATGTATTATCGACTCCCCCAAATCGAGGGCTGGATCCGCCACTGTGTCAAAAGCATTTAAAGTTATTGCATGACAAAAAACATGTACACTTAATATGACAGCTATTGGCGTTTTTTTTTTTAATTTAATTTTATTTTTTTTTGTTATCAACTAATACATTTAAAGACAGAGCACATGTGTGTAGGGTCGCTAGTAACAGCTTTGTCAATTACATAACGGAAAAGGGGAACGTTCCCAGTTGACATGCAGGACATGTGTCAAGGATGCACGTCCTTGATCAGGATTTTATATCATTGTTACCGATGACTTCAATATGACGTTGTAATAAAGGGTCCACCAAATAACTTTTATTTTTTTGAAAATGCTATAAAAAAAACTACTGAATATTTTCTCAAATTTCTTTTTTTATTTGAAAGTACAATCCTTCCGGTTAATATGGAAAATAATTTCATTCAAATGGCTGCCCTCGGCTGGCCATGAGTAGCCTACACGATCGGTCCAATTTTTAAGCACATTATCGATTGTGTGCAGCTCTATTTCACACAATGGCTTCACGAATATTGTCCTTTAAAGCGTCAATTGTCTCTGGCTTGTTGGCGTAACACTTATCTTTGACGGCACCCCACAAATAATAGTCCAACGGTGTCAAATCGCAGCTCCGAGGTGGCCAAACGACATCAGCTCCGCGGCTGATAATGCGATCTTCAAAAACAGGGCGCAAAACATCGAGTGTAGCTTCGGCTGTGTGGCACGTAGCGCCATCCTGTTGAAACCAAATGTTGCCAATATACTCATCTTCAATTTTTGTGAACAAAAATTCGTTCAAACATGGCCCGATAACGATCGCCATTGACTGTAACAGCCACATTCTGCAACATTACCATGATTTTCAAAGTAATGTCGCAATATTTCCCAGCGTTGTTCAAGCGTATACACAACCATATTCGTTCAGCGGAAGGATAAAACTAATTATCTGTCAAATCAGACAATCAGACTAGTTGAAACAAAAACGTTAGATGGCGGACCCTTTAGTTAAAAGTGGGTCAATTGACACATTTTATACACCTTGCGGGAAATATGTCTACAATAGGATTTTTTTTTACATAAAACCGAAAATAAAAAATCCAATGGAAGTCAGAAGCGCATGATTAGAGTTTGCTGTTCGGGTTTAACCGAAACGGCGTTTTTCCAAGACTCAAAACCGAAACCGAAAACCGACAAAAAATAAGTCGGGTTCCAAAAAATATTTTAAATTCAGACGCCTTTAAAATGAAGCTGAGCCCTCTTCGATATTCACGATTCAATAACATGTATATGTTATATTAGGGTTTCCGGTCTAATAAATTTAAATATACTCGTAATATGAACAACCTTATTATTAAAAAAAAAAAATAAAACAAACAAATGAAACGGCTCGGACCAAAGTTATGAAAAATTAAGCTTCATTAAAGTTCATTATACCGGAAACCCCAAAAATACAAATTAAATTCCATGTTATTAATCATGAATTTCGATGAGGTTTCAGCTCCATTTTTTTTTTTTTTTAACTTTGATGTGAATAACCATTTCTGTATAATCAGAGTGACCATGCGTACTGAGTTGACCAACAGCATGTACTTTGGTCACGAGTACTGATGAAATAATCGTGTACTGATGTTTTTTTCTTCATTAAAAAAAAAATGTTTAATCTGATGGAAGCTGTAAACAAATTTCTTGAAATCTGGAATGATTAATTCGAATAGAAGAGCTTTAATAAGCCGTGAGAGCATGCCCTTCACTGATTTATTTTATCAGAGTCTTCTTTGAAATTTAAAATTTTATGTATGTGTTTGTGTGTTGCACATGTAAACTTTCCTTTGTGAATCGCTTCCTTTCGTTATTTTCCTTATCCACTATTTTGACATTGTCAAAGTCAGCTGTTTGAAGTATGTGTCGTGATAATGCTGTTGATTTATTTTACTTTATTATGTCGGATTCATGTTCACCCATTCTTTTGCATAGTGCTCTCTTTGTTGTTTCAATGTAGATCATATCACAGTTCTGTTCGCTACTTATTACCTTTACATACAACATCATACACTACGTCGATTTGTTGTTGTTTGTTTATTGGTGTCTTAACTGTTAAAGGAATTGGCATTGATCAATGTCAATTAAAACAAAATTGCATTGTAATTGTTTTAAGCAATTGTAGTGACCAAACAATTAACTACCATTGCCATCAAGCAATGCCAATTAAATCGTGAAATTATTTGTAAGTTAATTAATTAGTCCCAAGTATGTTTAAAACCTCCCAATAAGAGATACCTCCAGACAATTTTTTAGTACTGAACCGAACAGTGTAGTTCTTGAAGAACAATTTTGAAGTACTAAACCGAACATCTTTCTATAACTGATATTGAAATTTTTCAGAAGGGATCACATATGGACATTTCCATAGAAAGGTCAACCTTGAACAAAAATTAAAAGTGGGCAAATAATTCCTTTCTGGCTTGTGTTTTGCAAAAAAAAAAATACTTCAACTTTATTAAATTAAAAAGTCCAAAGCATATCTTAATTGACATGATGATAAAACGGACTGCAAAGTTTCGTTCATGTTTTTAATCAACTTTTCATTTTCAGTAACATTTTCTCTTAAATATTTAATTCTTTAAGAGCGATGATGCAAGTATACTCCTAGCTCAAAAAAGTTATTACAACAACAATTAACTCCAAAAAAGGAAACGGAGTAAACAACGGTAAGCAAACGGAAAATTTTTAATTTGCATTCATTGAGTTTCTAATGTCACGTTCGTCACCCGCAAATCAACATTTATTTGCATTACTTCTGCGTTGCTGGTAGTTGGTGTTTAAGACTTTTATTTTAAATCAATTTTGTTGCGAATAATTTAATATAAAAAATATTGGACATATCAAGCCGAGTTAATTTTTTTATAAAATTTCAAACTTTGTCACGTAACCTGCAAATATTTTACTTTTGAATAGTAACATATTGATATTTAAAATTATATATTTTTGTATCACAGATGTTATCCTTAGCCAATAAGAATAAGAAAAAACTCATGAAGGTACAGAAATAAATTAAAAAACAGACCCACTTAAGTCACAAATAAAATTTCATATATTCTACGGCAAACGAAGGCCATCAAAAGTTTTATTATTTCAGCAAATTGTAAAACAAACTTAAAATATTCCGAATCATATTAAAAAAAAAGTATTATGAAAAAAGTCCAGCTCGATTCGCAGAGTTTTGCGTTTTTGTTAAAGACGCAAACTCCAACTCCTAATTTTGTCACATCACGTCACCTTAAAGAATGTGACATGCAGTTCGATTGTTTTCTTATTTTCTTCTTACACAAAAATATAAAGAAGTAAAATAAAAAGTTAAGTTTTTCTGTGCTTTTCACCTCAGTACGACTGTAACGTTAGTAACTATGGAAGTGCCCGTATCGAATTACATAATTCTGTTTAAGTGTTTTTTTTTTTTTTTTTAATTATTGAAAATAGTTTTTGGCTAATGTATATATTTTTAATGATCATAATGTTGAACATTTCCTGATTTCTTACTTTAAATAAAAATTTAGCTATTTAACAATTAGATTATTTAATCATTTTTTATTTGACCTAAATGCACCAGACTATGTAAATGTAATTTCCTTTTTGATAAATTAAAAATGGCATTTTAGCTTTAAACAAATGGGGTTAGTACACTATGGTCTCAAGTTGAGAAAACAACAAGAAGTTAGTTTGAAGTGTAAAATAAAGAATTTAAATATAACAAGAGAAATAAAAACTTGTCTTAAAAACCCCAAAACACAACAAACAAATATTGAAGCACAATGAACAAAGAACCTTTTGTACAACAAAAACACAATATTTGGAGAACAAGGCAAGCAATGCACTTCAATGGTCATAATATGGTAACTCGTAGTTGGCAATTTTTTAAAACTTGAGATAATAATGCGAAATGGATTCTGCTGTGTTATGAAGAAATCGTTTGGCATGTTTAGCTCAAGTTTTGAAGAAAAAAAAATTCAATAACGAGGCATCAATTTAAGATCATCGATATGTATGAAATATTTAGCTACACAACAAGTACCTACTAGAACGTATATATTTAGAATTAAAAAGATACACTTTAAATCTGAACATGTAGAACTAAACAATTTTATTTGTTACATTCGTGCATGATGTTGGGTACAACGATAATAATACAAATACACATGTGATATACTTAATGTCAGTTATAAAAGCCAACAACATGTACCATGTTGAGGTTTCTGTCCTAGGCATAAGCAGGAACACAGATGTGCTCAGTCAACATAACCAGTGCAACCAACTGATACTCCAAGGTGGTGTTATAAGCCATACATACTCACACACACACACACACACACTTACATATACAAGAAGTGAAAGCAATACAAATTCCTTGTCCTATAGAGTAGAAAGATGTTGAAATTACATTTGTATCATACATATGCCGACCAAATGAACGTAACGAAACTAATACATGCACACACACACACACACACACACTCTCTCTTACACAAACTGTAAAACAAACGAGCCAGAAATTTAAATTGAAACAGATGGCAAACTATTCAAATACGAGTACCATGTACGGTACTGCTATACAAGTGGCAGTTGGTTTGCCGTGTTGGTAAGAGTTACATCAGAGAACACAGATTTGTTGCATTTAAGTGTGGCAAACGGTAAATGTCATTTAAGCTCTAAGCACAATCTAAACTGCAAAGACGCCAAAAGGGTTCTTATTTTTTTTTTTCTAACATTTTCTGAAAGCATTTTAAATCTAGTTATATACACACATGCATACATACAAACTACATTTTTGTAGTAATCGCTTATTGCATTATTGCAGCAATTCTACACACACACATTCAATATTACCTATGTATAGGGATGCCAGATGGTCTTCAGTTTGCTTGATTTGCAAGATTTTTAAAGCCCCAACCAATAACACATTAAAAACAACCAATAACACATTAAAATATATAAAATCAACCACTCGATTTTCTCCACCGCTTTTGATCTTAACCAAACTTGGTATAGAAGATGCGCAACATTTAACTATAACCTCGTCCAAATGGAGGACAGCTAATCCAAGCGGATCTTAAAATATCGCATTTTAAATCATGAAAAATATTCGAAAATTTTAAAAAAAGTAGTCGTACATAATTTTTTATATCTTTAACGAGATTCATTTAAATTGAAGTTTTTCTGGAGCACACAAATTATTCATTTCTCCAAGGAAAAAAAGCATTGTTTTCAAAAACCGCGGTTCAAAAAGCTGTATTTCAAAAACAGTTTTTTTAATTTTTGAAAAAATATAGTTAAATATAAATTACTGCCATATGCCGTGTCGAAATCCTTATGTGGAGCTCTTACGGCAGCTCTGAGTTATGAATAAAAAATGTGAGCAAATTTAACTACATATCCGACAACCTGCATTAGTTTCGCGTAGGGGGTATAGAAGAACTATTTATAATTTATATATATTTTTTATAGAGTTTTTTGTTTTCAAATTTATTATTTGACCCTTTCAGGAATGTGTTGATAGATCTATTTCGGGAATTTTCTAGGTTCCCATCATCAGAACACGTTTTGAAAGCGGTAACAGTTCTATGCCAACCATGAAGCATTCGTATAAACTAGTTTACTCACTACATGAGAACTAATATATGAGCTTAAAGTAAAGATCATAACCATTGATCAAAAAATAAATTGAAAACTTGTTTGTTATGTGCGAGGTGCACCTTTTGGTGTATATTCAATACACGTTTTCTGTTTTTTTCCTACTTTTTATTTTTTGTTTAGTTTATAAACAAAACAGGGGGAGTAAACTAGAATGTACTTTGTCTTTTATTCAAGATTTTGAAAAAAAAAAAATGCATTTACCTTCAAATAATTACCTTTTTTTTTTGCTAATTTTATGTTATAAATAAAATGAGGTATCAATGACGTAGCTTTTACCGCTAAAAAGTACGACTACTTTTGACACTTGTCGTCCATACCAAGTTTGGTTAAAATTGAAGAGGGTAGAGGTCGAAAATTGAATATTTTATATTTAATGAGTCTATATAAGAAACTAATTTATAAAAATTTTATTTTTGTGAATCGTATGCATTAAAATTAGTTTATATTGAGAAAATCCACTGTTAAGAAGAATAAAATTTTGATTTGACTTATAATTTACAAACAAAGACAAAAATATGTTTCTGCTATTTTTTTGTCCTTTTTAGACATTTTTACTCATATTTGCTTTTTTGCCTTTTTTTTTGCTTTTAATTTCTGGGCTTCAAGAAAGCCTCTTGTTAGCCTTTTGAGCTTTAAAATTGCCTTTTTCAGATATTCTTCGCTTAAAATGCTCCTTTCTTCAAAATTTTTTAATTCTTCTTTTATAAAAATGTGTAATTATTTTACCTTTTTGTAGTTTTGCTATTTTTTCTTTTTTCCAATACTTTTTTACCATAAACACAATGGATTTTGCTACTTTTGTCTTCTGTGTTTAAAAATTATACAAATTATGAATATCACTCATTCATCTTAAGTCCCCCTAAAGTATGCAATAGCAAGTTTAAAAAATCCAACACATACGTCGTATAATTTATTTTTATTAAAACTTGAATGTTACTCATCCGTCAGGGCCCCTTTGTTTTCACAATAGAAAGAGCGAATCATCGTATACGTAATACTAATTTTACGTTCCTAAAGTATGAAACAGCCAGTACTGTTATTTTCGTACTGTTTTCTTTTTAACGTTTTAAAATTTAGAAAACAAGTCTAAATGCTTAGTTGGCATTACTTTTAGTAAACAACCCAGCAAAAAATTTCCAAAAAGGTATGGGGGTTTGTAATCAAGCATTTTGGGCAGAACGCATTCCTTACTAGATTACCTACTCGATTCTTTTAACAGGGTGTGAGACTAAAATAATTGATTCTTTAGAATTGATTATTTTTTTATCGAAGAACTATTTACTTTATATTTTTAAGAACTACATATATTTTTTAATAAAGAAATAGTTCCATGGTAACACTACGAACTACTTACACAAAAAAAAAAAAAATAGTTCCCTAGAAAAAATAAGAAGTACTTACATTTACAACTTACATGTTAAACTAAAGCATTAAAAAAAACTACTAAAAACTACTAAATTTTAAATTAAAAACGTCCGTTCAAATCGAAAATTGGCATATTAAAAAAATTTTTAAATTCAATAAAATCTAATTCTAATGTTTTAATTGAAATTCATATGTATAACATCAATTGAAATTCAGAAAATTTCATTTAATATTAAAAATGAAATTTCATTTAAAAATAAAAAAAAAAAACTAAAATTCTAAAATATTAATTTTAAATTTAAAATTTCCTTTGAAAAAAAAACCATTCAAAATTAAAAGTTCGTTGTATTGAAAAATCAGAAAATATTAATCAAACTTCAGAAAACATCATTTGAGAAATATCTAATTCAAAGCCAAGTAATATTTAATTTAAAATCCGGAAACTGTCAATTGGAATTTATGAATTCGAGCTAAAATCCAAAAACATCATTTAAAATTCATAACACAGATAATTTTATCTGACAAAAAACAAAGAAAATTTTTATTAAAGTCATGAAGTTTTTCCTCCGAATATTAAAAACAAAAAAAAAAATTTAATATTTATAAAAGTTTCCTAAATTATATGAAACATGATTTTAAATGAAATTTTTTTATTCAGTGTATAAAAATTTTCATACAAAGAAAAGAAATTATTTTGACTATAATATCTGATTTTAAAAATATTTTACAAAAGTGCTATTAATTAACCGCGTCAGAGAAGAACACGTGACTGTATTTTGACTCACAATTACGAGTACTTACGAGGGAAAACCGTTATAACGCACACTCATTTAGGATATTTTTCCACTAACTCACGCTCACTTGAGTAAATTCAACTTTTACTCACACGTGATTCTTCGGAGTCACCCAAATATAACGATCAATCATCATCCGGAAAAAATAAAATCCTAAAAAGTGAAACATCGAATTGTTATGATAACATGGGTTTGACATAATTTTGGAGCTATAAACCACGAAAATATAAATTTTTCACAAAAAAGAATAATTTTTAATTAAAATTTAAAACAAAAATATGACTCACGCACATCATCCTCGAACATTTTTTTAAACTTACTCACGATAACGTCAGTAATTTCAACTTTCACTCACAATTTTCTGCTTACGTACGGCTCCCTAATTTATACCTAACCACAGTTTAACAAAATTTAGGCAACATGCAATTTCTGTTTTTAGTATTATTTTCCTACAAATAAAAATTTATTTGAAAAATATATAAGATAGATTCTTTAAAATTGAATAACTTCTTTTTTTTTTAAAAAACGAACTACTTTAAATAACGTACTTTTATTAATAAAAAATGTATGATTACTTTTTGATTAATATAAGTTACACATAGAGAAATAAAGTGCCAACCGAATTGAAAAGTGTATTTTAGTGGTTACAATCAATAAATTCGATTAGTACAACCATATTCAAAGTTGATTTCTAAATATTTTGGGTGTTGCAACTAAAATTCAGTAACACTACGAACTTTATTGTGAAAACCAATATTCAATTTTACCAACCAATTTTTAAAGTTGTAACCGATTTTGAGTCGTAGTAACCGAATTTCAGTTGGCAAATGGCAAATTTTTTCTATGTGTGTAATAAAATTGTTATTTTCTTTTAAGTAAATAATTACTTTGTTATTGAGTTCATGCTTTCTGGTTTAATTTAAAAGAATTGATTACAATACTACTTGCTTTTTTGACTCAATCGTTGGAATGAGTTTGGTATTGCAGTTACTAAATTTGGCAATGAGATATGTAAGCAAGTGTGCGCATAACCTTCTTTTTGGAATGTGTAATTTTTTCCTGTGAAATTATACATATTTAGAATTGTAAAACTTTTTTTAAAAAACATATGTTCTCAATACTAAATAATCTTTTTAATTTCTAATTTTCACACATAATGAAACAAACAGTTGAAAATTGCTAAAGTACATAAGGCTATTAAAATTAAATACCAGCTAAGTTTAGCTGGTTTGCCTTTGATGTTTTTGGTCTGCTGATAGTCTAGTTTTAAATCTCGCTGGTCTAGTTAGGAATACAATTTCTTGTTACACAGTGTAATTAAAAACATTTAACAGCTTACAAGTAGTGAGTTAACTTTTTTTAGATTTTTCTTTTAAATGGTTTTGACAATTGCATTATTTTAAAAAAAAAAGATTATTTAAGACATTTAATTCGAGAAAATATGTGGAAAATAATAGGACCAACAAAAAAGGCAAGATATATATTTCATTTGAAAAGGTTGAATAATGAATCGGATTCTTCAAACTAATTATTTTTTATAATATTTTTTATACCTTTCATAAAAATAAATTTATTTTTATAAAAAAAAAAAATATATTTAAAAAAAATAAATAAATTAAATTGATATATAACTACGCAAGAAAAAATATAGTACTGGCAAACCACTACTATTTTTGTAAAACCCACCAAGTTAAAAATTACCTTAAGTACAACTAATATTGAGCTAGAAAAACACAATGTTGTTTGCAAAGCATGTGTTTTGCCAGTACCACTCGCAAATGCTCTGCCAATATAATTTTTACCAATATCACAACCGCATAGAAACATGTTTTAAATATTTTATTATATTTCACACATTTAAATATGTTATATAGTAGGACTAAGACCGAGCTGTAGTGCTGCTTCTTAAATGTGTTTTATTATAAATATTTCTCAAAATTAATTTAATTTTAGCTGTTTAAAAAGCACCAAATTTTTTGGACTTACCAACACTATGTCAACGGCTGCAACTTTGATATGCCAATGGTTGGCAACTATTATCATTCGGGCACAGGATTGTTAATCCGACGTTCTGATAACGCATAACCAACCTTAGCCGACGCTTTGCCAACACTGTGCCGATTGTAATTTTCTACCTGGGTACTAACGTATGAGTGTTTTTAGGTGTCAAATTGGTTTTTCAAAATAAATATTTTTTGGGTGAATGTCAAGCATTTTGAAAATTTGAATCTGGCAACCCTCCCTATGTATTATAAAAATCACACTCAGAATATTCTTACAGTAACTATATGTAAGCGATTCGGGTAGTAAACAGTAGTAGTTGTTTTAACTGCTATTGTAGTCATTTTTCTAAGAGACAATGAAAAACGACTAATTTAGACAGTCATTTCAAAAAATAACTAACCAAAGAAACTGTACTTCAAGTAACAGTTGTTGCTTCAGTATTTTAATACACAACTACCAAAATAGTAATTTTGCGGTAAGCAGTTAATTTTGTTAGATATTTAAAAATAGAACATTATATCGAGTTTTTAAAAATTCTCGTTAGTTTATATTTGTTATTATTGATATGTTCATAAGTTGCAAAATAAAAATTAGAAAATTCCCTTTGAAATTTTGACTTTGCATTTTAAAAAGGGTGTAGGAAACACAAATTTTTATTGTAATTAAAAAAAAAAAAATATTTTTTTATTAAAAAAAATTTTTGAAATACCGAAAAAATAACTGTTCAATGTTTTTATTGTTTTGTTGCTCGTTACATGGTTAGTCATTTTTATGACAAATACAGTCATCGCTTTTTGACTACGTTTGTAGTCATTTTAACTGTAATTTTAGTCATTTCTACCTTCTTAATTTCCTGAGTGCAGTGTAACTTATATGTGCAATCTTCCACATGTGCATTTTTTTAAAATATACATTATTGTGTATGTGTGTACTTGTTTCTATATGTATGTGTGTGTTTATAAAAATGTATATTTTTATAAGGTGCATGCATGTTCCTGGTATGATTGTTTGTTTTGGCAATAATACTCATGTTGACATTTACTATATTTTACTACATGCCAACAAACATTATACTAAACATTGTATGAGTTTAAATGTAATTTTATCCTTTTTGTTTCATTTAAAATTTTTTTATAAAAAATAAACTAAACCGAATACTAAAGATGTTTCGGTTATGTTTAACACGTTAATTTCATAGTTACCCAGTTAAAAAAGTTCATATATATATATTTTTATATGATCATACTCGTATATGGTCATTCATATTCGTACATACTAGAAAACTTTAACTTACATTTGCATATAGGGACAAATATATGCTCATATATTATTTTATATGCGTTCATACATTATATATTTTTTGTAATTTTGTTTTTAGAAATTTTGGTTTAAAAAAAACTCTTTTAATAAAAAAAAATAAATTAACAATACTATTTGCAACAAAAAAAGTAGTTTTACATGACAAAACATGTATAAATTAAAAACACTTAATTTTTGTTTTTATGATTTAGTCTTTCTTTACAGCACTATGTGCTTCTTTTAGGTTCTTAATATTATGAACTTAATTACTAGACTGAAGAAAAACAGTCACACATTATTAATTTATTCACACAGCTTGCTATCATTACTGCTGACATATCAAAATGATGGTTGCGCGTGCAGCGCGAACATGACACTTTTGTTTTGAATAAAGTGCAGACGCTATTATTAGCAAGAATAAATGTAGGAAATTGTGAAATAACAAATAATGTAAAAATTGTGAAATAGTAGCAATAAATAAATATTGTGTTAACTCCTCCCTCCTAAATTCCAATCGTCCCCTGATTGATTTAAAAGTAAGGGATGTCATTTAGGCTAATGTGCCTTTGAAATATCTTAGTCGGCATCTGGGGAGGTTCGACATTTCTTATAAACAATTTCCGATGTATTGCGGTTTCTACATTTGAAAATCACGAATATGATTATTATGAGGGCAAAAACCCCAAGATATGTAACCATGCTTGACTTGACTAGCAAGTTTAAGGATTTAATTTTCTTTATATTTCTAATGTTTAGTTCCTTCATGAATTTGAGTGATAACACCTCTTCGAATTGCGAACGAGATTTCGAATGTTTGATTAATGCAGGTAATGGCCTCAAGCTGTGTGTTTCTAAAGCTGTAAAAGTAAAATTATCTACAATTATAGTTTCATTAAAAAAATTTATCAAATATGAAACCATTTAAGCATTTTGTATTATTTTGCATCTTAAACTTTTCCTTTGAATTCATTTAACAAAACCAATCCAGTACTTATTTCTATTACATTTTCAATATGTTCTGTGTTTGTAACAATACAATCGTACGGTTTGTTTTCTAAAATATTTTAATACAATATTCATTCTCTAAATCAACAATTTCATTTTTTTGCAAATTTTATATTGTTAATTGTTTTACAGTTATTCTTTATGCCATAATATTTTCCATTACACTTCAAAGTATTTTCAAAATTTATTTTATAATTGTTTCATTCTTGTTTAATGGTTTTATTTAAAAGAATTACAAGTTTCGGTTCCCGTTTTTGTAAATTTTATAATATAAATCAGTATATTTTCTTTAAAAGCGATCTAACTTCCGCGAAATTTAATGCTTCTTCTAGGGAATCAATGGCATGTTTTCTTCCAAAAAAATATTATAATACTATGAGCCTCTTGGTTTGATAATATGAAAGTGTTAATAATGTTAGCTTTTGTGAGATGAATTGCTCTGTTAATATTTTCTATTTCTTCTTTCAGGATGTCGATTTTAAATTGTATACTGCAGTATTAGTACAGTCTGAAATTCGCCACTGTTTTTCAGCGTTTTCAAAATCAGAATTACTTACTCGGGTGATATTGTTAATTTTATCGAAAATTTTCTTGTTAATTACAAGTTGTTGGTTGTTATTCCCTATTATACTCCTCGAACTTGTTATTTATGGCAGTAGGATCGTCGTGATCTGGGTTTCCCGCAACCCATTCCAAGCAGAACCTATGAAATTTAATATGCGTTTGTTTTTGATTTTAGGAATGATGTTGTTAATGGTTATGATTATATTGTTAATTTCTTCTGAGATGAATGAATGCAATGGATGAGATGAAGGTATGTTTCTGCCTAGATCGGTTTTTCAGATCCTCCACAAGTGAGGAATAATCCGTTAAATTAATGGTATGTAGAATTCTATAGGTTCCTGTTTGTATTTTCCCAGTGCCATCTTCGATAATAATGGTCTCGGGCCTGAGAATAGTCCAGTACCTCAACCCAACCGTAGCAGGAAGGGAGATTTAAATAAATAAATGTTCTAAAAGAAAAATTATGTGGTTAAATTAACTTCTATATGGTCCTTGTGCACTATTTCCCTGATTCCGTTGTCACGGTGGAATTCTTGTTTCCTTAACTACCTCCTCTTTGAATCTCCTTGAAAGCTTAGTCCCTAATCTTTTATTTTGTCTGACAAATATCTTCTCCCCTACCTCATAATCAACGATATCCTTTTTTTCCTGTTATGATACTGTAAATCCCTTCCTGTTTCGCCTTAATTTTTGAAATATTTTCTTTCTGACCTCTTGTATGTTATCAGGGTCGGATGGAATGGGTCTTCCAAAAATACATCGACGGGTTTTTTTCCCGTGACGGAGTGAATGGAATGATTATACTCATTTACGGACCACTCCAGAAGTTCCCTAAAACCCTTCTCAGGATATTCATGCTTCAGGCATCTCATAATCTCTGAAAAAGTCGAATGGAACCTTTCGATTTGCCATTCACTTCGCTTTTGTAAGGCGGTGCAGTGAATATTTTAATATTGAATTCATTCTCCAACATAAACTTTATTGGTTGCGAACTAAATGTTTTCTCGTTGTCGCAAATTATTGCCTTTGGACTCCAAAGTATAATATTATTTCCCTTAGTGGTTCCCTTATATCTCAATACTCTTCCCATCCACTTCCTTAACCACAGCCATTGGAGAACTTGTCTATGGAGGTAAGGACCTGTGTTTGTCCGTTGAAAATATGTCAATATGAATTGTATGTCCCGGAATTCTGGTAAAGGTGTGACTCCCCCAATTTCGTATTATTAGGGTGTCTGTCATACTTATTTTCCCTACAGACTTTGCATATTTTCGTTATCTTCCTAATTTTCTTTGCCATACCGGGAAAATAAAATTTTCGAGTATTTGCAGTCTATTTCCTTTTCGTTCCTATGAGCCCGATTATGCTCTTCTATTATAATCTTATCCTGATCCTCTGCACTGGTAATATCTTTTACCACCTGTTTGCAAAACGAATCTTATAATTTCCGAGGTAAGTTGGATAGATTGCCTGAATTTTCAGCATTATCGGTTCCGTAGTATTTATACCATTTATAACTGACGGATTCAAGTACCTTTTCAGAAGTGCCCTCAGTGATTTCTCGGAAAACGCTTCTTCTTCTTTTATTAGATGTCTATGGTACGTAGGAAAAATAATTTCGAATTTATACGAACTTTCGGAGGCTTCCGAAATGAAATTTGATTCTTGAAAACGTTAACGGGCATTTCCACAGATTGGTATCAAGTTTTCGGAAGAGCTATCGCTACTATGGACAGTAATAGAATTACATTTGGTATTGGTGGTCTTGAGAGGAAATCCGCAACCACATTCGTGCTGCCTGGTTTATAAATGAGCTCATGTTATATTCCTCCAACTGTGCCTTCCACCTTTTCATTTTCGCATTGTATTTTTGTTGCTGAGAGCGAAAGTCAGAGGTTGGTGATCGTGAAAATTCTAAACCTTTTTCGATCCGTATAGGAAACATTTGAGGGACTGTAAAGCCCAAATTATCGCCAACATTCCTTCTCGTTTGCTGCTGCGAAATTTTTCCTCTGCTCTACTAACGTTCTAGAGAGAAAGCTGATTGGCCTTCCATCTTGCGAAAGTACGGCTCCCAAAGCATACCCAGATGCATCTGTAGTTAACTCGAATGACTTATCGAAGTCCGGATAATGAAGCATTACATCGTCTGATGTCAGACATCTTTTTAACTGATTAAAAGCCTCAGTTTGTTGTTCAGTGAATTTATCTGTGTCTTTTTAGACAAATTCTTGGGTATTCTTCCCAACTCTCCCCTAAGTATTTCAGTAAGAGGTCTGGCAATTTCAGCGTATGCCTTTATAAATCTGCGGTAATGATCTGTCATTCCCAAGAATGAACGCAACTCATGGACATTTCCCGGTTTCGGAAATTCATAATAGCCTCTGTTTTTTCGACGCGGTGCGAATGCCCTTTTGGCAAACAATGATACCGAGAAATTCAATTTCCTCCTTCATGAACTCACATTTATCGCACTGCACCTTCAGCGGGCTCTCTCTCAGAGTGTCAAAGATAATGTTCAAATATCGAAATGTTCCTCTTTAGTTTTACTAAAAATAATTATATTGTCGATATAAATATAACAACGAACACCGATGTGTTCCTAAGCACATCATCTAAGGTGCTTTGGAAAATAGCGGGCGCATTTCGTAACCCGAATGGAAGTCGAGTGAATTCGAACTTTCCATTGGCGACGGAGAAGGCAGTCTTCTCAATATCGGCTTCGTTTAGAGCAATTTGGTGGAAACCCGCTTTTAAAATCAATAGTTGAAAATACCTATTTGATCCTAAATTAGCCAAAATTGTGTTAATATCCGGAATAGGATTTTATCTGGTATGGTATATTAAAAATATTTTTGAAATACCGAAAAAAATAACTGTTCAATGTTTTATTGTTTTTGTTGCTCGTTACATGGTTAGTCATTTTTATGACAACTACAGTCATCGCCTTTTTGACTACGTTTGTAGTCATTTAACTGTAATTTTAGTCATTTCTATTTCTACCTTCTTAATTTCCTGAGTGCAGTGTAACTTATATGTGCAATCTTCCACAGTGCATTTTTTTAAAATATACATTATTGTGTATGTGTGTACTTGTTTCTATATGTATGTGTGTGTTTATAAAAATGTATATTTTATAAGGTGCCATGCATGTTCCTGGTATGATTGTTTGTTTTGGCAATAATACTCATGTTGACATTTACTATATTTTACTACATGCCAACAAACATTATACTAAACATTGTATGAGTTTAAATGTATTTTATCCTTTTTGTTTCATTTAAAATTTTTTTATAAAAAAATAAACTAAACCGAATACTAAAGATGTTTCGTTTATGTTTAACACGTTAATTTCATAGTTACCCCAGTTAAAAAATTTCATATATATATTTTTATATGATCATACTCGTATATGGTCATTCTTCTGAAGTTAATAATATTTCAAAATAAGCCTTATGATCTAGACTAAGAATTGAAGTTGTTTACAATGGGTCTTTAAAATGGGTTCACAAAACTGATTAGATACTCGATTTTATATGTTTCAAATCTTTCTTTGAGTATATGGAGTCATATATACCTGCTTATATGTTCATATATGAGCCCTTTTTGCACATAAGGAATTCCATATACTTTCCAATTTGCACATATATGAGCCTCTTAAGCGAATATGAAATAACA
>CM037851.1:317564169-317595827 GCA_021234595.1 Delia radicum | reverse complement strand
AAAAAAGTGTTGCCAACTTAAAGTTCTATACCTGTATAGAAAACACCCTTTATATACATTTTCGACGAAATATTTACATTTGAGTCTATTAAAGGCAACTGCCTCGTTACAGGAAAAAATAAATCGTTTTCAGATGTACTTCTGTCGACCCAGAAAGCATAGATTACATAGATCTGAAACTCGTTGACATTAGCTGTCACTGCACATAACTCATGAGAATGTGTTGGACATACGTCGTATACTTAAACAAAATAGATTTTAATGTGTATGAAATAATGTGTTTGTTGTTAAAAGAGAAAAAAAAGTTTGAGATCCATCTTATCTATGCCAGAAAGTCTTATCGTGTTACTCGACTTTATTTAAAAAAAAAAAAAAAAGTTGAATACTGACCATCTAAAATATTACCAAAATTTGAAAAGTAGTTTGATTTTTTATTCATATTATATAAAAGAAAAAGTACTATTAGCTTGACATTAATACGATTTAATTTTTTTTTAGCTGGAAAGATGGCTTGGAAATCCACATATATTGCTTTTCAAGGCAACTTTCCAAGGCAACTTTCCAAGACAACATTATTTCTTTACGAAAATATTGTAAATTTGAATCGAGGCTGTAATTGCAATTTTAAATTCCGCAGTGTAAAATTAAAAAAAAAAATAAGATATCAAGTTTGATATAATTTTTATTAAAAATAAAATTATGTTTTTCTTTTGTTTTCAAAGCTTGTTCTGATGATGGGAACCTAGAAAATTCCCGAAATAGATCTATCAACACATTCCTGAAAGGGTCAAATATAAATTTGAAAACAAAAAACTCTATAGATTATTTGTTAACACAATATCCAAATGAAGAAATAATTTTCATTTTCATTAAAATAAAATATCTTTAAAACTCGAAAACTAAAAAAGGTTAAGAGTAAAGTGCCGTTAAAAGTGTTATAAAAAATATATTTCCAGGAAAGTTGAAAAATCGGAGCATTTTAATCAAAACATATAAACGTTTTTGATTAAAATGCAGTTAATATAGCTCGAAGATTTGTAGAAGAAATTTCAGTTTTGACTACAATTGTAGTTCATTTGAAAAAACAAACCGCATCAAATTACTGTATTATGATTTTACATGCATTTTATACAGTAGTTTTTTTTTACTTAAAAAAATAAAATAAATAAATAAATGTTTCTTTATTTTTTACTTTATATGTGGTTAATTTTTTACTACAATTGTGGTTCATTTTTTGAACAGTAAAAAACATACCACAATGCTTGTTGAATTTACTGAAATGTAAGTCATCCTTTCTTCAAGTGAAATTTCATTTGTTTTTAACTACATTTTCAGTGGTCTTTACCTACATATTATTCTATAGTCGCTTAACTTAAATTTTCCAATTTTTATGGTGTTAAACCTATCATGAACTTTTTCTAAGGCATTGCTATCTAATCGAAGTTTTATTAGATTAACAATATAAATTTGAAAATAATTTTTTTTGTTTAAAAATCAATTTTTGAAATTTGTGTGTTATCTTCCGTAGAAAAAAAATTGTTAAAGTTTTTGCGAAAATGCTCAGGAGGTTTGTTTTTGCAATTATGCTGGAATCTTATTAATAAACTGACAACGCCTTCATTACCATAAAAACGCAATTAATTAAAATAAAATGAAAAAATGTGAACTTAGTAAATATCATATAAAAAGTGGGGGAAAAAAATCAATCAAAATGTGTAATCGTATTATATTGTTGGAATACTACGGTATTATGTAACAACTTTTTCATCCCTGGAACAAAATAAAATAGTTTTTCACAAGGGAATTCCAACTAATTTATTCTCTCTGTGTACAAAGTTCCCTTTACTATTGCACTTTTAAATATTTGACTTTGTTCGTTCTCCAATTTATACAATTTTATAGCTTACATAATTCTTTTTTTGTAACTTTCTAAACTAAAATATTAAAACTACCAAAGCATCAGTTAAACAAGATAACAAATGGGTTACTTGACTGACACACAAAAGAAAACTATTAAACTTGACTGTGAACTGCTTACCAAAACCGGAAAGATAAAACGGAAAGCAAAACAGGATTAGTTTTTCGTCATACTTCATAGAATCTACATTTTAGAAATAAAAAAAAACTTTAAATTAAGAATTAAAATGTTTCCTCAAATTACACTATTAAAAGGAGCAGGAGCTACTTAAAATTGGTATGTATTTGTGTTAAAATTGCCTTTGATTTTAATGAACTATTATTTCATTGGTTTTTCTTTAGTATTTTCTTGAAGACGGTCGTCTGGAACTGTCAGCCACCAGTAGTATTATTAGGGAGCAGAATTGCTATGGTTGGTTTTTGTGAAATGTATTGTATTCTAAGTTAATTAATTACTAAAACAATAATTTAGTACTTAATTTATTTATATACAAATATCACAAATAAATACATATTATTAAAAAAAAAACTAAATAATAAGCTTTCATTGCAAATGTATCAAAAAGTATTACATGTAAAAAAAATGTATAAAATGAACAAAACTAAATTGGTCGAGTTAACAAAGTATATACACACAAAAAAATTAAAAACCCATTTCAATCATGAAAACCACCGATTCAATAACTTTACTTGATGAAATGCCACCAACAACAAAAATTACTAATTCAATTAGAAATTAACAGCTCGTTAATTTAATTGTTTTTCAATTAAATAATAACTCATTGGATTTAAAAGTGATCAATATCGTATACCTTCCCAAAAACCAAAAAAATTGTTGTTGCCATACCAAATGTTTTTTATAACTTGATTTTATAACATTGAACTTAAACCGGCATGAAATTCTCATTTAGTTAACAGATTTATTTATTCTTATGTGAATTTAATTAATAACTTTTAATTTGTTTTTTGAATTTTCTTTCTGTTTAGAAAAATTTTTATTAAATAAAATTAAACTTTAAAAATTACATTATCAAATTTATAATAATGTTTTAGAATAAATAAATATTCAGATTTAAATAACTGAAACTAAATTATTTGACTTAATAAAGTAATAGACTTAATAAGAATTAATATCTAATCAAATTAAAATGAATTTAAAATATTTATTACTAATACCACTAAACATAAACATTTATAAAAAACAACTACATAAATATTACAAAAAACAACAATGTGATGGTGTTTGCTTTTGAGCGATAATATAAAAATATGTCAAGCAAGTTCCGAATTTGAGTAAATGTTTAATTGATTGAATTAATTTTTAATTAAAAGCTTTTACAATTTTCAACAAACCGATTTAATTGAAAAAAGCGGGGAAATGTTTTTTTTTGTGTACAATGTCCATAGTTTTTGCCAAAGTTGTTTGTATAATTTATCGAAAAACTTTTCAAGTTGCATTCTACACAATAAGCTTAGGTAAACTTATACGCTATTTTTAGTAGATTTTACACTTTTTATTTGTTGCGTGTATAAAATATCAATAACATTTTTATCTAATAAATCACAGTGGCAATTTTTCAAACAATTGTGTATCAAATGATTTATAACTAACAGCCCATATACAATGGATTATTGCCCATGTCTATTATCATTTAATAGTCTATTACCGGCTTTAGTACCAAACATAAATAATTAACTAATAACATGGCGTTAAATGCTTAACACTATAAATGTTTAAACATAAATAAATGATTATCACAAAAATAACAACAATTATGGCAAACAACAAAAACAACGATAACAACAACAACATGCACAAAATCAATAACATTTAAAATGAATTAAATTTGTCAAGTGGTTTTTATCGAGGAACTTCATGTCAAACTTACTGAGTGACGTGATAATCTGATAACAAAACAAACAATATTTGATTAGTTTATAACAATCAATGTATTTACATATTAGATGACGCAAATGAAAATAATATTGAATTGATTAATTTAAAAGTGTTACTTACCCCTAATAATAATAATAACACTCATCAACAGCAAAAAAAAAAAAAATATGGGCGTTGTGGTGTAATGGTTAGCGCGTTGGACTGTTACACAGATGGTCCCGGGTTCGATTCCCGGTGACGACAACATTAATTTAGAAAAATAATATGTATGAGTTTTCTATCACTTATATGTATCGCTGCGCCCACCTTCGGTGTTCCCATAGCACTTAACCCCACCGAAGTTAAATAATGAATCAGGGCTATGAAACAAAAAGCTTCAATAAATTCGCCAACTCTACATCAGGTGGTGAGCAACAACTGTTCTAAGACTTATCTACTCTCGCAATTACAGTGTTGCCATGTTTGAAGCCCTTCATCTATCCACTATCTCCTTTCCAAAGAAAGCAACACATTAATTAATAGGAAGAATTTCCTGAGTGTTGCTTCTCTTTAAAAAAAAAAATGGCTTTGAAAACACATCATATTTTGAAATATCGCGGCTTTTATATTTATACCATTCACAATAGTGTTTCGTATATTTTGCTCAATTTTTCAAAATGTTATAGCAAAATCATGAAACTTTTTTAAAAAAACCACAAATCTTAACAAAATTATCTTTAATTTGAGTATAATCAGGTCGGTGTTTGCATCAGAATATCTTAACCGTATTGTAAGGAAGTTGAAAGCTATTTTAGATCTCTCCTTATAAATTTCATGCATGCTAAAAGTTGTTGACATTCCCATTTAAAATTTTTATATACAAGTTTGAAATCCACTTAAAATTTTTAGAAAACAACGTAAAATGAAAATGAAAATTATTTAAGTTCGAGGCCATACAATTCAATTTATTTTTGATCAATGGTGATAATCTTTAATTTCGAGCTCATATATTAGTTCTCATTTACTGAGAAACTAGTTTACATTAATGTTTGATGTTTTGCATGGGATTGTCACTTCTTTTACAATGTGTTCTGATGATGGGAACCTAGAAATTTTCAAACAAAAACTCTATAGATTATTTTTTAGGTTAATATCCTAATAAAGAAATATAGAGTATGTCCTCGAACTTGAATTATTTTCATTTTCATTGCACAATTAAGGTCGAAAAACATAATTTTTATTTTTAATAAAAACTATATTAAACCTAATCAATTAAAATTTTATCTAAATTTCCACATTCTTCAAATTAAAAAAAACGTTCTTCATATGAAAATACAGTGGGTGACAATACATTGGAAGCTTTTACAAAATTCAGAATTTTATGTTTTTGAAGTTTAGTTCAAAAATGGTAAATCACTCTTTAGAATATTTCCTATACAAATATAATAAATTTGTTAAATAACACTGTACAGCACTTTTTTTGAAGGTGAATAATTCCTATGCCCGATGAATAAGAATAATCAGACCCCCAAAGGGTTTGGTCCTGTGTGCGTGGGTACAGTCAAATTTTATGTCTGTTTAAAATTTAATTTTTTTTCGCCAACACTGTATTGAATAAGACGTAAAAAGTACTGTAATAGTTCTTTTTCATCTAAATTCTGAGTTCGGATATCCCCAACAGAATTTTAAGAGGCATTTTTCGTAGAAGATTTTATCCCAATATCTGCAATTTTCTTGGGTCGTTGAGTACTTTTTTCAAGAAATGCCATGAAAGTAACCAAAAAAGTGGATTTAATGGGTTTAAATGTTCTGTGAATATGTTCTTGCAGCAAATTTTACTAGGAGGTATTGAAGACAAAAAACGTCATCCGGTCAGTTTAAATCACTGAAAAGGTGAATCGTTATTGAAAATAATTGTAATTTTTATCGAAAACTATATACAAATAAGTGTGTAAATTAACAACATTAAAAATCGTTACATTATAATCCGTGAAATCCTTTAGATTCAACTTTTGCAAATTAAAAAAAAAAAAATACCAGGAAAAAAACGAGATAAGGGGTTAAAATATTAAATTAAAAAATCCATTAAAATATTACATTAGGCTTAAAAACATAAATTTAGAAAAATTAGCATAACATTGATATTGGACTGGCCTGCATGTGATAAATTAAAATTCACCTTTCCAGTGATTTAACATGACCGGATGACGTTTTCGTCTTCGACATTTCCCAGTAAAATATGCTGCAGAACATATTCACAGAACATTTTAACCCCTTAAACGCTCGTTTAGGATACTTTTTTATATTTATTGGAAAAGGAACTTAAATGGCCCATGAAAATTTCAGACATTGGGTTAAAATGTTATATGACAAAATTTCTATTAAAATTCTGTTGGGGCCATCCAAGCTCAGAAATTAGTTCAAAAGAACTATTACACTGCTTTTTGAGTCTTATTCAATACAGTGTTGGTGAAAGAAATAAAAACTTTAAAAGGCCATACAATTTGACTGTACCCACGCAGGACCAAACCCTTTGGGAATTTCACTATACTAACCTCATATAATCGTTCGGTATAAGAATCATCCACCCCAAGACCATGATCCTAATTTTGCCATAGTGTAATACACAATAAAATATTAAGAAAGAGTAAAACATTTTTGGTAATTATGTGGCATGGACAAAACATTAGAGACCTTGGGGATCTTCGCCGGAATTGATTTTAAATTAAGCGAAAATGATTTCTCTCTACGATTGCCCGGTAAATTTTTTGTAAAAATTATGCTCTTTTCGACATTATAATTCTATAAAGATTATATACAATTAAAAAAATTATGGTTTTGCGGATCAATTTCGAAAAATTAAAGAAAATATAAGTAAAAATGCGGTGATGTATATCACGTTATATTTGAAAAACTGCAAATGAGAAAAAAAAAAATTTTCACAGAATTGGATTCAGCATACCTATCCAGGTAGAAATTGCCAACCGTACCAAATAATAGTTCTGGGAAACCACTGCTATTTTTATAAAACCCACCGTGATAAAATTACCAAAGTTACAACTTATATTGTACTAGGAAAACATTATTTTGTTTGCAAAAAATGTTTTTTGACAATGCCACCCGCTAAGCTCTTTGCCAATATTACAACCAATTATAAACATTTTGTTAATAGTTTTCTATAACTTACGCATTTTAATTAGCCTAAGACCGAAATATATTTTAATGTGATTTTTATACATATTCCTCTAAATTAATTTAATTTAAGCTATTTTTAAGCACCAATTTTTTTTGAATTACCAACGTTATGCCAACGGTGGCTAGTTTCGCTCAAACCAACGGTTGGCAATCGGGTAACAAGGCAATACTATCAAAATTGTTAAAATCACTTTCTGCCAACGCATAACTGGCCGTTGCCGACGCTTTGCCAACACTGTGCCCATTGTATATTTCTGCCTGGGTAATTCTATTAAAAAATTTGTATTTGAAAGACAGGTTCTACAAAAAGTTAAAATTTGTTGAGTAGTGTAATATATTAATTTCATTTTTGTTATCTATTTTTAGGCTTTAATATCATATGATATACCGAAAATAACATTTCAAAATTATGAAATACCATATACCAAACCGGCCAAGTTATCTAATAATGGTCATACAGCTAATATACAATTACCAAAACCAAATGGTTATGTAGCCGGCCTATGGCAAATCTATGATAAACTATCACCAGCCATTACGGGTGGTCCAATGCCATATGGACGTTTTGTAACAGAGACCGTACACTTTCATTGGGGCTCTAAGGATGCTCATGGCTCGGAACATGTCATTGATAGTCAACGTTATTCAATGGAAATGCATATTGTACATCGTAATAGTAAATATGCAACAGTAGATGAGGCCAAACTACATTTGGATGGTTTAGCCGTATTGGCAGTTTTATATCATGTTAAGGTAAACTCAGTATATAAACCAACATTTTAATTAAATTTAACAACATTCAATTCTATTTCTATACAGCCAACAAAACTAACCAACTTCATGGGTTTAGATAATATTATTAATTCTTTAGCATCCATAAAAGAATTTAATAAAACATCAGAAATTGAACATTTCACATTGTCTAAACTATTTGGTGATATGGAAAAAAACTGAGTTTTTCACATATCAAGGCTCTTTGACTACACCACCCTGTTCAGAGTCTGTGACATGGATTGTTTTTCAACACGAAATTAATATATCACATTCTCAGGTGAACCGTTTTCGTTTATTGTCAGACGGTCATGGTGAAGTACTTGAAAATAATTACCGTCATTTACAGTCGAAGGGTCTACGGCAAGTGTATTTACGCCAAAAGCGTAAAGTTATTGACGACATTAGACATGCACCTGTAATAAAGAATATTTTGGATAAATTAAAACCACAACAGTTCAATAATGGTGATAATTAAAATAAAAATAATAATAAAAATAAAATAAATCTTTATTGATATTTTGAACTGATTAATTTAGATTTTGTTATCATAAAATATGTATGTATACGAGGGTGGGGCGATTTGAACATCTTAATGGGCGCTTCGCGTTTCTGATTCTTGGGATTGTACTGAGCTAAAAAGTCCACTAGACCATACGTCTACGGTGAAAATCGAGCTTCCACATTTTGACTTTTGTGGAAGTAACAATGTGCGGGATGGACATATCTCAGGAAGTAGGAGGAAGATATCCAAGATTATGGTATCAGTCTCTTCTTTGGAAGATTCTCTAGCAGATTAATGCACCAATCATATTTGTGGGTGGGGTTCAATTTTTAATTTCAAAAAAGGGCTTTTTTGCCGTAAAGTCAAAACGTGGAAGCTCGATTTTCACCGTAGACGTATGGTCTAGTGGACTTTTTTGCTCAGTACAATCCCAAGAATCAGAAGATTTTTTTTCCTTCCATATTAATCGCCCCACACTAATGTATACAGTAGACCGACTCACCAAAACAGTTTCTTTTGTCCACACCTCAAAATCTACTTTCGTTTGTTTTATGATGATTAAGAAAAAATTTCGTGTCTAGCATTAAGATTAATAGAGCTGGACCGTTTTCAAAAAAGGTATTTTTTTTAGTTTTTCAAAGAATTGTGTACTTTAACTAAAGTCTAACGTATTCAAAATTAGTATCATATGAAAGCTTGTTTTAAAGCGCGTCCAACGCACAGCGGCTGAACATTTGATTCCACTGGCCAAAAGTCCAATTTTCATTTGTCACCGATTTTTTAAATTTTAAGGTCATTTTGTAGCTAGGTAGCCAAAAAATTAAGTCAAACTATTGCTAATTGTGGGCATGGCATGCTGTCAAATTTAACTATTTTTTTAATTTCAGAAAAAGGTGATTTTTTTGTTTTTTTTTTATCAAAAATAAATGGTTACTACTAGCAAGTTATCATCGATAATGACCTCCGGTCTATTTTATAAGGTTGGTAGGATTGTAGTCTTTAGTTATTTTAAGTGGTCACAGCACTACCGTTTATTATTAGGGTGTTCAGAAATATTTATTAAACTACACTCAAAAAAATAAGTTAGTAGAAAAGTCAGTAAAACATCTTGTAAATCAGGTATACTATTTTTAGCAAATATTTTTGCTAAAATCGTGTTTTCAGCTAAAATTTTTGTTATACTTATTCAGCACTTAACTGTTTTATACTAATGCTTTACTAATATACTAATGTTTTACTAATTAATTTTGCTAAAAAAAATTGTGCTGATAAGCAGACGTCGCGGCATGTCAAGATGTAGTAGAGAAGAGGAAAATGATATTCAAAAGTACAACTCTAACAAGACAAGTAAAAAAATCAACCATGAAAAAAACATATACAGACATGTAGACAGAGTAAAGCGAAAGACAAAGACACATATCTTAGGTAGATTTGTATGGTTCCTTTTTCTTATTGCAAAAAAAGGGTTGTTTTTTTCGTTTCGTTTGTTTTTGTTTATTTTTTTCGTTTCGTTTCTAGAATTATCTTCGGCAGTTTCGTCATTGAAAAGATAGCATCATTAAGACAACCATTGATGTAAGTAGTTGAAAGAAAATTTTTGTTATGTTATATATATTTATTTCTATATATTTTCAGATATTAAATTAATTTATGTCGTCAATGTGGGAAAATGAAAATTTTTATATTTCGTAATTATTGTAAATTATTTTTAAAAGAATCACAAAAATATGTTTTATGATTTGCAGCAAATATATTAACTAAATTACAATTTTTTACAATTTTTTTGCGTTTTTTTTTCAGTCTACTAAAATTCAGCAAAAAATTTATTAATTTTTACCAACGCTTTTTTATTTGTAATCTACTAAGTGTTAGCAAAACTTTTGCTGAATCTACTTTTTTTGTTGCTAAAAATCAGCTCGCTGATTTTCAGCAAAAGATTTTGCTGACATTAGCAATTTTTTTGCTAGCATCCTCCTGACTAAAATTTTGCTGACTCAGCAAAATTTTTGCTGACTTTACAAACTTTTTTTTTGAGTGTACTATATTTTTGTCAAATTTAAATATCAGTGGAATAGAACTTCTAATGGAAACAAGTTGGAAAAGAAACGTATATCACCCGGAGAAAGGTGAAGGTGTCCTCTTTAACCTTATATATACTTTTGCACCCGCCACTACCCGCCGGTAGAAACATTTTTTTCATTTTAATGAAATATCTCAAAAACAAAATTCAAATGACGCACAGTGGCTGAAAATCATTTTTTATTGGCTAAAATTTTGAACCGATCAAAATATTTTAGTATTTTTTTTTTTAAAGGACAGGAATTTAGTTGATTAATTGGCTTAGTTTTAAAAATTGATTGAGCACTTCTTAAGAAATTCAAGGTCAAACTTCTGATTTTTTTTACCATTTAGCGTGAAATATAGGTTTTTTAATTTTTTTATTTATTAAAAAATGTTATATTTGGATTTTAATAATAATTATAAACATTTTTTGCGATAGTGGGAGTTTTTAATGTTTACACTCCAAAAACAAATAGTAAAATCAAATGAAAATTTTGCTATTATTACTTAAAAACTAACCATTTTTACTGTCAAATTTGCAAATTTGTTTACATAAAAAAAAATATTTACACTTAAAACAACGTTAGTAATATTATCTAAGAATTTTGCTATTACTACAGAAAAATTTATTATTTCTGACAAATTTGTTAATTTTAGCAAAATTAATCTGCTGAACATTAGCGCAATTATTCTGAATTTTTTTTTAAGTTTGATATGAAAATATGGGTTTTTATTTACTGAACCTTTCTTATTTATTAAAACATTTCATATGTGGATAAAAAAAAAACCTTTTAAAAATAAAAACTAATTACCTGCCCTCTAAAAAAAAATTACTAATATATTTTGATCGGTTCAAAAGTTATATAATTTTGGCCAATGAAAAATGATTTTGAGGGGTCGATAAAAAAAGTCGGTCTAGAATACAGTCGAACACTGATTTGCGCCACTTAATAAAAGGATTATTTATTGGCTCTTTAGGCTTCATTACTCGAGTGGACATGTTTCGTAAAGGGACTGTAACTCCATACAATATGCTGTCTCTGTTTTATATACGGGGACGGATTTACGGAATGTAAATTATGTTGAAATTCCAAGTTAATAGAATCAACGATTTTGCCAGGCCGCAAAGGGAAACATTTTTCTCAATTTTGCCCGTGGGAATTGCTAGAAATCTCGTCAATACAGATGTCTTCATGTGATAATGTATCCACATACCAATCTTAACGTTCCTCGCTTTAGTGGTGTGGCCAGGCCGCCAAGGAGAAAATTGTTTCCCCCGTTTAGCCCCTTCCCATAGAAATTTCCAAAAATCCACTCTATATAGAGATGTCTATTACTGTTTAGGAACTCACATAAAAAGTTTTAAGTACCTAACATCAGTGATTTAGCCAGGCCGCCAAGGGGGATTTTTTCCCCTTTTTCCCTTCCCTGTGGGAGTTTCCAATAATCCTATCTATATGATATCCACTCGTGATAAGGTACCCACATACCGAATTTCGAATTCCTCGCGTTAGTGTTTTGGTCAGGCCGCCAAGGGGGCAAATTTTCCTTTACTTTATATTTTTCAGTTCATATAAAATTTTACTATTCACATCTTCCAGTATGAAAAACAATCAAAAACTATTAACTCATTATTGACCAAGTATTCCGTTTTCAACCCAGTATTTTTAAATGGTTATATTTTTTAATTGATAAGCATAATTAAGCGGTTTAAAAATCTTAAACTAATTAAACATATTCAGTACCAGCGTGAATAAAAAGTTGTGGAAGATTGTTATTCACAGTTGCCAAATAATTATTTGAAAAAATCAATTTTTTACATACCAAATTTCCGGTACCTAGCTTCTGCGATTTGGCCAGTCCGCTAAGAGGGAGACTTATTTCCCCTGTTAGCCCCTATTTTATCGCGTTTCTGGGAAAATTGCAAAAAGTACCATACAATGGAGTTGGGACATATCCGAAAGAACATATATTGAAAAGTTCAGTATTCTATCCCCATGGGGTTGTTCAGGTCGCCAAGGGAAGACTTTTCCCTTAATGTCCCCTCCCCGTACCAGTTTCCGAAAATCCCAGTTTATAGGACGTCTACTGTGGATGATGGACCTCCATACTAAATTTCAAGTTCCCTGGCTCCTGGCTGGGCTATGTTGAGTCATATTCTATATATTTTTTTTTTTTTTGTAAACCATCTTCTATTTAAGTTGCTTTGCATCATTAAAAACTTAAAAAGTTTAATGTTTTTGAAATCTCTGTATTTTATTGTTAAAAGCAAAAACTTTTTTTTGTTTCAAGTGTTTTCGAAAGTGTATCGCTTTTCTCTGCTTTTAAATATACAATTTTCCTACTTTCTTTTCTATTTGGTATTTACAAGAATACTAAAAACGAACACTTAAATCACATGCCAACAAAGGCATTAAGAAAGCCATGAAAAATTGCATTGATTTTCTGATATTCAATTGATATCTTGCATTTGATTGTAAATTATTTAAGCAACTTAAAAAAATTAAAGAAATTTGTCACAAAACAGTGTCACAAAGTAGTAGTATTTTTTATAGAGAAAAGTTTTGAATGGGTTGTTCATTTAGTTTATAACAAACAATGCAGCTGTAGTGTAAAAAGTTGTATTTTTGAAAAAAAAAATAAAAAATGGTACATCAAGTGATTTTTTCAATATCATTTATAAGATTAAACATTTACAACAAATTGTTATAAAAGAACTAAAAACATAAAATTGTTATAAAAACCAAACATCTGTTACAGTTTGATATTGAAAATTATTTGGCAATTATTTGTTGTTCGCTGTTGCACAAGTTTCTTAAAACTAGTCATCAATCATTATTTGAAAATCACTGATAATAATGTGTGTATCATTGTTCACAATTTGATGCCAAGTCAATGTATTTTAGATTTTTATACTTTATACTTAGTTTTGAGAAAGTTTAATTATATCGTGTTGTAAATACCCGGCGGGAAACGAAGGGTCGATTGATCCAAAGTCACAAATCTGTGATATATGTTTTGGGGGCACATCACGAAACTGGTGAAACCAAAATTGTGGTGCACCAAAAAGTGTTAACTTTGGTGAAATGACCAATCACGTGACTATAGTTATGGTGACATAACTATAGTCACCAGATATATCATGCAACTGGAGAAAAAGTAACATAACATCAAAATGTACTGAAGCAACTAGGGCCGTTGTAGTTGAAGTTATTACTGGTTCAACACCGTTAGCAGTGGATGAAAACATGGCAATTAGTGTCAAAGGATTCAGGATTATATGTACCGACTATGTGACAGTAGAAATGAAGACATAACACTTCACTGGTTTAAAAGAACTGAACACGGAACTGCGACCAGGGCTGCCAGATATGGCGATTTCTCGCCAAACGTCGCGATCTTAAACTTAGTTTTTTGTTGGGTATAGACAAAATAAGCTAAGTATAAAATTGATTTTTGTTGTGCCTTTTTTAAGGTTTTTTTGAACAGGGGGTAAGACACACTGTTTTGGAAAAGTGCAGTGATTGGTTCCGGACGGGCTATTTAGCAACTCGTGCATAATATGACATACACTGAATACAAACTGACAGGTTACTTGCTAATTACTTTTCGCATGCCCGGCGACATGTACAACTTAGACCTGTGCAGTGGTACGTCTCAAAACTATTTCAATCAAACTACCCCTGTTACAGAACACATTGCGCTTAATATGTGACTAGTTTTCCTTCAAAAATTGTTCTCCAGTTCTAAGATACGTACACCTACACCAGTCACGTGATAATTTTTTCCCACTGGTTCTTTTGCATATCACATAAATCTTAAAATGGTCATACTTTGACACTACCTACTTCTAATTTGTCCCGTAGCATATTCATTTCAGTCGGTACGGTGATAGGTTGCATTGGTCAAGATATTCGCCACGTTACACAGTGTTTAACAGGTAGCAAATTGTCACCTCCTATGACAAGCCCATGTTAAAAGTACCGGTCACTTTCATATAACTGAACCGAAACTAGGACAGGTTCATACACACAAAGTTCTAGTCACATGACCATACCAGTAACTGGTCCATTTCCCGCAGGTTATTGTGGAAGTGTTAAAAAATTTTGATGTTGAAATAAAATAAGTTTTAAAATTATTAAGGTTTAATATTACTTAAATGACTGCATGTTTTGATCGATCGAAATTATTTCAGATCCTAAATTGACATCTCTTAAATGACAATTATTGAAAATACATAAGACATGGGATGTTAAACTTTTTTTTCTGCAAACACATAAAAATAAAAACCCATTTTAATCACGAAAACCACCGATTCAATAAACGTAATTGCTGAAATTCCACCAACAACTAAAATTGCTAATTTAATTAAAAGTTGATAGCTCTTTAATTCAGTAATTTTTCAATTAAATAATAACTCATTTGATTAAAAAGTGATCAATATTATATACTTTCTCTAAAGTAAACTACAATTGGATAAAGTATTGTTGACATACCAAATTTTTTTATAGCTTGAATTTTAAAACATTGAATTTAAACCGGCATTAAATTCTCATTTAGTTAGCAGATTTATTTATACTTATATGAACAAGTTCACACAGAAATTATGTTTTTTCTTTTTATTGAAACGCAAAATGGCAAAAAATTTGTTTGATTTTTTTTCAGAAATTGGCCATTTTGTTAAAAACAGTGTATTTTTTGAATAATGTTTATTTTTTTTTTTTTTAACATTTTTTGTTTAAAAAAAAAATTATTAAATAAAATTTAACTTCAAAAATTTTATTATAAATTTAAAGATAATGTTTTAGAATAAATTAATATTTGGATTTAAAGCACTGAAATAAAGTTATTCATTTTAATAAAGTAATAAACCCAATGAGAATTAATAAAATCATTTATAAAAAACAACTACAGACATAAATATTAAAAAAAAAACAACAACAATATGTTTTGAGTGATGGTATAAACAAAATTTCAAGCAAGTTCCTAATTTGAGCAAATATTTAATTGATTCTATTAATTTTTACTTGACAGCATTTAAAATTTTTAACAAATCTATTTAATTGAAAAAGCCAGGGAAGTATTTTTTTATGTGCATACAGAATTATATTTAAGTTGTTAGAAATTTCCAGTTATGAAATGTCAATTTATGACTATCCAAAAATGGTTTTGTTGGCTCTTGTTGAAGCATTTTATCATGCGATTGACGCTTTCTAATGATTCAGAATAGAGATAAATAATTAGAATAATTTTTACTCTTGAATATGCCGTAGTAATTCAATAATTACGCAAGCATAAAATACATTATTATTATTTTTTTTAAATTAGCCAAGTACATTGGAAGCGTTCTATGTAGTCTACGTTGAGAGTTGTGGGATAAGGAGATTATCGTTCATATCTAGATTTGTGTAATATTGAAGTTTTGTTGCATACTTTTCAGCGCAACATTTGTTTCTTCAAACAATCTCTGTGCAGGTTATCATTGCGAGTGTACAATAGTACAAAGAATATTCTTCTGGATTTTTTGAATTGTTTGAGCATTAGTTTTCTTGGCACAGCCCCAAAGCTGTATACCATACATCCATATTGGTTTCATCATTTGGTTATATAATAGAAGCTTGTTGTTTACCAAAACTTCAAAATTTGCACCGATTTGCCAGTACTTATGCTTGAATTCGCGGTTTTAATTGCGGCTTTCCCTGCCATCAGGGAAAAAGCTTTATATTAATTAAGTTTTTCTAGAAAAACTTCATGAATTTTCGTCCAATGACATTTTTTTTTTTTTTTAATGCTTTTACGCCAAATTATCGGCGCATAGTGCCATTTCAGGTTTCGTGCACAATTGAATTTCGAGAGCAGTAGGTTGTCAGCCTAAGGCCTCTAGCCTTTGGTGGGATTGCCACCTAAGCTGAAAAGCACAGCTTATCTGAATATACCATCAGAAGTTGGTTATTTCTTTAGCATTGGATATTTAATGGCGCTTAGAGCCCCAATGGTACTCAGAATTTAAAGGTTACACGCTTGCTAAACGTATCCATCTGAGACTCTCTTCTCTAACCCGCTGAATTGTCCGCCACTGCTTATTTTATTCGCAGTTACCCATCATACTGCATGGTAAGGTCATCCACTATCCGCAACCTGTGGAGGCGTCCCTTAGCATTTCAGCTGTGCTTCCCTATAAGATATTATATTTCATCTTCATATCACTTGATTACAAAGATTAAATATAATCCCCAGGGGGGGACGGCCAATGACCTACTTCATAAATATAATGAAATTGTGTCATAAAAGAGCAAATTAATATTTATGAAATATTTCATATTTATGATGAAATTTGAAAATTTTTTACGAAGTGCTTCATAAATATTGTTAAACATTTCATAAATATTTTGAAGCTGCTTCATAAGCTTTTATGAAATATTTCATAAATATTAACAAACTTTTCATAAATAAATATTATGAAAAATTTCCAATAAATTAAATCTTTAAGCTCGAGGTCTTAAATTATAAGAAAATAATAATCAAAAGGTCGAACAAAAAAATAATTATAATTATTACAAAAAATTTCATAAATTATTTCTAAAAATTTTCCCTAAATTTCTTTATATAAATTAAAAAACAATGCGATTTGTTTTTTTTAATTCTTTTTATTCACTATACTAAAGTTCATTTTACTTAAAACTAAAAACTACGAAATTACAGGAGTGGAAACAATTAAATTTTTCAACTTTTACTTGTTTTTTTATATTTTAAATTTTTAAAATCAAAATCTAACGGAAATGGTTTAACTTATTTAAATAATTATATGTTTTTATAATTTTTGTTTTTAGATGATGGTGTTTTGAGTTTATAATGAAGTTAATTTAAATTTTTAATGAAGTTTAATTAAGTTTATTAGACACTATATTAAAACTGAGCTAATGGTAGGAACAAAAACGCGTCACTTTTGCTTAAAGGATTGGATGAGTTTTTGTTGAAATTTTTTCATTTTTTTGAAAAGAGATTAACATATGACTTATTATTTTTATGCTATTTTTAATTTATAACGAGTTTTCAAGCTCCGTATATTTACAAAAATAAAGCAAATCCCATATGTTAGCTAGGTTGATAACTACTATTATTTCGATTAGGCTGAAGATATCATCAGAGCCCGAAGTTTTAGAAAAGCTATAACTTCCAGAATAAGCAGAGCTTTAACAAAAAAAACAATTAATAATCAATTTTGCTACATTCTTGCCTTCTTAGTAATCAAACACGTGGCTAGTTTCTTTTCCTAACAAGCATTATTTTTATGTTATTTTTAATTAATAATGAGCTTTCAACCTCCGTATATTGAATTAATCATGATTTGAACCCTGGCCGCCAGATTGGAAGCCGACAGCTCTAATCACTGGGCCATATAATAATTGATAGCTTGTCAGTTGTCTGAGCAAATATATCAGCACTTGCATTACGTTTGATGGTAACAACTTGCCAACGTTGAGAAAACAAAAAAATAGTTGGTTAAAGAGCTTTTAAAGAGACAAAAAATGTACATATTAAAAAAAAAAAAAAATATATTAAAAAAGTATAAAAAAATAACAAAAAAATATTTGCCTTCCGATTTTTTTTAAACAAATCCTCATAATTTTTGTAAAATAAATGCTTTACCAGTGGTTAGACTTTTGAGCCATTGGTAATTTCTGACTGAATAGCACTGGGAAAACACCATTTCCCAGCGTTGGCATAGTGGTCTCAGCCAATTCTTTGCCAATGATTTTTTCTGTAGACCACTGAAATTAATGTTAACAAATACTGGCATAACGCTTTTTGGAACTATGGTAAAGTGTCTTATACAAGTGTTTTGCCAGTAGTTAATTTACCATTTCTTGGAAGAAGAATGCCAATTCAAGTCAAAAATTTCCATTTGAAATAAAAAAATATGATTTTCTATTTAAAAAACATTCAAAAAAATTCCATTTAAAATTAAGAACAATTGAAATTATATTCAATTGATGTTCCAGAATTTTAAATAATCTGAGAGTTAAAAAAAAAATTACTTGCAAATGATATTTTCTATACTTCAAATGAAAAATAAAAATTAAAATTTATTTTTCTAAATTTCACTATTTTTCCGTAAATAGGAAAAAAAATATTTTAAAAAAGTTTATAAAGCTTTTTTATGAAATGATAAAGTCTATGAAACACTTTTATGGAACTCTTCGTCATAATTATGAAAACTTCATAAATATGATGAATAACACAAGGCAACAATTTTGAAAAAATTTTAGGGGCTTTGAAAACCACTATACAATTTTGATGTATTGTGGTCCCAGTAGTACAAATATGGTTCAATTTTGAAATTCTATGGAGAGGTTTTTTTTTAAAAAATTTTTAATTAAAATTATAAATTTTTTTAGACGTGTCTCCACATAATTAATGATAACTAAAAAAAAATTAGTCCGATATTATTCAAATAAATTTAGAAAAACTGAAATTTACATAGCCTTTAATCCGTTAATATATTGCGTTTCAATCGGCTCAGTAGTTTCGGAGTTATAATAAAAAATTGAGGGAAAAAATATTTTTTTTACGTGAAAATAGCAAATTTTTTTGTTTTAAAAAAATCATAAAAAATCGAAAACGGCAAAAATCGTTCAGATTTATTGCTTTATCGCAAAGCCACATGTAATAGGAACAAAATGAGATATCGATCATAAAAATCGATTGATTTTTTTCGAATTTATTCACAATTAAGTGAATTCGCTCATTTTCACCAAATTTTAGTTTTTTGTCTGATATACATAAAATTGAGTAGTTAATGTTCTTCTTTCGATTGATTGAATTTTGAAAACATTTTCCCCATGCTATGTACAAATTTTCACATCAAAAATGCATTACATAGTAACATTCGTGTATTTTTTTGGCAAAACCCTACCTAGAATATACTGATTCTATTCTTCGGAAAGACATTTGTGTTGGATGAGCTTAAATGTAAATAAATAAATAAATTAAATAGTAGAAAATTTATATTTTATTATTCACATTTATTATAATAAATAAAACAAGAAAATAAATAAATAAATATGTATTATAAACTACAAACTCTGAAATTTTCTTTTAGTCGATTTTCTACTATTGTTGAATAACGAAGTGTTACTCTGAATACTCCAGCAAAAATCAGCCATCATGTGTGCATCCCAGCGACCCTGGTATCGTTCCTCCATTGTCCGGATATCTTGGTGGAATCGTTCGCCCTGTTCTTCACTCAAGTCTCCTAGATTTCAGGAAAACGATCTAAGTGACTGTGCAGGTAGTGTAATTTGATGCTCATGTTGCATCCAAGATTCTGGAAGTGAGTTAACATCTCTTCAACGTGCGCAACGTAATCATCACCCTTGTTAGTTCCTAAGAAATTTTGAATAACCATACAAACGAATCCCATGCATTCTTCTCAATTCTGACATTGAACTGCCAATTCAGTATCGTTCACCAATTTGCGAATTTGTGGGCCATCAAATATGCTTTTTGTACTTAAACAAAAATAACACTCGGATGCGTGGTTCGCTGTTTCTCTCCATAGCATAGGCTTCAAAATTTCCAAGTGTCGTCTGTAAAATGAAAAAAAAAAAATTGAAATCAGGAATATGAAGAATTCAAATTTTAATTAAGAAATATTGTAATTATAAAATAGTCCAAATCTATTAATTTATACTTACTTTACGTTAGAAGACTTCATAGATAAATTCAATCGACATGGAATGCATATAGTACTCGGTGTCCAATGCTGGTTCAAATTGTGCGGATAGATATTATAGCAATCTTGATATGACTTTTGCAATGAAGTTAAGAACCACTTCCGTTTTTTCATGGTGATATATTGGCCGCACACATAACAAAATAAATCTGGATCGTTTTTACATGAAAATGTTCTGGCTTTCTGGCTCATTTTATTAATATTTGAAAATTGTTTTTACTTCTAAGCTGTATGACTCTAATTTTTGTGTAGGTATTAAATGATGTTTGCGTTATCGCAAACACTTCTTGAATGAAATAAAAAGGGTCAAGGAGATCTTATAAATACTGATACTATAATTTGGGATAACCCTTTGTGTGGATACAGTTTGTGTGTGGCTGCAAATTTTTATTATTCCCAAGAATCCTAAAAAACATTAAGGACTTTTATGAAAAAAAAAAAATTATCCGTTACAGGTAGCTAACGGAAAATAAGAGCACTTCAAGCGTACACGCACATTTATGAGCGTTTTATTACTATCCTACCGCAATCGTAAAAATTAAACAATCTTTTGTTTATTACTTATTTTTTTTTAATTATTAGAATCATAAAAATGTCATAGAGGTTTTTCCCAAAGGGGTTTTGCCAAAATGCGTGTCGTAAAATGCACCTGAGTTTTATGTTCTGCATTTTCATTATATAGTAGGTACAATTTTCTACAGTGCTTGTAAATATGCGATACCTCAATTATTGTAAATAAAAATGTAAAGCATGCATCGATTTTTATGATCCATATCTAGTTTAATTCGCATGATATGTAGCTTTACTACAAAAAAATAAAAAGTAATATTTTTTGCAGTTTTCGATTTTTTCCAGATTTTTGTTTTTTCAAATTTTTTTTTTTTTAGCATTTTTTTTTTTTTTGCTAACAATTTGTTTCATAACTTTGAAACTATTGATCGCATTAAAAAAAATTTGTACAGTTCTTTAAAGATATTGTAAACCTTAATTTTTGTAAATTTAATTTGACAAAATCGGACTAGTTGTTTTTGAGTTATGACAACATAAGTGGAGAAATGGCTCAAAATATTGTCAATTTAAAAAAAAAAAAATTTTTAAAAAAAAAATTATCCATAGAATTGAACAATTTTACCATTTTTGTACTTAGGCAGCCATGATGCATCAAATCTATATAGTGGTTAGTCAAGCCTTTTTTTGCTGTTGACCTGTGTAATGTATGACAAACGATTTATGAAACAATATCATCAATATGATAAAACTGTTTTCCCTGAGGGTGATATATATCGCACACCTAGTTCAAAAGTGACTCAACTCAAAATTTTATTTTTGAGTTTATGTGCTTTAACTATGCACAATACACTTGTTTATCTATAAAAAAAATGTCAGTGTGTTAACTGTTGCTAAAAAACAGTTATGTCTTTCTCTTTATTTTTTTTCGATTTTTGAAAAATGAAAAATTTTGAGTTGAGTCACTTGTGAACTAGGAGTGCGATATGCTTAAAAATTTGTATATGAAACAATTGATTAGCAAGATTGAAAAAAAAAACATTTTAAAATAGTTATGAATAAATAATTTTCTTAAAAAAACAATATTAATTTTAAACCATATTTAAATGTTTTAAAAATTTAATTAAAATGCTAACGATGAAAAATGCATAAATTGTAAAATGTTATAAATAAACTATATTGAAATTGTGGTCAAATATATTTAGCTATTTCAAATAAACAAAATATCCTTCACAAATTCTGTATGTGTGTGTGTGTATGCGAATATAGGAAGTGTTGAAGCCTTTTTTTTTTTTGTTGCTGCTGGTTTTTAGCGGCTAGTTGTGGTGGTGTAGCATTTGGCGTGGTAGTGATGATGACTATAACTACTTTGTTGATATAGCTTATGATGATTATTGCAAAAAAAGCATTGAATATTATTTTCCTTTGGCGCGTTTTCAACATAATAAAGTATTTGGCATTGTGCCAAAAACTGTTTGTTTCATGCAATATCATAGAAGAAAAAGAAAAAAAAAATGGCAAAATCTGTGAAACTAAAACTGAAATTTTATAACAAACAAAAATAAATATTTAATATACTCGATTGTAAATGTTGGATTGAGGTAGAATATAATTTCGCAAAATAAAACGAATTTGAACGGTCTAAAAAATGCAATGCGTCATAATAATATATAAAATAAGTACAGTAGATTTTGGTAATAAGAAATATGGAATATATCGAATATATCGAATTTACTGATATAAAATAGTGATTATATTTAAATTTTTGATTCCGCCAACAAGTTGTAAGGATATAACACCAATTTGTAAGGATATAACCAACCAACAATTTCGGTTCCCTTGAGTTTGTTACAACCAGAGGAAAAAAATTTTTAAGTCCTTTGTTAAGAATAAATGCATTGTCTGAAAAAACATTGTCTGAAAAACATTTTAAGCTTAAAAATCTTAAGATAAGTCTTTTTGAAGCCCAAAAATTTTAAATAAAATAAATGGTAAAAGCAAATATAAGTAGAAATTGCAAAAAAGGCAAAAAAAAAAAACATATTTCATCTCTTTGGTTATAACAGAACTATATTAGTGTATTTAATTAGTCCCCATTGGCATACCTTAAGTATGCAATTTGATACCATGCTTTAATCGTATTTGTCTACCGACACAAAACTTACAGTCGTGGGAACTTGCTGACAATGCTCGTTTTCACAAACTATTTGTACATATGGTTTTTATGCCCAGTTTTTAACTTCGTATTTAAATATGCAATTAGTTAATTGCCATTTAAATTTAAGTTGTATTTAAATACAGTTTCAGTTTTTCAGTCTTAAATGACAATTGTTATTTATTTGCTACAAAAGTATGGCAGCATCATGAAATGTCAAAGAATTAATGATCATTATTCATAAAACAGCTGTTTAAAGAATAGAAGAATAGAAGAAAGCAGAAAATAAAAAATATAGAAATAAAAAAAAAAAAAATATATACATATATATAAATATATATATAAATAGAAATTAAATATAAAGTATAATTAAATTAATAAAATAAAAATGAAGAGAAGTGAAAATTTCATCCGAAGTTGAATTTTTATTGGCTGCTGTAATTTAATTTATATTTTATTGTTGTTTTACCACGCGGAAAAGAACAAACTGTCAAAATCATATGTTATATTTGTACAATTTAAATAGACTTTAAATGTCCAAGATTGGTCACTTAAATGTGATTTAAATTTTAAGTTAAAAACTGACATTTGTATTTAAATAGAACTTAAAGTCCAAATGGCATTTAAATACGAAGTGAAAAACTGGGCATTAGACTACCTTGTTAAAAATCGCCCCATATGGATCCATACATAAGCACACATGCTTCGTACATATACACATGAAGGCGCGGATCCAGGAAAATATTTTGGGGATGGAAGTTAGAGTAGTTTTGATTAACTTTTTTAATAAAAATTTAAAAAATTTAATTTTGGTGGAAGAAATGTCTCATTTCCCCTCCCCCTGGGATCCGCGCCTGACACATGCATTCATATATGATTCATATGTGTTCATAATAATTCATGCATGTTCATATGAGGAACATATATGTTCAGGTGTGTGCTTTAACGAAAATTGAGGGTAATATTTACATATATAATCATTAGCGAAAATTGATGTAATATTTACATTTACATGATCACATATGAACTCCTATGAATATATATGAATTCTATATGGTGTTATAATGGACATGTATCATTTCGAATGACTTTATATATGAGCATGTATGAGTTCATACATGTTCATAAATAGATGCATATATGTTGATTCTTATTCAGGTAGCGGTAATTATTAAACCATGAGAGCTAAATAAAAAATCACGTTGACTTTCATCGTCGTTAGACTCGTTAGACTCTACTGTATAACATTGTAGGTCATAACTTGAGATATGAATGCCGAATTATGCATTGTCAAATTGTGATCATCTATGTATGTTTATATTTATAATCATCTATGGAGGGAAAAAGTCCGCTTCACCTTGGCGGCCTAGCCAAAACATTGAAGTTAGGAACTTTAAATTCGATAGCTGTGTTCCCTATACCACGGAGACGGGATTCTTAGAAATTCCTACTGGTGAGGTATGAAGGGGAAAAAACTCCCCCCTTGGCGATCAAGCCAAACCGCTGAATTTTTGAACCCCGAAATACGCATAAACATCCGCTTAGACGGAACTTTTGGAAATTCCCACGGGTAGATGCAACAAATTTGAAACGCCCCTATTGCAGTTCTGCCGCGGTTTTTATATTTACATCATTCTCCATATTTTTCGTATATTTTGCTTAATTTTGCGGAATTTAACATCAACATCATAAATTTCTGTTTTAAGACTATAAGTCTACACAAAAATATATTTCATTTGAGTACAATCATGCTGGTGTTTGTTTCAGCATGTCTTACCGGTATTGCAAGGAATTGAACATTTTGTATGTTTAGTTTTATCCATATACATAGCTTTATGCTAAAAAAGATTTTAAATGTTATCACTATGAGTAAACTTAACATTCTACTGAACTCCTTTTATATTAAAATTGCATATCCATCGAAAACATTTTGAAATATTTAGCAAAGAAGAATATTTTAATATAAAAAAATGGAGTAGGTGCTGTTAAGATAACAATCGCGAACTTTCAAAAAACGTCAAATAAGGAATTTTTGTTTGCCAGAACTAGACTCAGCGTGACTAAATCAATTAGAAAATATGTATTACAAACGAAAGGTTCTGCAAAAAGTAGCAAATTCTTTATTAGTAATGCTAATAAAATATTTTTATATGACGAGAATTTGTTTTACTTTGGCCTTTTAAGCATTTGAAAAATTAGTGAAAGTTTGAAGCTCTTTTCTTCTTTTCAGGACATTTTCAATGGATTTGCAATTTTAATAAAAACATTTGTACATTGCAATGAAAAAATTAAAAAATGTTTTAATATGCATTAAATTAATAAGGATAAAACTTTAAAAATGCAACTTCTTTGCAATACCAATGCGATATCCTAAAACAAACACCGACTAAATTATTCTCAAATTAAAGATAATTTTGTGTAGATTTATATTCCTTAAAAAAATTTCATGATTTTGCTGTTGAATTCCGAAAAATCAAGCAATATATAAGAAAAAAAAAAAAAAAACAGGTGAATGATGTGAGTATAAAAAACCCGATGTGCAAATGAGAAAAAAGTTTTTTTGATAGATTTGGATTCTGCGTACCCTAGTCTTTTAACGAAGACAGGATCTGTAAAAATTAGAAAATTGTTGAGTAGTGTTACCATATAATCTTTTAGATTTATTTGAAAATAAAAAAAAAATCAAACTGCATTTTGTTAAAAATATGAACTAACATTTTCCTTCAACCAATATTAAAAATAGTACAACAAAATTATCAATGTGGGAGAAATAATCCCATGTTGTCGCTTAACTTGTTATTTACGCCGTTCAGCTTAAATTTTATTTATAGTTAGTTTGCAAAAAATATTTCATTATACATGGAACAAATGCAAAAATACATAAATAAATTTGTACAAAAATAAATCCAAACATAAATTCATTTCTACGAATTTTCTTTTTGAATTCTTACAATTCATAACCAGAAAACATGTACATAAAACTACTTGAAGAAAACCTCATCTTGAGAAATATACATAAAAATACTTTTATATGAATTCTTGTAGTAATACATACACTCAAAGAAAAAAGTTAGTTGAAAATTTTGCTAAACGTCTTTTTAAAATATTTAACGCAATATTTTTTGCTGAAACTTAGTTTCCAGCAAAAAAATTTAGTTAATCGGTTTTACTAAAAATCAAATTTTGAATTAATGTTAAACTTATTTTTTTTTTTGTGACAAAATCGTGCTGATAAACACATCCATAGCACGGAGAACAAATAAACCCAGTAAAAAACGCTGCTTACATGCAAGGCGCAGTGCAATAAAGCCATGGGCAGTAAGGCCATATGGTCTTATTTCTCAAAAAAAATGGGAAATAATGCCATATGGCGTCTTTCCAACTCATGGGGAAATAAGGCAAATGGGAAATAAAGAAATGTTGTGTATTTTTTTTTAGTTACATAGTGACAAAATAATGAGTTGTCTTTGCGAAGTTTTGAAAAGTTATGGTACAATCGCGGGAGCAAGTGGGGTGGGGGTAAAGTATTCTATAAATAAGTAAGTGGCAGAAAAACTTTACTCGGCAAAGCCACTTATTATTTATAGATTACTTTTACACAGAAAAACTTTGCTCAGCGAAGCTGAGAGTGGGAAATACTGGAGGAAAAAAACCCCTAAGCCCCGCCGAAGGCCGGCTACGCAGGAAAATTTGTAAATTTTTTTTGTTAAATTTGTTGTAAATATTATTTTTTTTGTAATGAAATATACTACGTTTTTGTTGAACCAAAATTTTTTAATTGAGTAATAAAGCCATAATGGCTTTATTTCCAAATAAAATGGGAAGAAACACCTTATGGTCTTATTCTCTAAGAACGGTGAAATAAGACCATATGGCCTTACTGCCCATGGCTTTATCGCACTGCGCCTACATGCAAGCAGGTTTGTAAGGGGAGTAAGCCCAAAAGAATCCCTTACAAATCTGCTTACAAATGAAATGATTTTTATATGTCGAATTCCCACTTGGATCCATTACTTTTGGGCATAATAAGCGCGGATTTTAGCGCTTACAAAACGCTGTTATTTCATGGCTTTCAGTAATATCATATTTCATGTCTACATTATTACTATTAAAAGTAATAATATGAATATACATAATTAATTTTACATTAAATTCTACAGTTATTAATTATTTATTGTTAAAATTTTTGACATATAATATAATCATTTTATTTTTATTTACCGCTCCACATGCTAGCTCTTCAGAAACAGTTAAACGACTAATTATTTTGTATAATATACTCGAAAATACCAAACACAATCGGAAATCACTCGGGAAAACTGGTACAGATCGTTTACAATACACGATATGAAACTTTCTGCATTACAACCTGCTTCCTTACAAGGGATTAGGGTAAGCTGCTTACAATCTGCATCCTGGTTACTGAAAACAGTAAGCTCAAAATTTTTATTTGTTTAGTTGTTATACGAAAATTATTCGTCTCTTTTGCTGTTTCTCAGTATTATATTTATTATAACCTGCTTCTAAAAACACGACAATTTCTCACTGGGTAAAAGACGTGATATAGATTTCGCACCTTGTCTAGACGAAGTAGAGAGAAACATAAATATACAAATAAACACAACCATTATAAGTCTTACAAAAAAATGCAACCGCGGTTGATTTCATTTATTGAATTTTTTCTCTTGTATATATAACTAAAAAATCAAAGGGAAGCGGCAAAAATGTCATTATGTTAACGATGTGGAAAGTCCTGACATTTTTATATATATTTAAAACAATCACAAAATAATTTAGATTTCATTTTTACCAAAATAAATTAACTGAAGTAAAAATGTTATACTAAGTTTTTAAGTTTTTTTTTAATCTACTAAGCTCCAGCAAAAATTGTCGAGTTTTATTTACATGAACCAAGTGTCAGCAAAAAATTTTTCTGAATTTATTAATTTTGTGCTAAAAGTCAACTAACGGATTTTCATCAAAGCACACTTTGCAGATATTACAAATTTTTCTGCAAGGATATTGCCAGCAAAAAATTGGCTGACTCAACTAACTTTTTTGGTAACTTACGGACTTTTTCTTTGAGTGTACTATATGCTTGCCGTGACCAACTGCTTTAGATCAAAAGCGGGACTTTGGAGCAAAAAGCGAATTTGTAAAATTTGTTATTTTTTAGTTAAAATCGCTGAAATGTTACATCAGAAATTGTGAGGAGTTATTGCAATTTTAAAATTTTACCTTCTTAATAAAAAGTTTTCTTTTTATTCTGGAAATAATATTTTTGAACAACAATTTCTGAGCTAAATTAAGTATTTTGGTATTTTGAATGAAAAATATTTGCCAGCAATTTTTTAAACTTTTCCGAAATTTTTCCAATCGTTTAATGAGCTTCTAACCCACATTTTCAGATTTTTTAACTATGTTTTCGAAAAAATTATTATTATTGTGCTCAATTTTTAATCCTACCCAATGGCTCTGATATCTTTATTTCAATCAAAAACCTCCAAATTTCAAATGTCTTGAAAGTTTTTTCACATTTTATTAGAATTTCTAAAATATAAAAGACGGAATTTTGGTTTAAAAAAGGCGGAAAAAACTCAAGTTGGGATCAGCCTTTAAAAAGCGGAATAATCCCTCCAAAAACGGAATAGTTGGTTATTTTATATATGCATTCATGCTGTACCCTGCATTCTTATTTATGACTTTTTTAAGAGTTTATGCAATAGTAATTCATAACAAAGTAATACGAACATATACATGATGTTGTAATTTAATAATTTTCCTTTTATTAGCTCTTTTCGAAATAGCATTCTGGTTAGGTTAACAAACCATTTGGCAATATGATGAAAAACTGAAAATTTCCATAATCATAAAACGTGCTTGAGTATATACTCTTATAGTCCTTACCATTGATCTAAACTAGAGCCTAAGGTGTAGACCGGTTAACCGGATAGACCACAGGCCGGTCTAGCCGGTCAGACCGGTTTTCACAGCTGGTCGACCCGAACTACCCGGTTAGAGCGATTAGAAAAAACTTTTTAAACACAGTCAATTTTCAGCAAAATAAGTTGGACTTAAAAACCATTTTTTTTTTTTGATTTTTAAAGAACTTTTTGAAAAAAAAATTAAATTTTTAAACAAGCACTATTTTTCAAAAAAAAAAAAAGTATCTTGTACCAAACAAGAAAATTTTTTGACAAAAGACCTATTTCGAAAATAATACAATTTTTTTAAAAAAAAGTACAAAGTACAATTTTTTAAAAAAGTACAATTTAAAAAAAAAGTTCTTCTTTCAAAAAAAGTATCTTTTTCAAAAAAGTACCCTCTTTCAAAAAAAAAACTACCCTTTTTTAAAAAAAGTATCTTTAAAAAAAAATACTCTTTCAAAAAAAGTACTCTTTTTAAATAAAGTACCTTTTAGCTATAGGCAATTTTAAAATCTAATAAAAATAGGTACAATTTTATTTCGCTAAAAAGATTTTAGGGGTGTATTAACACCCGTACAGTCAAAAAAGTAATTTAGTAGAAAAGTTAGTAAAACGTCTTGTAACTAAAGTATACTATTTCTCATCAAATCTTTTCATCTTTTGCTGAAATTGTGTTTTCAGCTAAAATTTTAGATATACTTATTAAGGCACTTAACTGTTTTTATGTTTTACTAATATATGACTAATATTTTACTAATTTATTCTGTTAAAAAAATGTTCTGATAAGCACATTAATAGTGTGGACGACAACCAAATTGAACCTCTACGCAGAATCAAGTAGAATGTCGAGGTATAGCAAGTAAAAAGTACAAATCTTTTAAGACATATAAAAAAAATCAAAGCATGGAAGATTTTTGTATCTGTTTTTAATAAAAAAGGACGCTAGCAAATACATATGTGGATTAAAAAACTGTAATTTTTTGTTGTCATCGGCTTTTCAAAGAAATAATTGTCTATTAATTAAAGTAAAGAAAAAATATTTCAATTTAATAAACATTAAATGTGTATTTGTAAACTAAATCTTTAAAGTGATTATTAATGTTGTGTGGTCAAATTGCAAATAAATATACGTTCAGGAAGACCGACTATAGCGAAAGACAAGGACACACATCTTAGATAATTTTTTATGTCTATTTTTTCTTATTGCAAAAAAGGTTTATATTTAGACAACCATTGATGTAAGTAGTTGAAAGATAATTTTTTTTATGTTATAATATAATTATTTGTATATATTTTCAGGTATTAAATTAATTCATGTCGCCGATGTAGGGAGTATGAATCAACTAAGTGATAGCAAAACTTTTGCTAACTCAACTAATTTTTTTGCTAAAAATCAGCTCGCTGACATGCAACATAATATTTTGTTGATACTAGCAATTTTTTGCAAGCACCCTCCTGATTAAAATTTTGCTCACTCAAAATTTATTAATTTTATTTATTAAAAAGATTTATGTATCGCGTAAAGCTGCTTAAGGGGTTACCATATGAAATGCTTACTTTTTTAATTGTGGTAAACAAACAATATTTTTTTTCTTGTGATCAAAGGTCCACTTTACGGAACATTATGAATATTTAAGTCTTCTCATTTCTGTTTATTTATTTGTTTATGGACTCAATTAGTTTTATTAAAACTGTGAATAAATTCTTACCGGTAACAAAAAGCAGATTTGAAAAATACTTTAAACTTTTTTGTTTATTAATTTTTTATGATTACTAAAAATTACGTTTTTTATTGCGTTATTTTGAAATAACACCATAAACCGAGAAAGCCGTATGCATTATAGTCGAAACTTTTTTGAAATAGTGATAGCGGAAATTACCCTCGACTATATGGGACAGGCCACAATAAGGTTATTTCCCTAATTTTTTTGAAAAAGGTAGTTTTTTTTGAAAAAAGGCACTTTTTGAAAAACGTATTATTTTTTTTTTAAAGAGTCCTTTTTGAAAAAAATACTTTTTTTGAAAGTATTTTTTTTAAGCATACTTTTTTATAAAAACGATCTGAAAAGGGTATTTTTTTTCAAACTTTTTTGAAAAATATATTTTTTTGAAAAAAGGTAGTTTTTTTTTTTGGAAAAGGAGTACTTTTTTGAAAAAAATATTTTGTTTAAAAAAATTTATTTTTTTTGCAAGAAGTACTTTACAAAAAGTACAACTTTAAAGTTCAACTTTTTTTACAAAGTCCCTTTTTTGGCAAAAATTTACTGGGCTTATAAAAGAATATTTTTTATGCAAATCCGTCTTCGTTTTAATCGCTCTGAACGGTTTTTAAGAGTATACTGGTCTACCCGGCTTTTTGGTCCACAGGTCTTTCGGTCCCGAAACCCGGGTATGGGGGGCTCTAATCTAAACCAAATACCTATTCAAATATTCAACCGTCTTTGTCCTTGTCTGTATCTATTGATGTGACTTTTTTGATTTGTGGTTTTTCTATTGAAAAGAACCAAGTAAGGCAATGAACGTGCTGGAAAAAAAAATAGTACCACAACCCAATATTGATGGAACACAAAATACCCGACGAAAAATTTTATACCACGTATATATAAACCATAACTTGATATAATTTGATGTGTTATTATATACGTGACCATATTAACGATATATAACCAGCATATATAACACAGGGGAATGACACCTGGAGGACTCTAGTTTAGGAAGATCTGTTAGCCCTATCGTCCAAAGGGCTCTCAGGAAGTTAGAGGAAAATCGAGGACAATACCCGACTCCGAAAAATTCTACTCTAGCTGGCTTTTAGGTGGCAGACCCACCACCAAATAGAGAACTACAGACCAATTCTTCGTATTGCTTCATATATTTTTTTATTTTATTAATTAATAATCATATAATTACAATTATATATACTATTACCCTAACCGAGCACTAGCTACTATTGCCTTCGGCGCGTTGTAGCGAAAACAGACCAGTGCCTCTGGTGGGAATCGAACCCA
>CM037851.1:317503262-317564069 GCA_021234595.1 Delia radicum | reverse complement strand
CAAATTCTCTTTTGAAAATGACATTTCGTATCACAAATATGGAAACTAGGAGATATGGGAGGACTCAGGTGGACAGCATATGAATCCAGCTTAATTCATTATCACAAGTCTATTTTCTGAGTTTAATTTAAATGCATACTGCAATACATTTAAAAGTAAATCGTACCGACCTAGAACTGTCATCTTGTTTTAACTTCAATAAGAAAAAACTATAACCGCCAAGCCAATACATGAGTCAATACATATTGCCATAACGTCCATTATGGAATGGCTGTAACTTGTGGCAACAAACAAAAAACACAACATGAAAATACGCATTGACAAGAGCTGTTAAAATAAATGTATTTCAAAAGTAAAAAAATTCGGTTGTCATTTAATACAACAAATATTGCTCATACGTGTTCGTAAGTTTGCAAGTCTATGTATGGATGTATGGTATGCATGGATGTATGTATGGTAGTGAATTATATTGCGAACATCAATACCTCTACAAACAAATAATACTTATATTGGATGTTTTTTAAATGCAACGTATCCCCAACAATATAAAGTGAAAACGAGCGAGACCACTTGATAGCAAATATATAGATTTTTCCAACTCAACAACTAACAAGAAACAAAAAAATATTATATTTTTTTTCATGATTTCATAAACGAAAAGAAAAAAAGACTAAAAGAAAACCATGGGACATGCAGATAAATATACTATTTGTTTGTTAAAAAAAAAAAATAATAATACTTAAATGTAAAAGTAAACCAAAAAAAAGATACTGAAACAAGCAGTAAAGTTTTATAGGATTTATCAGTACAGACTCATCTGTATCAAATGAATAGAAAAGTAAGTTTGGTTGAGTTTAAAAAACTATCAGCATGTAGTGCAAACAGATACTGAAATCGTTGCCATAGGTATTGACCCATTAACACTACATACCAGGGTTCCCAAAATGTTAGTTTAATGATCTTATTAAAGAAACTTACACCTAGAAAAAGGATTGGTAGGAATTCGGTCGAAAACATTAAAATTTTTATAAAAAAATCCAGAAATATTTTTTTTTAAATCATTATATGTCAACCCTAAATTACAAATTTTATAATTTTTCTCTTTTGTTGCCAAGACTTTAAACTCCAACATGATTTTTATTGCGTCACAATGTTGCCTTCATATCAGAAGTTATAGGCTCTTAAAAATTGCTGTGGCTTTACGACTCGTTGTTAAAAAAAAATGCGTTATATATTTAATAAATCATCTGTGATATTTTAATAAATCAAAGCGAAAGTATGAATTAAAAAAAAAATTTTTTAAATATTACAATTTAAACAAAAATTAAAAATTCATGATGCATGTTAGGAAAAATACCCTAACACGTGCTTGATTACTAAGAAGACAAGAATGGAACAAAATTGATAATTAATAGGGTTTTTGCTAAAGTTCTGCCTATTATGGAGGCTCAAGCTTTTCTAAAACTTCGGTTCTGATAAGATCTTTAGCCAGATCGAAATACTAGTATCAACCTAGCTAATATGTTTGATTTGCTTTATTTTTGTAAATATACGGAGGTTGAAAGCTCGTTATAAATTGAAAATAAAAATTTTGTTGTTTATATATTAGTCTTATATTTATATAAGTTTAATATCATGTAAATAAATAATAAATAAATAAAAACGTACATTGTGTCTATTATTTTTAAAGAGTGTCTCTTAATTGAATATTAAACACAATGACTATTTCTACCCAATTTAACAAGTTACCTAGATTTAAAAGAGTAGACTGCAACAAAATTTTATTAGAGTGCAGATGCAGAGAGTTTCTACAGAAAACACTCATCTGAATCTAACGTATTTTATTCAGAAGAAAATTCTCAGATTATGAGGGGTTTTCTTTGAAAAGGTCTTCAGAGTTTGAGGTCTTTCGGGTCGAAAAAAGTATTATGGATCGGCGGTTTTTCTATAACAAAATTTTTAAGAATGTAAGGGAGTTTCAGAAGGAAAAAGCAATCAGAATATAAATATATTTTTTTAACAAAAATTACTTTTGCTTGAAAGGATTTTCCATTGAAAAAAGCATTTGAAATATCACAAAAATAACAAATGCCTCCAAATGTTTCTTACAGAAAACCACAAATCTTCTAAATTTCTCAACAATTGGCAAAACTGCTCAGATTTTTAGTATTTTTTACAGCAAAAAGTTATTAAAATGTTACGATTTTCTAAGTGAAAAGTTTAGAATTGTTTTAAGTCTTTCAAAAAAAAAAGTCTTGGATCGAAGTTTATTTAAATAAATCTAGTGTATTTTCATAAGAAAAAATGTGTGTGTTTGCTTTTTTAATATTTATATAAATATTAAAAAAATATAGATTTAAAATTAAACACAAATGCGAACACGTAAATATTTACTATATTGAATGTTTAATTTTCCTTAAAATTTGCTTATCAATTTTAACAATTGTTTATCAACACACATTTTGAAAAATTATGTGCCTAATTCCAATGAAAAAGTGTGTAAATTAAAGTTTTAAACATATTATGCTTAATAACACAGTGCAACAGTGAAAAAATGCACGGACTCGACAGTATAGGTTCGATTGTGCTACCAAAGGCCAGTAAAACCTTGTACTCGGTTTGGCTAGTTTGACTACCAATTTTTTTTTATGGACCTCAAAAGATTTTGAAAATCAGTGCACCACTCAAAAAAAGGTGTCCTCAGTTTTTGGCCTACAGCTAATTCAGACTTGGTGATATTGCTTAACTAAAAAAAAATCATTTTTCCTGCACTTTTTTGAAAAGTTTTAAATACAAACCTCTCACTCAACGTAATTGGTTTGGAAATAAATTATCCATAACTTTCACTATTTTCTCACTGTATTTTCCCCCCAAGATTCATTAACAACCAATATTTTAAATAATCTTATTGAAAACATAAACACTCCAATTTTTTGGTTGGAGATTTTAATGCCTGGAGTCCACTTTGGGGTTCTCCCAACTATAACAAAAAAGGCTCAATCATAGAAAATTTTTTAATGGATTCAAACCTTGGCGCTTTAAATGATGGTTCTGCAACACATCTTAGTAGTCATAACACTTTCACACACATTGACCTTTCAATAGTTTCACTATCGATCATTCCCAATTGCAAATGGAATATCATTAATGACCTTTATAATAGTGATCATTTTCCCATCGTTACACAACTTCTTATAAACAATAATATCAAACAAAATTTCCTTACCAAATTTAACACCAGAAGGGCAAACTCGGATATCTATCAGACAAAATATCCAATTATAGCGATAAAATTAACATTTCCGATAATGTTAATAAAGAGGCAGCCTCTATAAGAAAATAATTAGGTTGTCTGCTAATGAAAGCATCCCTCAGTCCTCAAATAAAAAAAGAACAAAACAGTTCCATGGTGGTCACCTGAATTACAGCAAATCAGAAACGAAAAACAATTAGCATGGAAACAGTTTCGGCGTAATATGTCTACAGAAAATCTTGTATCTTACAAGAAAACTAACGCTTTTTTTAATAGGGCTAAAAAGTTGGCAAAAATTAAATCATTTAATGAGTTCACAGAAAATTTGAACCCATCCACTCCCTCTAATGTCTTATGGCAAAACATTCACAAGATAACCGGCAACTACGTCCCAAACACAATTAACACAATTTCTTTAAATGGAAGTACAATAAGTAATGTACATGACATATCTGAAACATTTGCAAAATACTGGTCTGAAAACTCAAAAGACATTAACTTTTCCCAAAAGTTTCAAAACGAAAAATCCCTAACTCTACAATTTCTTACAATTTCAACCTGTTCAGTTAAATCCAGAGAGATAGAGCAACCTTTTAATTTACAAGAATTGTCGTACAGTCTTAACACCTCGAAAGGTAAAACTCCCGGTTTGGATAAAATATCATATCCAATGCTTAGAAATCTTCCACATTCCTTTAGAATCCGAATTCTAAAATTATTTAATAAAATTTTTGACTTAGGAATAATACCCCAGTATTTTAAAACTGCTTCAGTAGTCGCCATTTACAAAAATAATAAACCAACTGACAATATCGACTCTTACCGTCCAATATCTCTCCTCCCTTGCATTACAAAACTTTTGGAAAAAATTATTTCAAGGCGCCTTATGTGGTTTATGAAAAGACATAAACTTTTGACAAAAAACCAAATTGGTTTTCAATCAGGCCTAAGTACAATAGATGCCCTATTGTACTTAGACCATATAATATGCAAAAATCGTTCCACTAGGAATCATACCTCAATTTTGTCAATTGACTTTATTAAACCATTTGATAGGGTTGGGGTACACATTGTGCTTCAAAAACTTGCTAATTGGTCCATAGGTCCAAAAATGTTTAAAATAAATAAATCTTTTCTTACAAACAGAAAATTTTCTGTTCGGATAAATAATAACTTTTCAAATGTTTTCTCGTTGCACAATGGAATCCCCACAGGGATCCCCGCTGTCAGTAACACTTTTTATTATTGCTTTTGACGACTTAAGTCGTATTATAAGCGCAAATAAGAGTGTAGACCACTGTATTTACGCTGATGACCTTTATGTTATAGCTAAAGAACAATCAAATGATAAAATTAAACAGCCTTTTCACAGACTTTAACCGCTATTGACAACTGGTCCAGTCCTCAGGTGCAGATGTTTCGTTTGAAAAAACGAATCACCTGCACATCTGTAAAAAACATAACTGTAATAATATAGACTTGTTTTAACAATAATAATATTAAGAATGTAGATAACTGTAAAATTTTAGGTTTACACATTGATCGTAAATATAGTTTTAAAAATCATTGTATTTATCTTAAAAAGAACTTAACCAATAGATTAAACATCATCAAGTATCTATCATCTGCAAAGAGTCACATGCACACCAACAGCCTACTTAGGTTAGTTAAATCAACTATTCTGGGAAAAATTGATTACGGTTTGGTGATTTACAGCAAAGCTGTCAATTCTATTTTCAAACCTGTTGAAACCATACTCCATGCCGCTATTAGAGCCAGCCTTAGAGCATTTAGAACAATGCCTATTAAAAATTTTCTAGCTGAAGGTGGATTGAACCGCTTCACATTCATGCAAACAAACTAAAATTGCGATTAATACATAAGATTTTTTGCACCAATACCTCTCTTGCCTCCACAAACACATCTCTTTATTAAAAAAAGAAAAAACGAGCTCAAATATCCATCTACGTTATCACATATTTTTAAAATGGTTAAGAAATTTAACATCGTAAAAGAAATCCACCAATGGAAATCTCTCCACCTTGGCAGCTGGATGAAAGTGTTTTTTTGAAAAATTTACAAATATTCAATAAAACCAATACAACACCTCATATTTTTAAATCTCTTCTTAACGAAATTTTTACAAAGCTAAAAGACGAAAATTGGCAATTCATCTTTACAGACGGATCTAAAACACCAAATCATGTTGGATTTGCTGTTACCAACGAAAACTGGGTCAACACTAATATCCGGAATACTACCACAAAACGCAAACATTTTTGAAGCCGAAGCGGAAGCTGTTCTAGAATCTCTAAAAATTTGTAAATCCAACCAAACTAAAAATGTTATCTGCACTGATAGCCGCTCGTCTTTGACGCCATACTCAATGCCCGAAATAGAAATGAAACAATTATCACTATACAGCAGATGCTAATACAACTAAAGAATAGAGTAAAAATCATATGGATACCAAGTCATATTGGTATATTAGGAAACGAGGCTGCAGACAATGCAGCAAAAAATACTAGTATGCAACCAACATACCTTCACATACCCCAGACAAAAAGTTATATCTCAAGATCCACGATAAACAATTTAGAAAACCTCCATTCTCCAAAATGGAGCCGATATACTCATCTTTACCAAACAATAAACCCTAATAGAATACCAGTCCTTCTTCCAAATTCGACAAAACTGTCATAAAAATAATGCTTTACAAGGCTTCGCCTGACACACACCAGGCTCACACACCAATACTTGATTGTCAAAATATCCACAACCTGTTTGCGTTTTTTGTAATCAGGCAACATTAACAACAATTCATCTTCTATTAGAATGCCATGCGCTTTATAACACCCGTTTAAGAATATGCAACTCTCACAGTATTATAGATACTCAAATGTCCTTCAGAGGACAATATAAATAAAACATATGATTTCCTACAACATCTTCAATTACAAACCAAAAATTTAACGTTCGCGTAATTACTAATTATTTTCTTTGTATATAATTTATTTTGTATATATGACACAAGCCGATAGCCTTAGTTGCTAGTGCTTTAGTTTTAAGATTTATTGTAATTTTAATTATAATAAATATCTAAATAAATAAATAATAAATATACGAGAAAATAATTTTTTTTTTTTTGCTTTTTTCAGCATAACAGGGACTCATAATTTTTCACTAAAAATATTTGACTAGACTACACTTTATTGCATTTTGTTTACTTTTTTTGTTATTGAAGAAATTAAACAAAAATGCAATAAAAGTGTAGTCTAGTCAAAAACGACTATTTATAAGGTACCAAGATGTCTTTGTAAGCTATTCGGATGCCTAGACACATTCAGATTGTATCATATCAATACAAAAGTGGTTCAGATTTACAATGGCTACAATTTTGTCATATATTGTTAGTGAAAAATTATGAGACCCTGTAAGTTATGCTGAAAACAGCAAAAAAAAAAATAATTTTCTCCTATATTTTTCCAAAAAAGTGCAGGAAAAAATGATTTTCTGCACATAAAATGTTTATAAAATTTGTTCAGTAGACTCCTCGCTACATTATTGCCAATATAGTTAAGCAATATCATCAAGTCTGTATTAGCTGTTGGCCAAAAACTGAGGATACCTTTTTTTTGAGTGGTGCACTGATTTTCAAAATCTTTAAGGTCCATAAAAAAAAATTTGTAGTCAAACTGGCCAAACCGAGTATAGGGTTTTACTAACCTTTGGTAGTACAGTCGAACCTATACTGTCGAGTCCGTGCAATTTTTTCACTGTTGCACTGTGTTATTAAGCATAATATGTTTTAAAACTTTAATTTACACACTTTTTCATTAGATTTAGGCTCATAATACATCATAATATATAATACATCATAATATATGTTTTATAATTTATAAGCAAATTTTAGGGAAAATTAAACATTCAATATAGTATATATGTATGTGTACGCATTTGTGTTTAATTTTAAATTTAATGCGTAACTAAGAAATGTAAATATTTTTTTAATATTTATATAAATATTAAAAAGCTAATGATTGATTTCTTGAACAAATGCCCAGATAAAGAGGAATTTTCTATAAAATTAGGAATATTACCAATAAACAAATTCCTGGGTTGCGAGGATTTTCTGTAATATGGAAAACTCGCAAATTAATTAATATATATTTTACAGAAAATTTTAGATTCTGTAGAGAGCACCATAATTCGAAAAAAGATAGTATATATTCAGGTTATTTACATTTGAAAAGTTCTACAAGTTCTGGGGGCTTGGTGTAATAGAAAAACCCATATTTTTTGAGGACATTTACTAAAGAAAGTCTACAGATTCAGAAGATTCAATTCCTTTTTTAACGACTTCTTCATTTCGAAAAATTCTCAAAGTTCGATCATTTTTTTTTAAGTTAAACATCCAGAATTGTTTCTTTAGACTTTAAAGATTTTTTTTTTTAAACTTGGACTCTTATGTTTGTTTTATAGAAAACTCTCCGATTAGACTATTCTAAAACTCTTAGATTCTGAGACTTTTGTTTGTAAAAAACAATCCGACTCTAAGGATTGTATTCTTAAATTCATGTGAATTTTTTACATAAAAAACCTCGAAATAATAAGAACTTTTTCCTACGACAAAAGGTTTTTGATTCTGAAGACGTTTTCCTTATGAAAACTACTTAGGTTCTTAGAACTTTTGTTTTAAAGAAAACCTGTCAGATTTAAAGACGTTTTCAATAAAATACCCCTCAGAATCAGAGAATTGTTTCTTAAGAAAATTAATTAGATTCGGACTATCTGATCTTTAGAAATTTGCTACATTAAGTCCAAAATTTTTAATATTCTGATATCTTTTTCCATCTAAAAACCCCTTACAGTCTTAAGAATTTTTTTTATAGGGAAATCGCCCGATCCATAATACATTTTAGCCCAGAAAGACCTCAACATTTTAAGACCTTTCCAAAGGAACTCTCGAAATCTGAGGATTTCCTTCTTAATAAAATACGTTCGATTCAGATTAGTGTTTTCGGTAGAAATTCTTTCCATCTGATCTTTTTAACTCCACGAAGTTTTTGCTATGGAAAGTTTTAAGATTTTGAGGAGTTTTCCCTTCTTAATACCCTTAGGTCTAAGGCCTTTTTTGTGAAAAACGTTTTACGTTTTAAAGACTTGTTTACATAGAAAAACCATCATAGTTTAATCACTTTTTGCTTTAAAAGTTCTTTAAATCTAAGGACTTTTGCCTATGAAGAGAGTTTTAGAAAATTCGCGGTTTTCTGTAAGAAAAATTCGCCGATATTTATCATTCTTGTATTAATTGATATTGTTTTCTTTTTCACGAATTTATTATGTTAATAAGAAGATAAAATAATTTTTTAATCCGTTTTGTTTTATTTTAAAGAATATAATTATAAAACATATTCACTGTATATATACGCATTTTTAAGCGTATTTTTAGGCATTTAGTATAATTTATTTAAACACATAAAATTTAAATTTCAATAAAATTTAAAAATTTTTTGCTAAACGTTTTTGATACAATTAAAAAATACTTTTTAGACACATTGTGTTATTATTTTTAAGCACAATGTGTTTATATAATTTAACATTAACGCATTGTGCCCATTTTTTTACCAATTCATAGTATAATCAAAAAATAAGTTAGTATAGAAGTTAGTAAAATGTCTTGAAAATCAAGTATACTATTTTTCAGCAAATTTTTCGCTAAAATTATATTTTCAGCTAAAATTTCAGTTATACTTATACAGTACTTAACTGTTTTGACCTAACTACAGTCTACTAAAATTCAGCAAACATTTTATTAACTTTCAGCAAGGGTTTTTTAATTTCTAAGTGTTAGCAATTAGTTTGCTGAATCTACTAATTTGTTGCTAAAAATCAGTTCGCTGATTTTTACCAAAATTTTTTGCTGACTTTACTAACATTTCTTTTGAGTGTAGGCAACAAGTTAACCTACATTTAAAGGAGTAGATTTCAATAAAATTTTATTAGAGTGTATGATTAAAATAAATCACTTAAATAGTTACAAATAATATTAATCGATACTATGGTTTTCTTAATACTATCGAATTCAATTAAACTTTAATTGAATTAACAAATATTTTAATTAAAACTCGATTTTACTTTTTTTGTGTATTATATTATAATAGCAAATGTTTCTAAAATTCAAAATGTTGTTTTAAATTAGTTGAGAACCTCTTTTTTTTAACAACTACTAAACAAATACACTCAGACAATAAAAAGTGTTGTTCAATAAACGATAACTAATATTTACACAATGTATTTATTTCACTACAGTGGAAAATGCTTAATGTTTCATCCATTTGTAGCACTTAAAGGGCATGATTAAATTTCACTTGTATTGAAAAAATTCATTTAAATTTTAGTATTTTATCGAATGCTCTGTATTTTCTTTACAAGTTTTTATATAAACCATCATTTCCCCTTTTTGATTCAATGTATATTATGGTAGCTTAAATTTTTTTTGTCTTAAATTTACTTGCAGCTCTGAGCTGTAAATATTTTTTTTTTTATATTTTTCTTTTTCTTTTTTATTTGATATTGTTATGGATGTCAGGGTGTCCCGAACATGCTCGGCTGAAGCAATTAATACACAGGGAAATTCATACGATATGATGTACAAGTGAATGTGTTTGTTATTTTTTTGAACACTGTGGCGTATGAAATACAAACAACCACAAACATTGGCTAGTGTATGTGTTCTGTTTTGTAATCATAACTTTTAAATTTCGAAAACAAAGGAAAAAAGTTCTGTCCGTTAAATATTAAAGGTTGTTTTAAAAACAGTACCCTCAAAAAAATAAATTGTTATATGTTCCGTATTCAGCTCTTCAACATCCATTACTTGAGTGATATTACTCATAAAGTTTTTCTTAACCGGAAACCCTAATGGACATGCCATTGGATTATATAAAATATTGTATAGCATTCTTTACGAAGTAAAATTTAAAACTGGTAAAAACCAATATCTATAAAAAAAAAGATAACATTAACAGAGGAAGTATTCATATAAACACAATATGTACCATTGATAAAGAACCATTTATATAACTTTGATCTTTGCAAATTGGCAATAAAGAATTGAAACGACCCAGTCAGAAAAAGGCATACGGACCACCGCTGGCAAGGCACTTTAGCAAGTGGTACAAGTGCTGGCAACAAGTGATTTCCATACATACAGAAAACAGATTCATTGCTCCAACCGAATTTTTTGCCAACCGAATTTTGATAGTTATATGTACCAACATAATATTTGTTAAACATTTAGTTAGCACCATAATTATTTGGTGATACATAGTGATGTATTTAGTTATTTCAACCGAATTAGAAAAACTGTCTGCGGCATGGATCGACTTTGTTTAGTAGTCCCTATCGAATTTATTTAAGTTGTAACTACACTGTTTCCAAAAAAAAAGTTTTTTTTATATAAATTTTAAAATATTTTATTTTTTAATATAATCATTACAAACAAAATCATTATTAAAAAACATCAATAGATACATACATATATGCATTCAATTATAAGATTATTTACTGTTTATATTTGTTGTCTTTTAATTATAAGATTCGGGGTATATTTTTTACAAAGAACATTCCACTTTTGAGAATTAAAAAAGTTTTATTTCTATAAATAATTAGACTTATGGTTTTGGGAATATTTGTATATGTACTTACATTAGGACTTTTTTTTAGAAAAATATCAACCAAATCAGATAGCTCTTATACAGGAAATTCATATGATCAGAACGTTTTTCTTCTAAAAAAGATCTTCAAAACTAAAGGGTATTTTTTAAGACAAAATAAACAAAATCAGTGGGTTTTTATACAAAAAAAAAGTTTTCAGTCTTTTTAAATAAGAACCACATGCTTGTTACACGAATAAGTACTTAGAATCGGAGGAAAAAAGGAGGGATCTCAATAGGGAAACTTATCAGTAGGTATGAGCTTTCTATAGGAAACATTTCTCTGAATGGTGGGAAAACTACTTAGAATCAGAAAGTTAATCTGTCGATTTTCCACACAAAAGAGTTGTAAGAGTCTGGAATTTTTTCTTTAGAAACATTTCTTAGGAGAATTTTTTTCAAGTATTTTAATACTTTCTTTAAATAAAATTATTTGGAATTAAAAGGGTTTTTTAAAAGGAAAAAGTGCTTACAATTTTAATATTTTTCTACACGAAAACATACTGAAAATATGAGGAATTTGTAAGGGAAAATTAAGCTTAATCTGAAGAATTAAGAATCTAGAATACTCTTCCAAATACCCTTTTTGGACGTCCACCATATCCATGTAAAAATACCACAAAAAAGAAAACGTATTTCTACTCCCTCGTGTTATCATTTTGTTACCGCAACACTGTTACAAATGTTATTAGAATCTCAAAAGATGTTTTTTTTTATCTGCGAACTATATTTATTTAAAATCAACTGAATGTGCTGGCGTCTAAAAAATTTTCAATGGGAAAATTTCTATTTTTGATCAACGCTTTGCCTATATGAAAACTTAAGATTAGATTAGATCAGAAGGCACTATGCACCGCGACCAATGTAGGTCTTTTGTGCTGCCTAAGGTTACCTACAGATTCAAGCTACCTATAAAGCCGATTATCCTATTAGGCAAAATGTTCGCGATGTCGGAAGGCGAAATGAAGCGATCACATAGAAACCTAAGTCTCCTATCACAAAGCCTGGGACATTCGCAGAGAACATGCTCCGAGGTCTCAGACTCCATCTCGCAAAACCTACACAAATCCGTGTCCGCTTGACCCTTCTTGTGCAGATGGTATCTGAGATTACAGTGTCCAGTTAAGTACGACACGAGGGTCCTCAAACCCCCCCTTTCAAGCGACAAGAGATGAAAACTTAAGACAACTTATAATCTTAAATATACAATGAAATGGCTATTTTGATCCTTACATATTTATTTTGCAGAAGTATTCTTTTCAAATTTATGAAGTCCTCCGCCACGTACTGCAAATAAAAACAAAAAAATATATAAAAAAGTATTGATGACAATTCAAGAACACACTTACATTTTGAACAATTTAAATTTATTTCTTTTTCACATATGTAAATAATTTGTTTATTATTTCTATTTCGTTAACATTTTTTGAGTTTTTTAAAATAATTTTTTTTGACAAGCTTTTCAAAACGAAATATTGCTGTTTACCAGATAAACCATCATTTTATGAAGTCAAGTGAGTAAATGCTTTCACGAAAGAAATTTTGTTCTGAATGCAATTTGGTGATTATTATCACCAATTACTAGTTACTGTTTTTGATAGTGTAATTTGAATGTGGTTGAGGTCATAGAAACAAAATAATGAAATATTTTTTAAAAGTTTTGGTCATAATATGAATAAATTTGTATGTCGCACTTACTTTAAGTAATAAAAATCATATTTTAATTACTAAGAAGTTGTGATTATTCCGATTGCAATAATTTTATAATAATGATAGCATTATATGTCAACCTAAGGATTTTAAGTAGTTATAATAGAAATCCAACTGATTATTTCCCTGTGTGTAGCCCTAAATGATAACATCATTTGACAAAAGGTCCGTCTGTTCAAAAAGTATCGGACAAGCACTGGGGAAAGAAAATTTTCAACGTTAGCAAAATGCTGGTAAAACCATATTTTGTTTCCAAAATAAAATTTAAAAAATGTTCACGTGTACTTTTTTTTGTCCCACCGATAATCGGACCCTCGCTGTACTCGTACTTTTTTCCCAATTGTACTTTTTTCTGCATAACCGCAAAAGAAGTACGCAAAAGTACTTTTTAGGCCTGCGTCTTTCTTTATGTACTTTTTTCGTTAAAAACATAAATTTAGAAAATGTTTTTCTATTTAATAAAAAAAAATTTGTTCAGAGTATACAAAAGAAAACGCCTTGTAACAATGTATCATGTCTGCTTTGCGCAGCCAACTTTGACGCTTTGTATCCATTTTGACGATTTTTGAAGTGAAACGTGATAAAATGACGATTGATGGTTTTACAAAATTTGTTGTAAAAATATGCAATTTTTATACAATATTTCAAGTTTTTATCCTATAATTTACAGACAAAATTTTATCAAATTTTTTTTGTCCACTTAAAAACATCAACTAATGAAATAAAATTATCTCAGATTAAACAAAAGTTATTAATTAATCCGTTTAAACCCTAGCATGGTAAACATATTTTGTTGCTCTTTAATGGTAATCTTCGCCTGTGAGGCGACTTTTATAAAAAACCCACATTTTACCCTTAAAAAAAACAAAAATTTATTGAAACAAAACAAAACTTATTTATTACATGCTTGGTAATAAAAATAAACAAAAAGCAATTCATTTTTTAAATATCTTAAATATATTATTGGCAACATTTATAGATCACATATTTTAGCATTAGTATAAATAGATCTTTTACGAAAAAAAAAATCCGTTTGAGATCAAAAAAAAAAAAACTTCAGTATCTTGTAGACCTTATATCTAATTAACATATTAAAAAATAATATAAATCTTAAACTTAAAAAAAATTGTGCAAGACAAAATAAAGTTTGTGGTTTTTTCACCTACTTTTTTACATCACATTGCCAACAATTTGGTGATCTGTGCTCTAAGCAATAAGATGTGGATTGTATATTGACATAATTTTCATTAGATACATCAATATTCTGCATGTCATCGTCGAAATCATCGAAGTAAGTGGGATCAGCCACACTATCATCTGAATCGATATCTACTCCCAAATCGTCATCAAGTTCACTTCCTTCAAGCGATATCTCCTCCAGCCATTTGAGTAACTGGACATCAGGAGGAGCCATCTCTAAAAACTATAAAAATTATACAAAAACTCAAGACTTTAGCAAAAAAACAAAAAAAAAAATGCTCAAACGAATAAGTACAAAAAAAATTACCTTTATTGGTAACTTCGCCTCAGAGGCGACACACGTATCTATATATAAGCAACGCAACGCAGCAAAACAAAACACGTCTGTACCCAAGCTCGTCCAACACTCAACTGAGTTGGCACGAACGCACGCTTTAATACGAGTGAACGAACCCTAGAATGGTGAACACCGCCTCACAGGCGGTGTTTACCATTCTAGGGTTAATTATCAACTAAATATAAGCTTCATCAATTTGAAAGATTATTTTAAAATTTATTTTAAAAAATGAACACCGAAAAGATTTTTTATATATTTTAGGAAGAAACATTCCAAAAGTGTTAATTTTTCAATATTTTAAATCATTTAGCTTAAAAAACACAGATATGCCACGTTTTTTATTCTTTCTTAACCAATATTTTTCTTGAATGCCATTTTCCGTATGTCCCAATTTTCCGAAATCAAATATCGGAAAAAAATTAAAAATCAACATTTTAAAATAGTGCGGTAAATTTTAAATTCTACTCCGCTTATAAAGTATTGAGTGCTGTTTTGTTAAGACTCGGAGGCGACGGAACTAATACTGGTAAAATAATTACAAATAAATTGATCAAAACGAAGTTTTGAGTAAACTTTCGCTTTTTTTTATTGAAATATAAGGAGTTTTGAGAATGACGATTTCTCTTTCTCAAAATGACGATTTTGACAAGTTGTCTTACAAAAATTGACGGATTATGAACAAATTTTTCGGACTCTTATGAAGCTTCAATGAAGCTTAAAATAAATAGAAAGTGATTATGACACCTTTAATTTTTTATGAGTATTTTGAATGCTTTAATAATGTTCATAATTGAAATCGTGAAAAACAAGATAAATCTGGTGGAGCCACATTGTATGGTTCTTAAAATGAAATGAATTTCTGATATCTCACAGTTATATACTCACATACTTTTTGTTTTGAGCAGGGATTAAAAAACTTTTTTTTAACTTTAAATATAACTTTCCATAATTCAAAGAGTTCCAGCACAAGTTATTAAAAAACTTCCGGTTATTCAAAAACAGACAGTCTTTGTTTTAAGTAGCTTTTCTTTTCTAACTGAAACCATAGCAACCCACAAGATACTGCCTTATATACCTGAAATCTGGTTTAAAACCGGATTTTGGAGACAATCTGGTTATTAAACTTAATTTCAAACCAGATTTTCCATATCAATTCATAGCTACATTGTCAGACAATCTGGTTTAAAATTACGTTAAAAATTACGTTGTACACAGAAAAAATTATCAACCTAAAATATCTAAATTAAGATTTGATTTGAATTTAATTTGGTTCTAAACAAATATTTAATTGAATCAATAAATATTTTTATTGAATTTTAAATATATAAATGCATATTTTATTTTAGACGCAATTATCATATTATTTTTTCATACACTGTATGCACAAATAGAAAATTTTCAGTATAAAATACCAAATACATTTGAAGTTAACAAACAAAACAAGCACACACACAAACAGACTCAGCATTGCAAAAAATCACACATACCAACGTATAGATCACACACTTTTTTTGTGAGTATCATATTTTTTTTTGTAGTAGTTATTTATAACTTTTTTTTTTCCTTCTTAATTTTAATAAAAGGTTTAATTGATTGCCGTTATAGGTGCAAAATCAATTAAAATATTCATTGATCCAATCAATTTTTAATTGAAACCCGTTTTTAGTGTTTTTCTGTGTAGCGATACAAAAAAAAACTGTGTTTTCTTCTATTTTGGGAGAGAAATTTGCAAAATGTAGCATCACCTTGTGGAAAAAATGTAAAAAATAAAAAAAAACCACGTGCTTGATTACTAAGAAGACAAGAATGGAGCAAAATTGATTATTAATAGGTTTTTTGTTAAAGTTCTGCCTATTATGGAGGCTCTAACTTTTCTAAAACTTCGGGTTCTGATGAGATCTTTAGCCAGATCGAAATACTAGTATCAACCTAGCTAATATGTTTGATTTGCTTTATTTTTGTAAATATACGGAGGTTGAAAGCTCGTTATAAATTGAAAATAACATAAAATAATCTCGATGTATATAAAAACAGAAAACTAATATACATAACTGTAAAAAAAATTTATTTAATTTAGGAAAACTAAATAAAACGAATGTTAAACCCAATAAAATGCCATTTTTTACTGAAAGATAAATTCAATTAATCATCCAGTTACTTATTTTTGTTTCGGGCTAAAACAATTTGTGCAAAACATCATTGATATGGTGACCAGAAGAACAAGCAAAAATATCGTCCTTCCAAAAAGTCATCCAGCAAAATTAACATTATTTTTTTTTATTCATAATCGCTGCAAATATTGATTTTACAAAAAATATAAAATGCTGTTATTTAATGTAAATACAAATTACAATACCAGTGAGATATCCTGACACAAAAACCTACACGATTATACTGAAAAAATAATTTGGCCCAGATTTATATTTTTTGATATATACACTCATAGAAAAAAGTTAGTAGAAAAAATTGTAAAGCCGTTAGTATTCCAACTTTACTAGAGTACTCTACTATACAGAGTGGATTTAAGAAAAAACGAAATAGAATTATACAAAAAATATTTAAGTGTAAAAGAGAAAGGAACCATTGTGAATCTACCTCAATTTTTAGTTCAAATTGAGATTTTACTTAAAGATTGAAACAGTAAAATTGTTATGCTTTTCAATTTTATACACATAACTATTTAAGAAATATTTACTTTAAGTTTTGATTTACATTAATTAATGTTCTGATTGTTGTTCATCACTCGCTCCAATAGTTTTGTAGTGCGAAATTTAAGAAAAACCCGTATTACTTAACCCTTGGCGACCTGCGCACTAAGCCGTTGATATAAGTGCGATCCCAAAATTAGCCGACCTAACAAAGATAACAGCAAAAAATTTTGTTTTTCTCAGCATAATCTCGAAAAATTGGCCTGAAAAAAGTTATTTCAAAGAAATATTTTTAGCTTTTTACAAAACTGTGTTTAGAGAAAACTTTGAAAAAATTTAAAAAATAATTTTTTTAATGTGTTATTTTGTTGGACATTAAAAATCTTGACAAAACATATCTTTTAATGATTCTTGACGAGCACTACAAATTCTTGTAAATCAATCGAAATTAAGACCGCCTGGCAATCCTAACACAGGTACATGTGGCCTCTATTTGTAGAACGTCAGAAAAAGTTTTACAAAATTGATTTTTTGACAGTTTCCCAAGTTTTTTTCCTCTCCTGAGCACATTGGTTTTTGGATTTTATACCCTTCGCTCGTACGGAGGCACTCAATTGATAAGCTCTAAAATACAATTGTTAAGTTTGGAATACAATTGATGATTTCAGAAAAACTATTAATTCAATTATTATTTGGTTAACGAATATATTGAAATTTGAATTGACTTTCGCTAATAAAATTGGTGTTTTTTTACATAAACGTGTACAATTTTGTGGGGAGGTGTATTTTGATTAACTACAACGTAATCAATCAAAAAATCAATTCTGAATTTTTTGTTAGTTATGGCCTTTTGGATTTCAGGTGACGATATGTATGTAACAATAAGCATGAATAAATAATAACAACAGTAAAAATTTACAAACTGCTCTTTGTTAGCTAAAAATTTAAAGCAAATTAAAATTGTATCAACAAAATCGTCACAGTGACAGTTTTTTAAAACTTTTCTAAGAGTTAAACTAATGATTGATGATTATTTTTTTTTTCTAAATTAGAAATTCTTAATAATGAAAGAAAAAAAATCACAATTAAATGCCTCCTTTTTCGCAACTCTTCTCTTGTCAATAATATTTTAAAATACCATTTATTTAAATTTTTTCTATTACTTTTTTTAGAAGTTTTAAAAAATGAACTCAAATTTTGTGACACATTGACAAGACATACATTTACTAGTATTTATTTAGAAAACAAACACTTTCGTATACTTAAAATGTAAAATATCCCTGCAAACATTTGGGAGATATATAACCATGTCCTTTTATCGTGTTAAGAAAAATGTAAAGTGGTATTTTATTTATGTCCTTTTTTAATCAGCTGGAAGATATTTCTGCGATATTTCACAGATTACCTTCCAGACGAAAATTCCGCGGTAATAGAACTGCGGAAAATGGACCAGTCACTGGTATAGCTACGTGACTTGAACTTTGTGTGTAGAACTAGAACCTGTCCTAGTTTCGGTTCTGTTATATGAAAGTGACCGGTACTTTTAACATGGGCTTGTTATAGAAGGTAAAAATTTCCACCTTTTGAGCTGATTCAGATATGTCGGAGAACTTGTCGAATATAACATATCACCGAATTGAATTAAGTGAATACGCAACAGAACGAGTTGAAAGTATCTAATATAGTTGCATGTTAGACATTATTTGATATGTAGCAGGGCCAGTTCGGAATCAAATAATACGTGACTGGTTTAAGCGTAGAAATCGCAGTACACAGGAAACATATTTGGTAAAACACTAGATACGGATTAATCGAAATGGCCTATGTCACGGAGCATATACAAAATGAATAGTTTCGTGACATATCAATAAACTGAGATAATCGAACAAGTTACAGGAAAAATTAAAAATAATTATCACTTTTTATTTCGCATGTGCCATATTATGTACGGGCTACTGAAATAATCCGGACGGATCTAGTCACTGTACTTACATAAAAAGTTATGCCACATTATCTGCTTTTATAACATTGCAAAATTTCAAAAACCGTATATGTAACGAGCCTGTTACTATAACAAGGATCTGCCGTGGAAGAGGGAAACTGACCCCATGTGACACATCACAGATCTAACGTGGGACATGTCACCGAACGTTGTATTTTAGAATAGTTTTGTGACATGGACGAGCTCAACTTAAAAGCTCATTTTGTTAACATAATTTCTTTATTGATTTTCAAACAAACGGCTATGAGCTATTGAAATTTTTACTAAAGTATAAGAAAAACACTATGTTTTAGCCCTTTTAGAAATCGAGAAAGTTACGAGGAAATTGTAGGAAAAATTAAGCGACCGCAGAATGTTATCTTCAATTTTGAAAAAAAATAAAGGGTAGAAGAAACCTGAATACCTGAGATCAAAGTCTGCAATTAGTAGAGTTTTCAAAATATCTGGAAGCATTAAACGATATGATTTTACTAGAACACCAAATTTATTAATTCGTCAGTACTAAGTTCGTATTCAGTTTTCAAAAAAAAATCTACTAACAAAACTGCATAAGCACTAAGGATATTATGTAGGTAAAGACGACAGTAATTCTAGTCAAAAACAAATGAAATTTCATTTGAAGAAAGGACAACTAACATTTCATTAAATTCAACTAACATTTGTCATTTGTTTTTACTGTTCAGTCAAATTGCTAACAATTGCAGTAAAAATGAACAACATATGTTAGTAAAAAATAATCAAACATTTACTTTTTGAGATAGGCGTGGTAGAGAAGATTAAGCATACTTTTCTAAAAATCATAACTACATTGTAAATTTTTTATTGAATTAGACTGCGCAGTTCCTGGTAACACAACCTTCATCAGTAATCCTTTTTGACAATACTGTAATTATTTGTTATGGTTTTTATTGGTTGATTGCATCTATATGAAATGTTTATTTATTAAATTCAATCCTGACCGTGGCTTGAACCTGCTTTCTTTGCCACATGCACTTCGCACTACACTTTAGACAGAGGCTCTAACCACTTGCTCTAAAGTCAGGTCGATTTTTGCTGTGGCTTAAAACCAGTTTCAATTACACGGGGTCGATTTTACATTTAATTGTAATTGCAGAAGATAGCTAAGACAAACACCACAACAATTCACAATTGTTAGAAAATCATATGTAATCTAATTTCCACTATTTCCCACATTTTGTGAGTTGGCGACAACTATGATGTATTTTTTGTACATACGGTAGTTTGGCTATTCACGTAGTTAGGTTTTTTATTTTTTAAATAACAAAAAACAACTGTAAAAAAAATTAATATAAAATCATAAAACAGTCATTTGATTTGGTTTGTTTTTTTAAAAGAACTACAAGGTAAGTAAAAAATTAAAATTGTTTTTGCGACCATTTAAATAATCACTTTGTTCGATATTTTGCTGAAATTACCACTCTCTGATACTCTGATACGAAGTCTTTGTTTACAATAGTTTTGCGACGTGTCTTATTTTCACCTATCACATATTTGTCACTTTGGATCAATCGACGCTTCATCTCCCGTAAGAAATTTTCTTAAAATGTTGCTGATTTACCTTCCAAGTTATAATTTGGTTATACTAAATGATATAAATTATTGTCTTCCAAAAGTATTGCTTTCGTATATCTAAGAAGTATAGCTTTAGGGTAAATATAGAAAGTATACTTTCGCTATATGGAAAATATTATTATCGAATCGATTTTTTTTTCAGAAGATTTTTTTTGTCAATTATTGTTTATTTTTTTGAATCTTTTATTTGTATTCCAGTGTTTGCTGGGATGTATGGGATTACTTACATACACATTCTTTACATATTTCCCAAGAAGGATAAACGTGCATACGATTGATTTAAGAATATTGAAATTTCCGCTATGCGTTTGTATTAGGCTGCTTCTTAAAAAAGCAAATTGAAGAAATTTTTACGGCAAAACCGTGGGTTAGATTAAGATTCATAAAAATAATTCTCTAATTTTTTCAAAATTTTCGATAAAAATTTAGAGGTAAAATTTTTCTCGATTTGTAAAAATAATATGTTTTCTTAAAAATTGTTTTTTTTTTAATAAAAAACAGCAAACAAATATTAAGAGTTTTTTTTGTATTAAATTTAACCTCAAATACCCAAAAAAAAATTTAGTTTTTCTAAGATTGTTAACTATTAATCACACTAGGCCAAAAACAGTCTAAAATGTTGCATTAACTGTTTTCAAAGTTCCAATTATGAATAAAAAATTTAAAACATTTTAAAGATTGCAAATATTAAAAACAATTTTGGGAGCTTTATTGACACACATCATGAGAACAACAAAAATAATAATTTTGAAGCTATCGATTTAATATCGACGGATTTGGTATTTTTGATAAAAAAAAATAATTTAAAAATGCATTTTTAGTGCAAGAAATTAACTTTACATATTTAGTAAATTGTTTAATAAGACTATATTATATAATTACTTAGTTCCAAAATATTTGACGCAATCCTTGTTAACCGGAGATCAAAGTTGCCCCACAAAATAACATTTGAGGCTTATTGCAAAAACGTGATAAGCCACATTGATTAATCCTTAATCTATTGATTAATCGTTGTTAACCGGATATCAAAGTTGCTCAACAAAATAACATTTGAGGCTTATTGTAAAAACGTGATAAGCCACATTTATTGTTTTATGGATTTTCGCCGATTTGTAGAAATCTATTGATTAATATTTAATAGAAGTCTTTCTTAAACACATATTGCTAGTACTTAGAGTCCTGCAAAAGTCATATTTTTTGCATCTTTTTGACCTTTAAAAGTCAAAAACAAATTAAAATTAAAATCTTGCTTAAGGAGCATATACACGACATGTATTTGTCATCTGACATGTCAAATTTTCAAGTCACATGTAATTGTGCATGTCTGTCAAAATTGCTGTTTTACATAGGGTTTATAATATTTGGTCACAAACGTACATGTTTTTTGCTTCTGACACAGTCTCTGTTTTTTTTCTTCAACAGCTGATCAGTGCGAAAATTTTATTAAAATAATTTTTTTTTTTAAAGTGATAGTCAAATGGAATCAAAGGATAATGCAATTGCAGTGTGCAGTGTAATTTCAATTATAACTGCAATGAAATCGAAATTAAAAAGAAAAGAGGAATCAGAATCAAGCAAAATTTGCTATAGTTTTAGCACACACCAAAGTCGATCTGGGTTTCAACATGGCATGCTGCCGCAGCAAAAATTTTTTTTGCGCCGCAAAATAGTTCAGCCATCTTAAATAATTTTTCTTTAAATGCGGACATACCAATTTGGGATATAATTATGAAACTTTTTATAAACATATATATGTACATAATTTTATTAAATGGGAAAATGTATATACATTTATTGGTATTGTAAAATGTTAACTTTAGCCGGCTAATGATTCCGTCAATAGGGGACCGCCGCTGTTTGTTTTCTCACGGCATGGATTTATGACAACTTTTTGTTTCATATTTAAAACAGCTGATGTCAGATGGTTTGTCAGAAGAAAATAGAGCACGCTCTAATTGAAATTTTGTCAGATGACTTTGCGTCTGACTTCTACAGAAGCAAAGTTAAAAAGGTCACACACGACATGTATGTATTTTGCAGTGGGAAATTTGACATGTCAGATGACAAATACATGTCGTGTATATGCTCCTTTATCAAGTTTTCACAATAAGCCCTTCAATTAATATCACTGTTCAAGTTGTAAAATGGTACTAACGTGAAACCATATGGTTGTGTTTGGATGAGGTTGAATTGTATATAGGTTTTTTTTTTTTAATTTCGGTCAATTCGTCAATTTTTGACCATTTTCAGCCCATTTAAGTCGCTTTTCCTGTATTCAAAATTTCTTGTGTTATCGTTATACGGCTCACAATTACTATTTCCTGAAAAAATTCAATCATTACTGATATATGTGCGGAAAGTGGACCATTATGTCGTCTAAGAAAAAAAAATTACTGATGAAATTGTAACATTGTACGAGCAGTACTTCAATATTTCAGTGATTCGTAATGTTGACTGGGTGCCTAAAATGGCTTGTTCATCGTGTGTAGCACGTTTGTATGATTGGCGAACAGGTCGACGGGAAAGCATGCCATATGGAATACCGATGATTTGGTCAGAGCCAGTCGACCACGAAAAAAACATGTGCTACGTATGTAAAAATAATGTTGTGGGTATGAACAGAAGAAAGGCGATGGAATATATTTACCAAAGTGTTCCGTCAGCTCAAACCACTCTTCCCCATTCTCCGCCAGTGCAATCCCGAGAAAACCGAGTCCAACCGAAGAATACATCCCACCATCTTTTTTTTCGGAGCCAGAATCGAATTTTTCTTTGTATCATCCATCAAATATTACGCCACCATGCAAACACATTGAAGTTACACAACAGCGCTTGAACATAATATCAAGACAACTAAAGTTGTCACAGCTGTGAACATCCTGTCACCAGAAGTTAAAGTGTTCGGTTCGCGTGGTCGACAGCATGAATTTGTACCGTTTTTTACTCACAACGAAAACAATTCATTTACGTACTGTAATGATATCAATGGTTTGATGTCGGCCATGAATTACACGTACAATGCGGACCAATGGCGGTTGTTCATCGATGGAACGAAGAGCAGTCTCAAGGCTGTGCTGCTGTATTTCGATAATACAAAAACTTCTGTGCCAATTGCGCTTGCCGTGAAAACAAAGGAAACGTATGATTCCATGAAACTAATCTTGGATTCTGTGAAATACCATGAACATTGTTGGAAAATATGCGCTGATTTGAAAGTGGTTGCACTTATCTGTGGCCTTCAAACTGGTTACACTAAAAATATGTGCTACTTGTGTACGTGGGATTCGCGATATACACCACAGTATCAAAAACGGGATTGGTTACCGAGAACGAATCGTCTAATCGGGCAGCAGAACGTTATCCACTAGGAGTTGGTGCCGATAGATAAGGTATTGCTGCCAGCATTGCACATTAAACTTGGGTTAATGAAAATTTCATCAAAGCGTTACTGGTGCGTGGTAATAGATTGGCATTTGGACGATTGGAGTACATTTTTTCCACGCTTGAGTGAAGCGAAAATTAAAGAGGGTAAATACATATTTGGAATTCTTTTTCCGCCAAACAAAGATGAAGCATTCTTGAAAGTTTTTATATAAAATCATATATTTATATCAGGTGTGTTGAATGGCCCAGACATTCGCAAACTGATGAAGGATGAAGACTTCAACAATGTCCTTCAAGAGGCGGAACTCATCGCTTGGGATAGCCTGAAAGCAGTGATCGAAAAAGTTCTCGGCATTCATCGAGTGGACAATTGGCGTGCCATTGTTGATGATATGCTGCAATCTTTCGAAAACATCGGTGTTCGAATGTCGTTGAAAGTACATTTCAAAAAAATCATGAAAATAGGCTAAAAATTTTGATTTTCTCAGTTGATATGTGCGTTCTAATGGTGGAAATAGTAATTGTGAGCCGTATAAAGATAACACAAGAAATTTTGAATACAGGAAAAGTGACTTAAATGGGCTGAAAATGGTCAAAAATTGACAAATTGACCGAAATTCAAAAAAAAAACCCCATAAATTTTTCCAATGAGCCAAATTGGCACTTTCATTGGTGGAGTAGTAGTCAGGGGGTTCATCCAAACACAACCATATGGTTTTCACGTTAGTACCAGAAATTTCGTGTTAAAAACTTGAACAGTGTATTTATTATTATTTTTATTTATCGATATAGTGGGGGTAAGTACGGGTTAAAAATCTTATAAAAATTAAACATTTTTTCCTGGGTACTTCAAGTTGTATGTAGCACAAAATCGACTTAATATTGATATATTTCTAAATTTTTTAAAATAAAATATGTTTATGAAAAGATGTCCTTTTTGGAAATTGTGGAAATTTTCAAAAGTCTTGTAGCGGCTCTTAAATTGTTTAAGAAAATTTTGAAAGAATTAGAGAATTTTTTTTCAAGAATTTTAATCTAACCCAGCAAAAAATTGTGCTTACCCAGAAGCAGTTTTGGGAGGCCTTAGATAGTAAAAAATAATGCTTACCCAGAAGTACTTCCGGAAGGCAATATTTAATTACGAATCGCTTCAAAAGCAAATCCAGAAGGCATGATTTTGGTTAGCGATGTCCCACTTGGTACGTCTTTAAGCAGGCGAAAAGCGCTTCTTTCATGTGCTCTTAGTAGCAATAAATTCATGTCTTCCTAGGCAATAAAAAGCGCTGTTTTTGTAATTCACTGCTTCAAAGAATGCATTATTGTAAGCAAGGCGGCGAAGCGCTATTTCGGAAGCATTTGATGCTTACCAAATCCAGGTTATATTTTGCTGGGTATTTGATTACCGAGCGCTTTCTGAAGGTATTCCAGGAGATATGATTTTTGTTTGCGATGTCCCACTTGGTAGGTTCAGTTTAAGCAGGTGAAGAGCGCTTCCTAAAGGCATTCCAGAAGAAATGATTTTTATTCGCGATGTTCCACTTTATAGGTCTCTTTTAAGCAGGTGAAAATCGCTTTTTTCATGTAATCTAAGAAGCAGTAAATTATAAACTTTAATAATGCGCTTTTAAAAGGCATTTTGAAAAAATTGACAAAAAATTAAATTTTCATACAGTTAATGAAATTTTTTGTGATATCAATGAAATCGATTCCGTCATACGTTATCGCTACGTTGTATGCATTTCTCGCTGATTCTTTGTATGCATTCTTTTCTGCTTCAAAAGAATACATTTCGGAAAGCACAACAAACTGCCTTCCTTATGCGCTTTTTTAACGCTTGAAGCCAAAGCGCTATTTTGGAAGCAGACAAAGGATGTAACTCTTACCAAATCGAGGATATTTTATGCGTTTTTAAAAATAAGAAGCAGCCTAGTGTATATAAAATTATTTCTTTATTTTCAATTTTCTTGGTTGACAAGGGTAAGACAGTTAATACCCCTGAACAAAATTTATTTCCATACACATTTTTTAATTTTTTTTTTTTTTTTGAAAAATTGGCATGAAAAACCCCAATTACAGAATGCAAAAAACAAATTAAGTTGCAAAATACAAAAATTGTTAATTAATCACTTTGTTTAAGTATTTAATCAAATTCAAAATTAAAAGTTTTAAAGAGAGAATTTAAATTTTAAAGTACATTTTCAAAATGAAACTTTACAAAATTCTATTATAAAGCAATTTTTCAACATTTCAATTATATTTCGACACCTCATGTTGTCATTATAAATCATTTGGGTTTTTTATATGAACTTTTTTTTCGCTGCTAGACAAAGTTTTGCATTTTATTTTTGTTAAAATTTTTCGCTTATATGGCAAAATCTAAATACTGTTGTTTTCCTGGTAGACATGATAGTTTTTTTTTTAACTTTTTTTTGTTTTTGTCAATGTCAATATTTTCGTATTGTCAAACTTTACTTTACAATATTTTATGTATTTTCCTAAGGAATTTTCAAATGTATGCTATATATTCTGTAGATGAATGTCTGTTTTAAAAATTATAAAGTTTTTCTCAAATATAAAGTATGCGGAATGAAATTGCAAACAAAATGTAATATGTTGTAGTTTTTTCTAAAACTAACGTAAATTTTATTTCACTTTAAAAAAACAACAATACATACTATTAATTTAATGTAAAAAAAAATTTGGTCCCATCCGAACCGCTTTGCGGCAGTTTTGGGGAAGTTTTAAATAGCTGTTGAAAATATCGATGTTGGCATTTTGAGGAGTTCCTTTTTAATTTTTTCGATCAGATTTTTTGTATTTTTCGGTCTAAAGCCACCAGCATAAACTATTGGCTTTAAATTAGCCCAAAAATCTTCGATTGGACGTAATTGAGGGACATTTGGTGGGTTTTCCTCTTTATGAACATATGGTATATGAAGTGTGTCCATAGTTTCTACGGTTTTTCGAGCGTAATGGATAGATGCTAAGTCTGGCCAGAAGATCACATTTAGGCCTCGATGCATCTTTTCTATGAAATCCTTCACTTTTGCCAAACAGTGCTCAATATATCGTTCAGATTTGACGGCCAATCCAGATTCAAAAAACACTGGTTCCGACATCCCTTGCGGACTAATTGCAAGCCATAGTAAAACTTTTTAGGGAACTTTGTATGCTCCAAATATTTTATTTTGTTATCAGTAGGTTTCTTTCCATCGAAAAAGTGCCTTCCCTGCCATTCATTGCCATCTAGCGTAAAATATGACTCATCATCCATGATGATTATTGAAAAAATTACAAATTGTTTCTCGACGTTGTTCTCCTTTTGTCGACATTTTAAAATAATTAAATGTCAATTTATTTATAAAATTGTCAAAGCAACATGAGAAAACATGTGGTTATTCAAATATAACGGTAACAAATTAATAGCTTTAGTACTTTTTTTTCCAGCGTTGCAAAATTTGTTGCAATTTTTTTCCGCATACTTTAGTACACTCAAAAAGAAGGTCTGTAATGTCAGCAACATTTTTGCTGGGAGGATCCTTGAAGAAAAATTGCTAATATCACCAAAAAAGTTGCTAAGCTCAGCTAAATTTTTTCAGAATTCACTATTTGTTTTTTTCGCTGATATTTAGCTGACTTTACACACAGGGAAAGAAAGTGCCAACTGAATTAAAAAGTGCATTTTGGTGGCAACAACCAAAAAATTCGGTTAGTATAGCCAAATTTAAATGTGATGTCAGAATATTTTGGGTGTTGCAAGGATAATTCAGTTGCATCTACCGAATTTGGTTGTAAAATCCTTTACTTAGTTGTACCAACCGATTTCAGTCGTATTAACCGAATTTTAGTTGGCAAATGATAAAATTTTTCTCTGTGTGTACTGACTTTTTTTTGAATGTATTTAATACGCTAGAAAAACATTCTTTTATAGAGTAATTTTTTGGAAATATGTTTAGAGATTTTGAAAATATACACATTAGAGTGCCTCAAAAAAAAATTGTATGAAAAAAAAACATCAACATGTTTTTGGTGATTCCTAAAATATTTTGTGTGCATAATAAATAATAATAATAATAATAAAACTTTTTGCTATCAAGTAAAAATTACACAGCAAAAAATAGTGCTTACCTAGAAGCAGTTATGGAAGGCCTTATTTATTTACCGAGGGCTTCCTGAAGGCATTCCAGAAGGCATGATTTTTGTTCGCGATGTCGCACTTGGTAGGTCTCTTTTAAGTAGTTGAAAACCCATTCTTTCACATGGTCCAAGAAGCAGGAAGGAATCGCTTCCTGAAGGCATTCCAAAAGACGTGATTTTTGTTCGCGATTTTCCACTTGGTAGATCTCTTTTAAGCAGTTTAAAAGTGCTTTTTTCATTTGATCTAAGAAGCAATTAAAGAAGCAGTAAAATATATGCTTCAATAATGCGCTTTTAAAATGCTTTGTTTTCATTGACTTCCAAAAAAGCTTCTTTTATGAAAAAACTGACAAAAAATTTAATTTTCATGCAGTTAATTAAATTTTTATTAACTCAATGAATCGCTTCATTGCATGCATTCCTCACAGCTTTTTTGCATGCATTCTTCCCTGTTTCATTCTATGCATTCTCTACTGCCTCAAAAGAATGCATTTAGGAAAACACAACAAAATGCCTTCCTTAATAGCTTTATTATATGCATGACGGCAAAGCGCTACTTTGGAAGCGACCAAAAGGTTATTTTTTGCTGTCTGGTTACATCATATGTTGTCAAAAACTTGGTCAAATATAAGAAAATTTAAAAAAGTCAAGATTTTTATACCATTTTTTGAGGTTTTTTTAATATGATTTAAAAAAAAAATAGCTGTTTGTACCCGTACAAATTTTTGTTGCATAAATTAAGACTTAAAAAAGATACCGAATTTTCTCTTATTCATTACACAAGGGAACAAAATTGAACTTTTTTTGTGTTGATTTGAAATTTATAGCAAATTTTTACTAATTTGGGGTCGCTGATTTCAAATCTGCACTTGGTTTTTCTCTATCAGCTCGACTTTTCGAGATATACCGTTATGTTCAAAATTAAGGCACTTCCGCTACATATATTGGAATAACTTGAAAACGGTTTACCATATTAAATTAAAAAAAAAAACCGAAACTCGCAAACAATATTCCCTTTAAGCCGTGCTTACATTGTTTTTAAATTTTCCAAGTAGTTTTAGAGATATCGTTCAAGTTTTGAAAAAAAAATTAAAATTTAAAAAAAAAAAAAAAAATTTTTTGTTCTTTAAAAATTCCTAAAAAATAAAAATGGTACAAAAATCACAGTTTTGGTCTAGAAACAGTTAGTTAAATATATTTCGAATGAAATGAGCTTTATTTCATTGCAATCGGTTCACAACTTTTGATTTTGTTCACGATTTACTGAATTGATATAAATCGCGATTTCCATACAAAAATAACATTTTCTAATGTGTAAGTGTTTGTATGTAATAAGTTAGTATTTTATGATTCTAAGAATTAAAAAAATTAAGTAATAAAAAAAGATTATTTCATTTTTATGGTTGCGGTAGCAAACTCATAACGCCTATAAATTTAATTGTTCCGTTATGACACCTAGTCAGTTCACAGTCAATTAAAGAGAAAAAGAAAAGTGTACTTGATTTTATTGATGTGTGGTTTACCGTTGGTAACGGATGATTTTTTAAAGAAATTCCCCTTAACACATGTGTTCATTCATAAGTGACTGTCAATAAAATTGTGGATGGAATTGTGGAAATTGTTCAGATGTTCCTGGTTTAGTAACATCGATGGGATAAGAGGAGTATGATCCAAATGACTGCCGACTATTTATAGATTCTTCTAAACGCAGCCGAAAATGTGTACTTCTGCATAACGGTAATAAATTGGGTTCGTTGCCGATTGCACATTCAACTAAAGCTAAAGAAGAATATTCTACAATTGCCTCAGTTATAAATAAAATAAAGTACAACGAACACCGCTGGCTAATTTGTGTGGATCTAAAAATGGTCAATTTTCTTCTAGGCCAACAAGGTGGCTACACAAAATATCCGTGTTTTATTTGTTTATGGGATAGCAGAGCCAGATCTGAACACTGGAGTAAGAAAGACTGGCCTTCGAGGGAAGCTATGGTTCCAGGAAACCACAATATAGTTAATCAACCACTTGTGCCCAGGGATCGCATAATACTGCCATCTCTCCATATCAAGTTAGGACTTATGAAACAATTTGTCAAAGCTCTCAACAAGGACGGTGATTGTTTTAGATATATCAGTAGAAAGTTCAACAATTTGAGTTCGGAGAAACTGAAAGCTGGCATTTTGATGGCCCTCAAATCAAAAAATTAATCAATGATGAAAATTTTAGTACTTCCATGACAGATATTGAAATAAATGCTTGGAATGAATTTGTTTGGGAAACAAAAAGGGTGAGTACTACTCGGACCACGTGGATAACATGTTGTCACATTTCAAGCAGCTTGGTTGTAATATGAGCATTAAGGTGCACTACCTACACAGTCATTTGGATTGTTTCCCTGAAAATCTTGGAGACTTTAGTGAAGAACAAGGTGAACGTTTCCATCAAGATATCCGCACTATCGAGGAGCGGTACCAGGGTCACTGGGATAAGCATATGATGGCGGACTATTGCTGGAGCATTACAAATAATCCCTCTAAACAAGATTATTTAAGAAAATCTTATAAAAGAAAATTTTTCGATGAGTTGTAATTACATTGTAATATTTTTGTATTAAAATTTTTTATTTTTCTTTAAAATTCTCTTTTTGTGTTAAATTAAATAGTATAGCTGATAGAAATGAACAAAATCAAAAGTTGTTATTTTTGTATGGAAATCGCGATTTATATCAATTCAGTAAATCGTGAACAAAATCAAAAGTTGTGCACCGATTGCAATAAAATAAAGCTCATTTCATTCGAAATATATTTAACTAACTGTTTCTAGACCAAAACTGTGATTTTTGTACCATTTTTATTTTTTAGGAATTTTTAAAGAACAAAAAAATTTTTTTTTTTTAAAAAATTTTAATTTTTTTTTCAAAACTTGAACGATATCTCTAAAACTACTAGGAAAATTTAAAAACAATGTAAGCACGGCTTAAAGAGAATATTGTTTGCGAGTTTCGGTTTGTTTTTTAATTTAATATGGTGAACCGTTTTCAAGTTATTCCAATATATGTAGCGGAAGTGCCTTAATTTTGAACATAACGGTATATCTCGAAAAGTCGAGCTGATAGAAAAAAACCAAGTGCAGATTTGGATTCAGCGTCCCAAATAACCTTTAAAACAGTATTCAGTTCTTAATCAACAGAACCATTGTTCCCTTGTGTTATCTTTATTATTACCCACACCCTGCAGCCAACGTGACGCCCCCCGCGACCTACGCGCCACCTGCCAACGCACCCCTTTCGACGACACTCCGACCGCCGCCATCTCTCACATTGCATTCTTAAAGCCTAAAAATATAAGGCGATCTTTTCTTGTCCACAAGAAAATCAAAATTTGTTTGGCGGAGACCTAATGTGGGCTATGCAAACTTCACATCTTTTATGAAAAATGGGCCTGATCAATAAAATCTAGTATAGCAATTTTGCCCAAGATAAACGGATATTGTATGCAAAAATTTAGAGAAATCCGTTGAAAAATGAAAATCTGTGTAACAAACACTTAAAGCATATATATAAATTTAAAAAAAAAATGGGCGTGGTCGATAATAATTTATGGCGACATTGTCTGCGATCATGTGAAGTAAATTCGAGAGAAATCAGTTAAAAAAACAAAACATATTTAGAGATATAAACACAAAATTTAAAAAAAAAATTGGCGTAAAAACAGGCGAGGTGAACAAAAAGTATGTGGAGATCTTACCTTTGGTATTAGCATCATCAGTTTTTAGCAAGTACCAGTGAGAAATAAATATTTTATGTAATGTGAAAAATGCATAAAAATTGTAAAAAAGTGGGCGTAAAAAAAGGCGTGGTCGATGAAAGGTATGTGGCGATTTTGTATGGGGGTGTGAGGATCACTTGTCCCAGTTTTGAACAAGTTCCAGTGAAATAAAAATGTTTTATCTAATGAAAAATAATGAACTCACAAATAAATAGAAAGTGGGCGTAGAAGTAGGCGTGGTCAATAAAAAGTATTTAGCTAAAGTATAAAGAACAGGTGCACAAAGTTTGAGCGAAATCTGTTGGAAAACAAAAATTTCATTAGTACATATCAAATTCATATTTTTATATAAAAAGTGTAAAAGTATATGGCGAACTTCCTTTGAGTAATATGATCAAGTGTACCAAATTTCAGAGCAAACCTTTAAAAAGTAAAAATTTGAAAATGAATTATATACAATACTATATATAAAAACTTATAAGAGTATATTAGGGTGGGGATATTTGAACATCTTAATGGGCGCTTCGCGTTTCTGATTCTTGGGATTGTACTGAGCAAAAAAGTCCACTAGACCATACGTCTACGGTGAAAATCGAGCTTCTACATTTTGACTTTTTAGCCGTATTTTGTGAAAGTAACAATGTGTGGGATGGACATATCTCAGGAAGTAGGAGGAGCTTATCAAAGATTATGGTATCTATCTCTTCTTTGGAAGATTCTCTAGCAGATTAATGCATCAATCATATTTGTGGGTGGGGTTAAAGGGGCTAATTTTTAATATCAAAATAGGGCTTTTTTGCCGTAAAGTCAAAATGTGGAAGCTCGATTTTCACCGTAGACGTATGGTCTAGTGGACTTTTTTGCTCAGTACAATCCTAAGAATCAGAAACGCGAAGCGCCCTTTAAGATTTTTTTCCTTCCATACTAATCGCCCCACCCTAGTGTATATACAATAATGTATTATTTTATGCAAATATTTTATATAAATTGCCTGACACTTGCAAGCAAGCTTTTACGATTAATTCCCTTTGAACTTAATAAAATTCGGATAGGTCATATATATCCGGCTTTTTTAAGATCGGAGAGTGCCCATCGGGGCTATACTCCATGTCTTGTATTAACAAAATCGTAAATTTCCCAAGGAATCGTTTAAGCTCAAAGAAAAAAAATATACAATTGGAAAATTTAAAAATGTACCTGACATCGCCCAGGTCTTATTTGAACAAAATTATGTATTTCCAATTCACTTTGATTTATATTTTGGACGATTTCAGATGCTTTTCAATTTATAGAAAATCACTCATAAATTCAACTAAATTAAATTCGAGGCTTGATTTTTTCTTAACAATGCTACTTATAAGATTGAAGACAAATAATTTTGATAGAAAAAGTTAATTCCACGTGACAGAAAAAAAAGTTAATTCCATAGCATATACCGGTTTTTTTTTTTTGCCAAATCCGATTCGGTTCTTTGGCCTATAGAAGTTTTTTCATTAAGATTTTATGACTCAAAATTCTTTTTTTACTCATATAATATTATTTATTAAATTAAGGCTAGATTACTGAATGCCCAGTTAAAATTTAACAAAGAGTTAAATTGAACATATAGATGGGGAACAACAACAAATGTGTCAATTAAAGTCCCAGTTAGTAGCTAACGGGATATTCAGTAATTGGGCCTAAATTAAAAGTTTTTTTTTTTTTAATTGTTATTTTTACATACTTTGCTTTTTTACAATATATTAGCTTTAAATACATTGAATTTAGCTTTTTGTCTTCTCTGAAAAAGCGATTTTTTTTTTATTAATTTCCACCATAATAAAATAAATCATCTTAAATAAAAGTGACAGAATTTGTTTGGCTTTATTGCATTACATATACTTATATATAACTATACATGGAAGTATATATGATCTGATAAATCAATTATATATGATGAGATAAAAAAAAGTCAACTTATATAACAAAAAAGATATGATAATATATGATGATATATAGAGCTATATCAAAATCTTTCGATGATATTGGTGTGAAATATAAATATATATCGCTACATATGGCCACATATACAATTAGATACAATAACATCACGATATATATGAATATATATAAACTTTTTTCGTCGGGTTACTTTTTTCCTTGCAAGCGTTTTCTCTTCTGCTTGAAAAAATTTGATTTTATACCTGCTGTAACATATACAATTCTTATGAAATTTAATCTTCAGCCTATTATCAGCCGCCGACGAAACTTTTTCCCTCAGGCGCGGCTGAACATATTTTGCTGCTATGGACAATTAAGAAATCGCCGTCGACTGTTTTTGCCTCGAGTCGCCGACGTACTTCCACGGCTTTCATCTCTGTAATACACTCACACACATTCACATAGTTACTTGTGAAGGTTACTCATATTATTTCCTACGTACATATATGCAAACGCAACTTTGCAGCAGTTTCCGGTTGCATGTTTGTTTATACGTGTATGTGATTATTTATATAACACGTTTTTGTTGTTGGCCATTAAGTAAGTGAGTCATTCAGTCAGTCAGTCAGCAAATTGTACATGTTACTGCACATTTCACATTTAGTTAGAATGTTTATAAAGACTTTTAACGATCCTTAATAATGCACATTTACATTTGAGTGCACGTTTAATAATGCAAATGTACTTTACGTGTATATGCACGCGAAAGATAAGAAAAAGAAATTATATTCAAAGTTTTGTTAGCATAAGAAAAAGACATTTTCTTAATAAAAATTCTAAAAAATTTAAAAATTATTAACAAGAACAAACAAACTATAAATATTCAATCACAAGCAGTAAATATTGTAATAGCATCATAAATCTATTTCATATGAATTTGTCAAACCAAAAAAATTTAGTTCATGTACAAACTGAATAAAAAAAACCATAAAAAATGTCAAAGCTATTCAATATTACAACGCGATGAAAAAAGTACCGACAATCATTAGGGCAACCAATCACAATAGCTTTAAAAACAATGTTTTAAGCGCTTAAAAAAAGTTCTAAAAACAGTAAAATAAGCAGTTAAATTTAAAAAATAAACCGTTAATAACTTATTATTTAAATCATTTCTACAAATATAACTTGTTCCTTAGAACTTCACCAGGCAAAAAAAGTTGCAACAGAGAAATTTATTTCCCTAATTTTCAAATTGTGATACAGTTTCGATTGTAATACAGTTTCGATTAATTGCAACACCCAAAATATTCAGAAATCGAATGTAAATATCGTTGTGCTAACTGAATTTATAAGTTGTTAGCAGTAATATACACTTTTTAATTCGGTTGGAAATTTATTTCTCTGTGTGTGTATCCGGTTTTTAGCTGTTCACAATCTTGGCTTTTCTTTCACTTTCCGTTATCGCTAAGTCTCTTACTTTTGTCTTTCCCATTTCTTCAACCAGTTCCTCTTCTTTATCATACAGACTTCGCACATTCCAAGTTCCGTAAATCATTGTCCTATTTCGCCTTCAGTTCTTTGATCGTTTTGGGGTAGTATTGGTATTTATACGAAGAATACAATCGGCACAGTGTTGGCAAAGCGTCCGCGACGGTCGGTTATGCGTTGGCAGAACGTATGACTAACAATCTTGATAGTATTGTCCTGTTAACCGAGTGATTACAGTGGCCAACTGTTTGTTTGAGCGAACTTGCCACAGTTGGCATAACGTTGTTAATTCAAAAAATTTGGTGCTTTTAAAATAGATTAAATTAAATTAATTTTGAGAAATATGCATAATATAACAAATTTTAAAAGCTGCAATACAGTTCGATCTTAGCCTTATACATCATTTTTATATGTGGTTGAAACAATATTGGCAATGAATTTTGCGGGTGGTACTTTGAAAACACATGCTTTACAAACAAAATAGTGTTTTCCTAGTACAATATTATTTGTACGTTTTTTTATTTTTAACACGGTGGGTTTTACAAAAATAGCAGTGGTTTGCCAGTTATATTTTTTTCTACGGTAGGCAATTTCTACCTGGGTTGTTGTTATATGAGCAATAGTGCACCCCGGTAGGCTAGTTGGTAGCGTGCTGGCTTATCAGTGCGGGGGTCGTGGGTTCGATTCCCACCAGAGGCACTGGTCTGTTTTCGCTACAACGCGCCGAAGGCAATAGTAGCTAGTGCTCGGTTAGGGTAATAGTATAATTTGTAATTATATGATTATTAATTAATAAAATAAAAAAAAATATATGAGCAATACGAAGAATTGGTCTGTAGTTCTCTATTTTGGTGGTGGATCTGCCACCTAAAAGCCAGCTAGAGTAGAATTTTTCGGAGTCGGGTATTGTCCTCGATTTTCCTCTAACTTCCTGAGACGCCCTTTGGACAATAGGGCTAACAGATCTTCCTAAACTAGAGTCCTCCAGGTCGTCATTCCCCTTGTGTATATATATGGTGGTTATATATCGTTAAATATGGTCACGTATATAATAACCACATCAAATTATATCAAGTTATGGTTTATATATACGTGGTATATAAATTTTTCGTCGGGTATTTTGTGTTCCATCAATATTGGGTTGTGGTACTATTTTTTTTTCCAGCACGTTTCATTGCCTTACTTGGTTCTTTTCAATAGAAAAACCACAAATCAAAAAAGTCACATCAATAGATACAGACAAGGACAAAGACGGTTGAATATTTGAATAGGTATTTGGTTTAGATTAGAGCCCCCCATTACCCCGGGTTTCGGTGACCGAAAGACCTGTGGACCAAAAAGCCGGGTAGACCAGTATACTCTTAAAAACCGTTCAGAGCGATTAAAACGAAGACGGATTTGCATAAAAAATATTCTTTTATAAGCCCAGTAAATTTTTTGCCAAAAAAGGGACTTTGTAAAAAAAGTTGAACTTTAAAGTTGTACTTTTTGTAAAGTACTTCTTGCAAAAAAAAATAAATTTTTTAAACAAAATATATTTTTTCAAAAAAGTACTCCTTTTCCAAAAAAAAAACTACCTTTTTTCAAAAAAATATATTTTTTCAAAAAAGTTTGGAAAAAAATACCCTTTTTCAGATCGTTTTTATAAAAAGTATGCTTAAAAAAAATACTTTCAAAAAAAGTATTTTTTTCAAAAAGGACTCTTTAAAAAAAAAATAATACGTTTTTCAAAAAGTGCCTTTTTTCAAAAAAACTACCTTTTTCAAAAAAATTAGGGAAATAACCTTATTGTGGCCTGTCCCATATAGTCGAGGGTAATTTCCGCTATCACTATTTCAAAAAAGTTTCGACTATAATGCATACGGCTTTCTCGGTTTATTGTGTTATTTCAAAATAACGCAATAAAAAACGTAATTTTTAGTAATCATAAAAAATTAATAACAAAAAAGTTTTAAAGTATTTTTTAAATCTGCTTTTTGTTACCGGTAAGAATTTTATTCACAGTTTTAATAAAACTAATTGAGTCCATAAACAAATATAATAAACAGAAATGAGAAGACTTAAATATTCATAATGTTCCGTAAAGTGGACCTTTGATCACAAGAAAAAAAATATTGTTTGTTTACCACAATTAAAAAAGTAAGCATTTCATATGGTAACCCCTTAAGCAGCTTTACGCGATACATAAATCTTTTTAATAAATAAAATTAAATAAATTTTGAGTGAGCAAAATTTTAATCAGGAGGGTGCTTGCAAAAAATTGCTAGTATCAACAAAATATTATGTTGCATGTCAGCGAGCTGATTTTTAGCAAAAAAATTAGTTGAGTTAGCAAAAGTTTTGCTATCACTTAGTTGATTCATACTCCCTACATCGGCGACATGAATTAATTTAATACCTGAAAATATATACAAATAATTATATATAACATAAACAAAATTATCTTTCAACTACTTACATCAATGGTTGTCTAAATATATAACCCTTTTTTGCAATAAGAAAAAATAGACATAAAAAATTATCTAAGATGTGTGTCCTTGTCTTTCGCTATAGTCGGTCTTCCTGAACGTATATTTATTTGCAATTTGACCACACAACATTAATAATCACTTTAAAGATTTAGTTTACAAATACACATTTAATGTTTATTAAATTGAAATATTTTTTCTTTACTTTAATTAATAGACAATTACTTTGAAAAGCCGATGACAACAAAAAATTACAGTTTTTTAATCCACATATGTATTTGCTAGCGTCCTTTTTTATTAAAAACAGATACAAAAATCTTCCATGCTTTGATTTTTTTATATGTCTTAAAAGATTTGTACTTTTTACTTGCTATACCTCGACATCTACTTGATTCTGCGTAGAGGTTCAATTTGGTTGTCGTCCACACTATTAATGTGCTTATCAGAACATTTTTTAACAGAATAAATTAGTAAAATATTAGTCATATATTAGTAAAACATAAAAACAGTTAAGTGCTTAATAAGTATATCTAAAATTTTAGCTGAAAACACAATTTCAGCAAAAGATGAAAAGATTTGATGAGAAATAGTATACTTTAGTTACAAGACGTTTTACTAACTTTTCTACTAAATTACTTTTTTGACTGTACGGGTGTTAATACACCCCTAAAATCTTTTTAGCGAAATAAAATTGTACCTATTTTTATTAGATTTTAAAATTGCCTATAGCTAAAAGGTACTTTATTTAAAAAGAGTACTTTTTTTGAAAAGAGTATTTTTTTTTAAAGATACTTTTTTTAAAAAAGGGTAGTTTTTTTTTGAAAGAGGGTACTTTTTTGAAAAAGATACTTTTTTTGAAAGAAGAACTTTTTTTTAAATTGTACTTTTTTAAAAAATTGTACTTTGTACTTTTTTTTAAAAAAATTGTATTATTTTCGAAATAGGTCTTTTGTCAAAAAATTTTCTTGTTTGGTACAAGATACTTTTTTTTTTTGAAAAATAGTACTTGTTTAAAAAATTTAATTTTTTTTCAAAAAAGTTCTTTAAAAATCAAAAAAAAAATGGGTTTTTAAGTCCAACTTATTTTGCTGAAAAATTGACTGTGTTTAAAAAGTTTTTTCTAATCGCTCTAACCGGGTAGTTCGGGTCGACCAGCTGTGAAAACCGGTCTGACCGGCTAGACCGGCCTGTGGTCTATCCGGTTAACCGGTCTACACCGTAGGCTCTAGTTTAGATCAATGGTAAGGATATAAGAGTATATTACTCAAGCACGTTTATGATTTATGGAAATTTTCAGTTTTTTCATCATATTGGCCAAATGGTTTGTTAACCTAACAAGAATGCTATTTCGGAAAAGAGCTAATAAAAGGAAATTATTAAATTTACAACATCATGTATATGTTCGTATTACTTTGTTATGAATTACTATTGCATAAACTCTTAAAAAAGTCATAAATAAGAATGCAGGGTACAGCATGAATGCATATATAAAATAACCAACTATTCCGCTTTGGCGGGATTATTCCGCTTTTTAAAGGCTGATCCCAACTTGAGTTTTATCCCGCATTTTAAACCAAAATTCCATCTTTTATATTTTAGAAATTCTTAATAAAATGTTCGAAAAATTTTCAAGACATTTGAAATTTTGTAGGTTTTTGATTGAAATAAATATATCAGAGCCATTGGTAGGATTAAAAAATTGAGCATAGCGTCGAATTCTAAAATGTGTCTTAAAGAAAATATAAACTTTTTATTTTTTATTAAAAAAAGGATATAGGGAATTTACATATTTTTATGAGAAAAATTTTTAAAAACTAATAATTTTTTCGAAAACATAGTTAAAAAATCTGAAAATGTGGGTTAGAAGCTCATTAAACGATTGGAAAAATTTCGGAAAAGTTTAAAAAATTGCTGGCAAATATTTTTCATTCAAAATACCAAAATACTCAAATTTAGCTCAGAAATTGGTGTTCAAAAAATATTTTTTTACTGAACAAAAAGAAAACTTTTTATTAAGAAGGTAAAATTTTAAAATTACAATAACTCCACATAATTTCTGATGTAACATTTCAGCGATTTTAACTAAAAAATAACAAATTTTACAAATTCGCTTTTTGCTCCAAAGTCCCGCTTTTTGATCTAAAGCAGTTGGTCACGGTAAGCATATAGTACACTCAAAGCAAAAAAGTTAGTTGAGTCAGCCAATTTTTTGCTGGGAGTATCCTTGCAGAAAAAATTGTAATATCTGCAAAGTGTGCTTTGATGAAAATCAGTTGACTTTTAGCACAAAATTAATAAATTCAGCAAAATATTAATAAAACGCGACTTGTTGAAAACAACAAAATTTTTGCTGGAGCTTAGTAGATTAAAAAAACTTAAAAAGTTAGTATAACATTTTTACTTCAGTTAATTTATTTTGCTAAAAATTAAATCTCAATTGTTTTGTGATTGTTTTAAATATATATAAAAATATCAGGACTTTCCACATCGTTAACATAATGACATTTTTGCCGCTTCCCTTTGATTTTTTAGTTATGTATACAAGAGAAAATTAAATAAATGAAATCAGCCGCGGTTGCATTTTTGTAAGTCTTATAATGGTTGTGTTGATTTGTATATTTTCGTTTCTCTCTACTTCGTCTAGACAAGGTGCGACATCTATATCACGTCTTTACCCAGTGAGAAATTGTCGTGTTTTTAGAAGCAGGTTATAATAAATATAATACTGAGAAACAGCAAAAGAGACGAATAATTTTCGTACAAAAATAAACAAACAAAAATTTTGAGCTTACTGTTTTCAGTAAGCAGGTTGTAAGCAGCTTACCCTAATCCCTTATAATGATGCAGGTTGTAATGCAGAAAGTTTCATATCGTGTATTATAAACGATCTGTACCAATTTTCCCGAGTGATTTTCGATTGTGTTTGGTATTTTCGAGTATGTTATAGAAAATAACTAGTCGTTAACTGTTTCTGAAGAGCTAGCATGTGGAGCGGAAAATAAAAATAAAATGATTTTATTATATGTCAAAAATTATAACAAGAAATAATTAATAACTGTAGAATTTTATGTAAAATTAATTATGTATATTCATATTATTACTTTTAATCGTAATAATGTAGACATGAAATATGATATTACTAAAAGCCATGAAATAACAGCGTATTGTAAGCGCTAAAAATCCGCGCTTATTATGCCCAAAAGTAATGGATCCAAGTGGGAATTCGACATATAAAAATCATGGCATTTGTAAGCAGGTTTGTAAGGAATTTTTTTGGGCTTACTCCCTTACAAATCTGCTTGCATGTAGGCGCAGTGCGATAAAGCCATGGGCAGTAAGGCCATATGGTCTTATTTCACCGTTTTTAGAGAAATAAGACCATAAGGTGTTTCTTCCCATTTTATTTGGAAATAAAGCCATTATGGCTTTATTACTCAATTAAAAAATTTTGGTTCAACCTTGAAAGCCTGATTAGAATAACTCTAAAAATAACACAAAATTTAATTGAAAAAGGTCGAAATATATACATATATATAAATCATATAAATCGGAGGGCCCGCCGAATATCAGAAAATTATTAAATCAACATCAACATGAGCAACTTTTTTGCAAATATTAAACTAATACACGGCAACGAAACCTGTTTATTACTTAAAAAGTATTGTAGATTAGTTAAAAAATTAGCAAAACATACAGAACGATTAAAATTCTTATTGACTTGTAGAACTAAAGGTCTTACACCTACACATATTATAAATGCTACAAAAACCACAGAACAATTATTTAGATCAACAAAAATATCACGAGAATTAGAGAAGGTTGAACAAAATTCCATAATAAAATCTTAAATTTGGAAATTAAGGAAACAAATATTAATATTAAAGATACCACACGGAGAAATTACTAATATTAAACGATCGCTTAAAGCTACTTTAAACAGTAACGAATATGAAAATTTCATAGGAAAACAAAAATCCAGATATAATAACATTATATTAATGGATAAAAAGACACATTCGTCCAAGATACAAAATCTTAGACAAAAACAAATGGAAAAATATGGACTTCGTTATAATGCAGAATGGTTTGTAAATAAAACTGACATAGATTTTTCGGATGACACTAAATGGATGCTTTCCTTGGGATCTAAATTTGCTCTACCCGTAAATGAGAAAAACTTTTCAACCATAAACTTAATAGCAGATCTGGAACAATGGGTTCAAACTCTACCAGACGATAGAGAGAAAGACGTAATAAGGTCTAAGTTAGCAAATAGGATACTAACACATAAAAGAACTATGAAAAATAATAAAAAAGAAAAATTCATATTAAACATTTATGACGATACGAGGCGAACTTTAAATAGGTATAAAAACGAAATAGTTATTACTAAATCAGACAAAGGCAACAAAACGGTCATCATGTATAGAAACGATTATGAAAACGGAATGAATAAACTGTTAGAAGATAAATCTACCTATAAAATACTACAAATAGACCCAACACAAAAACTACAAAGAATAAATAACAAGTTAATAATGGAGCTATTAAAACAGGAACACATTACTAGATACGAAAAATTCAAACTAACATCGAATGCTGCAACCGCTCCCAGATTATATGGCCTCCCTAAAATTCACAAGCCAAATTTACCTTTAAGACCGATTCTTCATCAGTGGAAGTACCATGCTACAACCTATCCAAATATATTGGAACTATTCTAAAAAACATAATACTAGAAAAATACAATATTAAAAACGCAATGCAACTGAAAGAAAAGTTGGAGGAAATAACGTTGGACGAAGACGATATATTAATATCTCTGGACGTGGTATCGTTATTCACTAACATACCTATTCATTTAGCCATTAAAAATATTATGAATCAATGGAATAATATTAAAAATCACACAAAGATACCTAGGACAGAATTCCTTACTCTACTTAAGTTTTGTTTAAATGACAATAATTATTTTACATATGGAGAGAAATTTTACAACCAGACATATGGAATGCCGATGGGAAATCCGTTATCCCCGACCATAGCAGATATTGTTCTAGACGCCCTATTGGAGGAAACCACAGAAGAACTACGTAAGCAAAATATACATATTAAACTAATAACTAAATATGTAGACGATCTGTTTGCAATAATAAAAAGAGAAGATGAAGATCAGATTCTTAAATTATTTAATAGTTACCATACGAAATTAAAATTCACAATTGAAAAAGAAGAAAACAATTCAATACCGTATTTAGATATGAGAATTTATAGAGAAGACAACAGAATCGTAACAGATTGGTATGCAAAATCCATTGCATCAGGACGTTTAATAAACTACCACTCTACACAACCAAGAAACCAGAAAATTAACACAGCGTCAAATTTAATTAAAAAATCGTCAAATTAAGTGATAAAAAATTCATACCTAAAAACATAAACAAAATCAAAGAAATATTGAATAACAACAGTTTTCCTAAAAATATAATAAACAATTTAATTAATATAGCATTAAATGATAATTCAGGGGAAACCAATAACTCCCACAATAATAATACATCTGGCAACACCAGATTCTATAGCCTACAATACATACCTAGGCTTACAGAAAATAAACAACTTAGAGAAATTATTAAAGATAAAGAAATAAAATTAGCGCATAAACCCAACCAAACAATAAGCTCGTTGTTTACACAAACAAAAAGTAAAATTGCAAAAACACAACAGAGCAACGTAGTGTACGAAATCAAGTGTGATGGCAAGGAAAACGAAACGTGTGAAAAAGTGTATATAGGCACAACAAAAAGAAGTTTGGGTACTAGATTAGACGAACATGAATCTGACATTAAAAAATCAAAACAAACAACTGGATTGGCAATACACTGCATAGAAATGCAACACAATCCCGACTTCAAAAACGTAAAAATATTAAATAAGGAAAGAAACCAAAATAAACGCTACACTATTGAAAGCCTAAGAATACAGGAGAAAACGGAAATTTCAATAAATATAAAAGAAGATAAAAATAACATCAACGCTAATTACACCATAGCTTTAACTTAGTTCTACTCCAACTGTGATCTTAGCTATAAGAATAATTCAACTGTGATATTTTAATTTTTCGAGATTTATTTTTGCATTTATTTTTAATTAATTAAATCTGTTTTGTGTCGTTCATTAAATGTCGTATAAAACCTTTGATGTGTATTTTTTAAAAATGATGTAAATTTGACGAGAAGACTAATTGTAAGTGAAATTATTCTAATGTTAAGTTTATTGTTGTTGATATTTCTTAGTGGTTATTTTCTTTATATTTACATGGTTGCCAGATTTAATAAAAAACGAATCCCTGAGGATGTCGGAAAATACCGACGAAACGTAGGAATACGAAAAATGAAATAAAAAAGTCTTTTATTTACGTTTAGAAAATTCATGACCTTGAAAGCCTGATTAGAATAACTCTAAAAATAACACAAAAACGTAGTATATTTCATTACAAAAAAAATAATATTTACAACAATTTAACAAAAAAAATTTACAAATTTTCCTGCGTAGCCGGCCATCGGCGGAGCTTACTGGTTTTTTCCTCCAGTATTTCCCACTCTCAGGTTCGCTGAGCAAAGTTTTTCTGTGTAAAAGTAATCTATAAATAATAAGTGGCTTTGCCGAGTAAAGTTTTTCTGCCACTTACTTATTTATAGAATACTTTACCCCCACCCCACTTGCTCCCGCGATTGTACCATAACTTTTCAAAACTTCGCAAAGACAACTCATTATTTTGTCACTATGTGACTAAAAAAAAATACACAACATTTCTTTATTTCCCATTTGCCTTATTTCCCCATGAGTTGGAAAAGACGCCATATGGCTTTATTGCACTGCGCCTTGCATGTAAGCAGCGTTTTTTACTGGGTTTATTTGTTCTCCGTGCTATGGATGTGTTTATCAGCACGATTTTTGTCACAAAAAAAAAATAAGTTTAACATTAATTCAAAATTTGATTTTTAGTAAAACCGATTAACTAAATTTTTTGCTGGAAACTAAGTTTAAGCAAAAAATATTGCGTTAAATATTTTAAAAAGACGTTTAGCAAAATTGTCAACTAACTTTTTCTTTGAGTGTATATATTACTACAAGAATTCATATGAAAGTATTTTTATGTATATTTCTCAAGATGAGGTTTTCTTCAAGTAGTTTTATGAACATGTTTTCTGGTTATGAATTGTAAGAATTCAAAAAGAAAATTCGTAGAAATGAATTTATGTTTGGATTTATTTTTGTACAAATTTATTTATGTATTTGCAAACTAACTATAAATAAAATTTTAGCTGAACGGCGTAAATAACATGCTAAGCGACAACATGGGATTATTTCTCCCACATTGATAATTTTGTTGTACTATTTTTAATATTGGTTGAAGGAAAATGTTAGTTCATATTTTTAACAAAATGCAGTTTGATTTTTATTTTTTTTCAAATAAATCTAAAAGATTATATGGTAACACTACTCAACAATTTTCTAATTTTTACAGATCCTGTCTTCGTTAAAAGACTAGGGTACGCAGAATCCAAATCTATCAAAAAAAAACTTTTTTCTCATTTGCACATCGCGTTTTTTATATTCAAATCATTTACCTGTTTTTTTTCGTATATGTTGCTTGATTTTTCGGAATTCAACATCAAAATCATGAAATTTTTTTAAGGAATATAAATCTACACAAAATTATCTTTAATTTGAGAATAATCTAGTCGGTGTTTGTATCAGGATATCGCATTGGTATTGCAAAGAAGTTGCATTTTTAAAGTTTTATCCTTATTAATTTTATGCATATTAAAACATTTTTAATTTTTTCATTGCAATGTACAAATGTTTTTATTAAAATTGCAAATCCATTGAAAATGTCCTGAAAAGAAAAGAGCTTCAAACTTTCACTAATTTTTCAAATGCTTAAAAGGCCAAAGTAAAACAAATTCTCGTCATATAAAAATATTTTATTAGCATTACTAATAAAGAATTTGCTACTTTTTGAAGAACCTTTCGTTTGTAATACATATTTTCTAATGGATTTAGTCACGCTGAGTCTAGTTCTGGCAAACAAAAATTCCTTATTTGACGTTTTTGAAAGTTCGCGATTGTTATCTTAACAGCACCTACTCCATTTTTTTATATAAAAATATTCTTCTTTGCTAAAAATATTTCAGAATGTTTTCGCTGGATATGCAATTTTAATATAAAAAGGAGTTCAGTAGAATGTTAACTTTACTCATAGTGATAACATTTAAAATCTTTTTAGCATAAAGCTATATATGGATGAAACTAAACCTGCAAAATGATCAATTCCTTGCAATACCGGTAAGACATGCTGGAACAAACACTAGCATGATTGTACTCAAATGAAATATATTTTGTGTAGACTTATAGTCTTAAAACAAAAATTTATGATGTTGATGTTGATGTTAAATTCCGCAAAATTAAGCAAAATATACGAAAAATATGGAGAATGATGTAAATATAAAAACCGCGATATTTCAAATGTGGTTTCGGCAGAACTGCAATGGGGGCGTTTCAAATTTTTTGCATCTACCCGTGGGAATTTCCAAAAGTTCCGTCTAAGCGGATGTTTATGCGTATTTCGGAGTTCAAAAATTCAGCGGTTTGGCTAGATCGCCAAGGGGAGAGTCTTTTCCCCTTCAGACCTCACCAGTAGGAATTTCTAAGAATCCCGACTCCATGGTCTAGGGAACACACCTATCGCATTTAAAGTTCCTAACTTCAATGTTTTGGCTAGGCCGCCAAGGTGAAGCGGACTTTTTCCCTCCATAGATGATTATAAATATAAACATACATAGATGATCATAATTTGACAATGCATAATTCATGCCGAATTATGCATTCATATCTTAAGTTATGATTTACAATGTTATACAGTAGAGTATAACGAGTCTAACGAAAATGAAAGTCAACGTGATTTTTGATTTAGCTCTCATGGTTTAATAATTACCGCTACCTGAATAAGAATCAACATATATACATCTATTTATGAACATGTATGAACTCATACATGCTCATATATGAAGTCATTCGAAATGATACATGTCCATATAACACCATATAGAATTCATATATATTCATAGGAGTTCATATGTGATCATGTAAATGTAAATATTACCTCAATTTTCGCTAATGTACTCATATGAGCATGTATGGAAATGTATGATTACACAAGGGAACAAAATTGAACTTTTTTTGTGTTGATTTGAAATTTGTAGCAAATTTTTACTAATTTGAGGTCGCTGATTTCAAATCTGCACTTGGTTTTTCTCTATCAGCTCGACTTTTCGAGATATACCGTTATGTTCAAAATTAAGGCACTTCCGCTACATATATTGGAATAACTTGAAAACGGTTCACCATATTAAATTAAAAAAAAAAACCGAAACTCGCAAACAATATTCTCTTTAAGCCGTACTTACATTGTTTTTAAATTTTCCAAGCAGTTTTAGAGATATCGTTGAAGTTTTGAAAAAAAAAATTAAAATTTTTTAAAAAAAAAAAATTTTTTTGTTCTTTAAAAATTCCGAAAAAATAAAATTGGGACAACAATCACAGTTTTGGTCTAGAGACAGTTAGTTAAATATATTTCGAATGAAATGAGCTTTATTTCATTGCAATCGGTGCACAACTTTTGATTTTGTTCACGATTTACTGAATTGATATAAATCGCGATTTCCATACAAAAATAACATTTTCTAATGTGTAAGTGTTTGTATGTAATAAGTTAGTTTTTTATGATTCTAAGAATTAAAAAAAATAAGTAATAAAAAAAGATTATTTAATTTTTATGGTTGCGGTAGCAAACTCATAACGCCTATAAATTGTATTGTTCCTTTATGACACCTAGTCAGTTCACAGTCAATTAAAGAGAAAAAAGAAAAGTGCACTTGTTTTTATTGATGTGTGGTTTACCGTTGGTAACGGATGATTTTTTTAAAGAAATTCCCCTTAACACATGTGTTCATTCATAAGTGACTGTCAATAAAATTGTGGATATAATTTTTTCTAGGTACTTCAGTAAAAAACTACGAAGTATTTATATGGGTTCATTCAACCAATTTTTCTCATTCAACAAGTGTTTACGAAAGCGAAAAGTATAACGACAAAAAATATTAAAAAATTTTAAACTAGAACATTTCATCAGTGAACACAAAAAACTTTTGATTTTATCCCTTGTTTTATTTATTGAAAACTGTGTTACTTTGAAATATATGTCAAAATTGGGCTATGACTACGTCAAGAAACACCTGTAAAATCAATCCCAACTATTTTTGTAACATATTTTTGTAACATATTTTTGTAACATATGTGGTAGAAAAAGTGTGTCAGATTTTATTAAAAAAATTTATTTTGACTACTTCGGATTTACCATGGAAACCCGTGACAAGTACTGGATTCCTAATACTGTATGTAAAAACTGTGTAGAGTATTTAAGGTTATGGGCAAGCAAGCAACGGACCCAGTTCAAGTATAAAACACCAATGATCTGGCGGGAACCTTCGAATCATTATGATGATTGTTATTTTTGCGCTGTCAACATAACAGGCATTAATAAAACAAACCGGTCTAAATGGATTTATCCTAACGTGTTGTCTATTACCCAACCAGTCCTGTACTCTAGTGAGGATTCAGAATCACAACCATCTACATCTACACACAATTTTCACGACTTACGACAAAATGTTCCTTCACCAATTTCTGAATGTGGATCGGATGACTTCCATTTAGATATTTCTTCTGAACGCGAGCAATTTAATCAGGAGGAGCTTAGTAATTTAGTGAGAGACCTTGGACTCTCTAAAAAAGCATCTGAAATTCTTGCTTCTCGATTAAAGCAAAAAAATCTGTTAACCCAAGGAACAACAGTTTCATACTACCGTAACAGAGCATATGATGGCGGACTATTGCTGGAGCATTAAAAATAATCCCTCTAAACAAGATTATTTAAGAAAATCTTATAAAAGAAAATTTTTCGATGAGTTGTAATTACATTGTAATATTTGTGTATTAAAATTTTTTATTTTTCTTTAAAATTCTCTTTTTGTGTTAAATTAAAAAGTATAGCTGATAGAAATAAACAAAATCAAAAGTTGTTATTTTTGTATGGAAATCGCGATTTATATCAATTCAGTAAATGGTGAACAAAATCAAAAGTTGTGCACCGATTGCAATGAAATAAAGCTCATTTCATTCGAAATATATTTAACTAACTGTTTCTAGACCAAAACTGTGATTTTTGTCCCATTTTTATTTTTTAGGAATTTTTAAAGAACAAAAAATTTTTTTTTTTTAAAAAAATTTTAATTTTTTTTCAAAACTTGAACGATATCTCTAAAACTACTTGGAAAATTTAAAAACAATGTAAGCACGGCTTAAAGAGAATATTGTTTGCGAGTTTCGGTTTTTTTTTTAATTTAATATGGTGAACCGTTTTCAAGTTATTCCAATATATGTAGCGGAAGTGCCTTAATTTTGAATATAACGGTATATCTCGAAAAGTCGAGCTGATAGAAAAAAACCAAGTGCAGATTTGGAGTCAGCGTCCCAAATAACCTTAAAAACTAAATTCAGTTCTTAATCAACAGAACCATTGTTCCCTTGTGTTATATATGTAAATATTACCTCAATTTTCGTTAAATTACACACCTGAACATATATGTTCCTCATATGAACATGCATGAATCATTTATGAACACATATGAATCATATATGGATGCATGTGTCAGGCGGGGATCCCAGAGGGAGGGGAAATGAGACATTTCATTCCCCAAAATTAAAGTTTTTAGTACAAAATTGAGAAAAATATTAAAAAAGTTAATCCCCAAAACATTTTCCTCGATCCGCGTATACATGCACACAGAGAAATAAAGCGATAACCGAATTGAAAAGTGTATTTTAATGGTAACAACTTATAAATTCAGTTAGTACAACGATATTTACATTAGATTTCTGAATATTTTGGATGTTGCAACTAAAATTTAGTTGAATTAGCCAAACTTTGTTGTGATAAGTAATGTTGAGTTGTTCCAACCAACTGAAATTCGTAATAACTGAATTTGAGTCGAAGTAACCGAATTTCAGTTAGCAAACAGCTAAATTTTTCTCTGTGTGTGTGTATATGTATGAAGCATGTATGGATCCATATGTGTCGATTTTAAACAGGGTAGTCTAAAACATATGTACAAATTGTGATCACACTATAGTTTGTGAAAACCAGCATTGTCAGCAAGTTCCCACGACTGTAAGTTTAGTGTCGGTAGCCAAATACCATAAAGCATGGTATCAAATTGCAAACTTAAGGTACAGTTGGGTTATAACCAAATCTTTTTTTGCCTTTTTGCAATTTCTACTTATATTTGCTTTTATCATTTATTTTATTTAAAATTTTTGGGCTTCAAAAAGACTTTTCTTAAGATTTTTCAGCTTAAAATGTTTTTCAGACAATGTTCGCTTTAAATGCATTTATTCTTAATTTTTTTACTTTTTCTTTAAAATGTGTTATTTTTTTACCTTTTTTTTTGCCACAAAGGAATTCAAAATTGTTTTCCTCTGGTTGTAACAAACTAAAGGGAACCGAAATTGTTGGTTGCTTATATCCTTACAAATTGGTGTTATATCCTTACAACTTGTTGGCGGAATCAAAAATTTAAATATAATCAATATTTTATATCAGTAAATTCGATATATTCTATATTTATTTATTACCAAAATCTACTGTACTTATTTTATATATTATTATGATGCATTGCATTTTTTAGACCGTTTACATTCGTTTTATTATGCGAAAATATATTCTACCTCAATCCAACATTTACAATCGAGTATATTAAATATTTATTTTTGTTTGTTATAAAATTTCAGTTTTAGTTTCACAGATTTTGCCATTTTTTTTTTTCTTTTCTTCTATGATATTGCATGAAACAAACAGTTTTTGGCACAATGCCAAATACTTTATTATGTTGAAAACGCGCCAAAGGAAAATAATATTCAATGCTTTTTTTTGCAATAATCATCATAAGCTATATCAACAAAGTAGTTATAGTCATCATCACTACCACGCCAAATGCTACACCACCACAACTAGCCGCTAAAAAACCAGCAGCAACAAAAAAAAAAAGGCTTCAACACTTCCTATATTCGCATACACACACACACATATACAGAATTTGTGAAGGATATTTATTTATTTGAAATTGCTAAATATATTTGACCACAATTTCAATATAGTTTATTTATAACATTTTACAATTTATGCATTTTTCATCGTTAGCATTTTAATTAAATTTTTAAAACATTTAAATATGGTTTAAAATTAATATTGTTTTTTAAGAAAATTATTTATTCATAACTATTTTAAAATGTTTTTTTTTTTTTTTAATCTTGCTAATCAATTGTTTCATATACAAATTTTTAAAGCATATCGCACACCTAGTTCACAAGTGACTCAACTCAAAATTTTTCATTTTTCAGAAATCGAAAAAAAATATTTGCAACTTCATACCAATTGAAATAAAAGAAAGACATTTTTTAGCAAAAGTTAACACACTGATATTTTTTTATAGATAAACAAGTGTATTGTGCATAGTTAAAGCACATAAACTCAAAAATAAAATTTTGAGTTGAGTCACTTTTGAACTAGGTGTGCGATATATAACACACTCAGGGAAAACAGTTTTATCATATTGATGATATTGTTTCATAAATCGTTTGTCAAACATTATTCATCATATTTATGAAGTTTTCATAATTATGACGAAGAGTTCCATAAAAGTGTTTCATAGACTTCATAAATTTCATAAAAAAGCTTTATAAACTTTTTGAAAATATTTTTTTTCCTATTTACGGAAAAATAGTGAAATTTAGAAAAATAAATTTTCATTTTTATTTTTCATTTGAAGTATAGAAAATAACATTTGCAAGTAATTTTTTTTTTTAACTCTCAGATTATTTAAAATTCTGGAACATCAATTGAATATTATTTGAATTGTTCTTAATTTTAAATGGAATTTTTTGAATGTTTTTTAAATAGAAAATCATATTTTTTTTATTTCAAATGAAAATTTTTGACTTGAATTGGTATTCTTCTTCCAAGGAATGGTAAATTAACTACTGGCAAAATACTTGTTTAAGACACTTTACCATAGTTTCCAAAAAGCGTTATGCCAGTATTTGTTAACAATAATTTCAGTGGTCTACAGAAAAAATCATTGGCAAAGAATTGGCTGAGACCACTATGCCAACGCTGGGAAATGGTGTTTTCCCAGTGCTATTCAGTCTGAAATTACCAATGGCTCAAAAGTCTAACCACTGGTAAAGCATTTATTTTACAAAAATGATGATGATTTGTTTAAAAAAATAATCGGAAGGCAAATATTTTTTTGTTATTTTTTTATACTTTTTAATATATTTTTTTTTTTTTAATATGTACATTTTTTGTCTCTTTAAAAGCTCTTTAACCAACTATTTTTTTGTTTTCTCAACGTTGGCAAGTTGTTACCATCAAACGTAATGCAAGTGCTGATATATTTGCTCAGACAACTGACAAGCTATCAATTATTATATGGCCCAGTGATTAGAGCTGTCGGCTTCCAATCTGGCGGCCAGGGTTTCAAATCATGATTAATTCAATATACGGAGGTTGAAAGCTCATTATTAATTAAAAATAAGATAAAAATAATGCTTGTTAGGAAAAGAAACTAGCCACGTGTTTGATTACTAAGAAGGCAAGAATGTAGCAAAATTGATTATTAATTGTTTTTTTGTTAAAGCTCTGCTTATTCTGGAAGTTATAGCTTTTCTAAAACTTCGGGCTCTGATGATATCTTCAGCCTAATCGAAATAATAGTAGTTATCAACATAGCTAACATATGGGATTTGCTTTATTTTTGTAAATATACGGAGCTTGAAAACTCGTTATAAATTAAAAATAGCATAAAAATAATAGGTCATATATTAATCTCTTTTCAAAAAAAATAAAAAATTTTCAACAAAAAACTCATCCAATCCTTTAAACAAAAGTGACGCGTTTTTGTTCCTACCACTAGCTCAATTTAATATAGTGTCTAATAAACTTAATTAAACTTCATTAAAAATTTAAATTAACTACATTAAAACTCAAACACCATCATCTAAAAACAAAAGTTATAAAAACATATAATTATTTAAATAAGTTAAACCATTTCCGTTAGATTTTGATTTTAAAAATTTAAAAAATAAAAAAAACAAGTAAAAGTTGAAAAATTTAATTTTTTCCACTCCTGTAATTTCGTAGTTTTTAGTTTTAAGTAAAATGAACTTTAGTATAGTGAATAAAAAGAATTAAAAAATTGTTTTTTAATTTATATAAAGAAATTTAGGGAAAAATTTTAAAAATAACACAAGGGAACAATGGTTCTGTTGATTAAGAACTGAATATTGTTTTAAAGGTTATTTGGGACGCTGAATCCAAATCTGCACTTGGTTTTTTCTATCAGCTCGACTTTTTGAGATATACCGTTATGTTCAAAATTAAGGCACTTCCGCTACATATATTGGAATAACTTGAAAACGGTTCACCATATTAAATTAAAAAAGAAACCGAAACTCGCAAACAATATTCTCTTTAAGCCGTGCTTACATTGTTTTTAAATTTTCCAAGTAGTTTTAGAGATATCGTTCAAGATTTAAAAAAAAAAATTAAAATATAAAAAAAAAAAAAAATTTTTTGTTCTTTAAAAATTCCTAAAAAATAAAAATGGGACAAAATCACAGTTTTGGTCTAGAAACAGTTAGTTAAATATATTTCGAATGAAATGAGCTTTATTTCATTGCAATCGGTGCACAACTTTGGATTTGTTCACGATTACTGAATTGATATAAATCGCGATTTCCATACAAAAATAACAACTTTTGATTTTGTTCATTTCTATCAGCTATACTTTTTAATTTAACACAAAAAGAGAATTTTAAAGAAAAATAAAAAATTTTAATACACAAATATTACAATGTAATTACAACTCTTCGAAAAATTTTCTTTTATAAGATTTTCGTAAATAATCTTGTTTAGAGGGATTATTTTTAATGCTCCAGCAATAGTCCGCCATCATATGCTCTGTTACGGTAGTATGAAATTGTTGTTACTTGGGTTAACAGATTTTTTTTGCTTTAATCGAGAAGCAAGAATTTCCGATGCTTTTTTAGAGAGTCCAAGGTCTCTCACTAAATCACTAAGCTCCTCCTGATTAAATTGCTCGCGTTCAGAAGAAATATCTAAATGAAAGTCATCTGATCCACATTCAGAAATTTGGTGAAGGAACATTTTGTCGTAAGTCGTGAAAATTGTGTGTAGATGTAGATGGTTTTGGTTCTGAATCTTCACTAGACCGGTTTGTTTTATTAATGGCTGTTATGTTGACAGCGCAAAAATAACAATCATCATAATGATTCGAAGGTTCCCGCCAGATCATTGATGTTTTATACTTGAACTGGGTCCGTTGCTTGTTTGCCCATAACCTTAAATACTCTACATAGTTTTACATACAGTATTAGGAATCCAGTACTTGTCACGGGTTTCCATGGTAAATCCGAAGTAGTCAAAATAATTTTTTTTTAATAAAATCTGACACACTTTTTCTATTTTTTATAAACGTGTATTCGCCACATATGTTACAAAAATAGTTGGGATTGATTTTACAGGTGTTTCTTGACGTAGTCATAGCCCAATTTTGACATATATTTCAAAGTAAATAAACAAGGGATAAAAATCAAAAGTTTTTTTGTGTTCACTGATGAAATGTTCTAGGTTAAATTTTTTAATATTTTTTGTCGTTATACTTTTCGCTTTCGTAAACACTTGTTGAATGAGAAAAATTGGTTGAATGAACCCATATAAATACTTCGTAGTTTTTTACTGAAGTACCTAGAAAAAATTATATCCACAATTTTATTGATAGTCACTTATGAATGAACACATGTGTTAAGGGGAATTTCTTTAAAAATCATCCGTTACCAACGGTAAACCACACATCAATAAAAACAAGTGCACTTTTCTTTTTTCTCTTTAATTGACTGTGAACCGACTAGGTGTCATAAAGGAACAATAAAATTTATAGGCGTTATGAGTTTGCTACCGCAACCATAAAAATGAAATAATCTTTTTTTATTACTTAATTTTTTTAATTCTTAGAATCATAAAAAACTAACTTATTACATACAAACACTTACACATTAGAAAATGTTATTTTTGTATGCAAATCGCGATTTATATCAATTCAGTAAATCGTGAACAAAATCAAAAGTTGTGCACCGATTGCAATGAAATAAAGCTCATTTCATTCGAAATATATTTAACTAACTGTTTCTAGACCAAAACTGTGATTTTGTCCCATTTTTTATTTTTTAGGAATTTTTAAAGAACAAAAAATTTTTTTTTTTTTAAAAAAATTTTAATTTTTTTTTCAAATCTTGAACGATATCTCTAAAACTACTTGGAAAATTTAAAAACAATGTAAGCACGGCTTTAAAGAGAATATTGTTTGCGAGTTTCGGTTTTTTTTTAATTTAATATGGTGAACCGTTTTCAAGTTATTCCAATATATGTAGCGGAAGTGCCTTAATTTTGAACATAACGGTATATCTCAAAAAGTCGAGCTGATAGAGAAAAACCAAGTGCAGATTTGAAATCAGCGACCTCAAATTAGTAAAAATTTGCTATAAATTTCAAATCAACACAAAAAAAGTTCAATTTTGTTCCCTTGTGTAATTTATGAAAATTTTTGTAATAATTACAATTATTTTTTTGATCGACCTTTTTGATATTATTTGCTCATAAATTAAGACCTCGAGCTTGATGATTTAATTTATTGGAAAATTTTTCATAATATTTATTTATGAAAAGTTTGTTAATATTTATGAAATATTTCATAAAAGCTTATGAAGCAGCTTCAAAATATTTATGAAATGTTTAATAATATTTATGCTTCGTAAAAAATTTTCAAATTTCATCATCATATTTATGAAATATTTCATAAATATTAATTTGCTCTTTTATGACACAATTTCATTATAGTTATGAAATATGTCATTGGACGTCCCCCCTGGGGATTATATTTAATCTTTGTAGTCAAGTGCTATGAAGATGAAATATAATATCTTATAGTGAAGCACAGCTGAAGTGCTAAGGGACGCCTCCACAGGTTGCGGATAGTGGATGACCTTACCATGCAGTATGATGGGTAGCTGCGAATAAAATAAGCAGTGGCGGACAATTCAGCGGGTTAGAGAAGAGAGTCTCAGATGGACACGTTTAGCAAGCGTGTAACCTTAAATTCTGAATGCCATTGGGGCTCTAACCGACATGGTGAATATTTGGCGCCATTAAATATCCAATGCTAAAGAAAAAACCAACTTCTGATGGTATATTCAGATAAGCTGTGCTTTTCAGCTTAGGTGGCAATCCCACCAAAAGGCTAGAGGCCTTAGGCTGACAACCTACTGCTCTCGAAATTCAATTGTGCACGAAACCTGAAATGGCACTATGCGCCGATAATTTGGCGTAAAAGCATTTAAAAAAAAAAAAAAAAAATGTCATTGGACGAAAATTCATGAAGTTTTTCTAGAAAAACTTAATAAATATAAAGCTTTTTCCCTGATGGCAGGGAAAGCCGTAATTAAAACCGCGAATTCAAGCATAAGTACTGGCAAATCGGTGCAAATTTTGAAATTTCGGTAAACAACAAGCTTCTATTATATAACCAAATGATGAAACCAATATGGATGTATGGTTTTCAGCTTTGGGGCTGTGCCAAGAAAACTAATGCTCAAACAATTCAAAAAATCCAGAAGAATATTCTTTGTAATATTGTACACTCGCAATGATAACCTGCACAGAGATCGTTTGAAGAAACAAAATGTTGCTCTGAAAAGTATGCAACAAAACTTCAATATTACACAGATCTAGATATGAACGATAATCTCCTTATCCCACAACTCTCAACGTAGACTACATAGAACGCTTCCAATGTACTTGGCTAATTTAAAAAAAATAATAATAATGTATTTTATGCTTGCGTAATTATTGAATTACTACGACATATTCAAGAGTAAAAATTATTCTAATTATTTATCTCTATTCTGAATCATTAGAAAGCGTCAATCGCATGATAAAATGTTTCAACAAGAGCCAACATAACCATTTATGGATAGTCATAAATTGACATTTCTTAACTGGAAATTTCTAACAACTTAAATATAATTCTGTATGCACATAAAAAAATACTTCCCTACCCTTTTCAATTTAATCGATTTGTTGAAAATTTTAAATGCTGTCAAGTAAAAATTAATAGAATCAATTAAATATTCGCTCAAATTCGGAACTTGCTTGAAATTTTGTTATACCATCACTCAAAAATGTTGTTGTTGTTTTTTTTTTTTTAATATTTATGTCTGTAGTTGTTTTTTATAAATGATTTTATTAATTCTCATTGGGTTTATTACTTTATTAAGTTAAATAATTTTATTTCAGTGGTTTAAATCCCAATATTAATTTATTCAAAAACATTATCTTTAAATTGATAATAAAATTTTTTAAGTTAAATTTGTTTAATAATTTTTTTTAAACAAAAAATGTTAAAAAAAAAAAAAAAAACAGTATTCAAAAAAATACACTGTTTTTAAACAAAATGGCCAATTTCTGAAAAAAAATCAAACAAATTTTTTGCCATTTTGCGTTTCAATAAAAAAGAAAAAACATAATTTCTGTGTGAACTTGTTCATATAAGTATAAATAAATCTGCTAACTAAATGAGAATTTAATGCCAGTTTAAATTCAATGTTTCTAAATTCAAGCTATAAAAAAATTTGGTATGGCAACAATACTTATCCAATTGTAGTTTACTTTTAGAGAAAGTATATAATATTGATCACTTTTTAATCAAATGAGTTATTATTTAATTGAAAAATTACTGAATTAAAGAGCTATCAACTTTTAATTAAATTAGCAATTTTAGTTGTTGGTGGAATTTCAGCAATTACGTTTATTGAATCGGTGGTTTTCGTGATTAAAATGGGTTTTAATTTTTATGTGTTTGCAGAAAAAAAAAGTTTAACATCCCATGTCTTATGTATTTTCAATAATTGTCATTTAAGAGTTGTCAATTTAGGATCTGAAATAATTTCGATCGATCAAAACATGCAGTCATTTAAGTAATATTAAACCTTAATATTTTTAAAACTTATTTTATTTCAACATCAAAATTTTTTAACACTTCCACAATAACCTGCGGGAAATGGACCAGTTACTGGTATGGTCATGTGACTAGAACTTTGGTGTGTATGAACCTGTCCTAGTTTCGGTTCAGTTATATAAAAGGGACCGGTACTTTTAACATGGCTTGTCATAGGAGGTGACAATTTGCTACCTGTGAAACACTGTGTAACGTGGCGAATAACTTGACCAATGCAACCTATCACCGTACCGACTGAAATGAATATGCTACGGGACAAGTTAGAAGTAGTTAGTGTTAAGGTAGGACCATTTTAGGATTTATGTGATATGCAAAAGAACCAGTGGGAAAAAAATTATCACGTGACTGGCGTAGGTGTAGGTATCTTAGAACTGGAGAACAATTTTTGAAGGAAAACTAGTCACATATTAAGCGCAATGTGTTCTGTAACAGGGGTAGTTTGATTGAAATAGTTTTGAGACGTACCACTGCACAGGTCTAAGTTGTATATGTCGCCGGGCATGCGAAAAGTAATTAGCAAGTAACCTGTCAGTTTTATTCAGTGTATGTCATATTATGCACGAGTTGCTAAATAGCCCTTCCGGAACCAATCACTGCACTTTTCCAAACAGTGTGTCTTACCCCCTGTTCAAAAAAACCTTAAAAAAGGCACAACAAAAATCAATTTTTTGCTTAGCTTATTTTGTCTATACCCAACAAAAAACTAAGTTTAAGATCGCGACGTTTGGCGAGAAATCGCCATATCTGGCAGCCCTGGTCGCAGTTCCGTGCTCAGTTCTTTTAAACCAGTGAAGTGTTATGTCTTCATTTCTACTGTCACATAGTCGGTACATATAATCCTGAATCCTTTGACACTAATTGCCATGTTTTCATCCACTGCTAACGGTGTTGAACCATTAATAACTTCAACTACAACGGCCCTAGTTGCTTCAGTACATTTTGATGTTATGTTACTTTTTCTCCAGTTGCATGATATATCTGGTGACTATAGTTATGTCAGCATAACTATAGTCACGTGATTGGTCATTTCACCAAAATTAACACTTTTTGGTGCCCCACAATTTTGGTTTCACCAGTTTCGTGATGTGCCCCCAAAACATATATCACAGATTTGTGACTTTGGATCAATCGACCCTTCGTTTCCCGCAGGGTATTTACAAAACGATATAATTAAACTTTCTCAAACTAAGTATAAAGTATAAAAATCTGAAATACATGACTTGGCATCAAATTGTAAACAATGATACACACATTATTATCAGTGATTTTCAAATAATGATTGATGACTAGTTTTAAGAAACTTGTGCAACAGCGAACAACAAATAATTGCCAAATAATTTTCAATATCAAACTGTAACAGATGTTTGGTTTTTATAACAATTTTATGTTTTAGTTCTTTTATAACAATTTTGTTGTAAATGTTAAATCTTATAAATGATATTGAAAAAAACACTTGATGTGCCATTTTTTTTTTTCAAAAATACAACTTTTTACACTACAGCTGCATTGTTTGTTATAAACTAAATGAACAACCCATTCAAAACTTTTCGCTATAAAAACATCTACTACTTTGTGACACTGTTTTGTGACATATTTCTTAATTTTTTGAATTGCTTAAATAATTTACAATCAAATGCAAGATATCAATTGAATATCAGAAAATCAATGCAATTTTTCATGGGCTTTCTTAATGCCTTTGTTGGCATGTGATTTAAGTGTTCGTTTTTAGTATTCTTGTAAATACCAAATAGAAAAGAAAGTAGGAAAATTGTATATTTAAAAGCAGAGAAAAGCGATACACTTTCGAAAACACTTGAAACAAAAAAGTTTTTGCTTTTAACAATAAAATACAGAGATTTCAAAAACATAAAACTTTTTAAGTTTTTAATGATGCAAAGCAACTTAAATAGAAGATGGTTTACAAAAAAAAAAAAAATATATAGAATATGACTCAACATAGCCCAGCCAGGAGCCAGGAACTTGAAATTTAGTATGGAGGTCCATCATCCACAGTAGACGTCCTATAAACTGGGATTTTCGGAAACTGGTACGGGGAGGGGACATTAAGGGAAAAGTCTTCCCTTGGCGACCTGAACAACCCCATGGGGATAGAATACTGAACTTTTCAATATATGTTCTTTCGGATATGTCCCAACTCCATTGTATGGTACTTTTTGCAATTTTCCCAGAAACGCGATAAAATAGGGGCTAACAGGGGAAATAAGTCTCCCTCTTAGCGGACTGGCCAAATCGCAGAAGCTAGGGTACCGGAAATTTGGTATGTAAAAAATTGATTTTTTCAAATAATTATTTGGCAACTGTGAATAACAATCTTCCACAACTTTTTATTCACGCATGGTACTGAATATGTTTAATTAGTTTAAGATTTTTAAACCGCTTAATTATGCTTATCAATTAAAAAATATAACCATTAAAATACTGGGTTGAAAACGGAATACTTGGTCAATAATGAGTAATAGTTTTTGTTTGTTTTCATACTGGAAGATGTGAATAGTAAAATTTTATATGAACTGAAAAATATAAAGTAAAGGAAAATTTGCCCCCTTGCGGCCTGACCAAAACACTAACGCGAGGAATTCGAAATTCGGTATGTGGGTACCTTATCACGAGGGATATCATATAGATAGGATTATTGGAAACTCCACAGGGAAGGGAAAAAGGGGAAAAAATCCCCCTTGGCGGCCTGGCTAAATCACTGATGTTAGGTACTTAAAACTTTTTATGTGAGTTCCTAAACAGTAATAGACATCTCTATATAGAGTGGATTTTTGGAAATTTCTATGGGAAGGGGCTAAACGGGGGAAACAATTTTCCTCCTTGGCGGCCTGGCCACACCACTAAAGCGAGGAACGTTAAGATTGGTATGTGGATAAGTAGTGGGGGAA